>JAWWEO010000036.1:5598067-5726906 GCA_035582975.1 Ormyrus labotus
GCTGAATAAAGATTATATTTTTGATAATTAAGAGTGTTTTTAGTGTTTTTTTCCTCGACCTTCCGCCATTCCCATCGAGAAAGACGCCGGATCTGTCTCTCTCTCTCTCTCTCTCTCTCTCTCTCTCTCTCTCTCTCTCTCTCTCTCTCTCTCTCTCTCTCTCTCTGCAATTACATAGGCCGTCGAGGTCCGAGAGCCCTTTTACAAAGGCCGGAGCGCGCGACCGGCGCAGGCGGAGAGAGTCCTGTGCTCCGGAACGAGGAGAGTTTTTACTCCTCGAGCGCAGCGGTCGTTCCCGTGCACACGTCGGGAGCTTCGGCGCGCGAGACTATGGTATTAGTAGTATAGAAACGGGCGGCGCGTCGTGCCACGAGAGAGAGAGGGAGGGAAAAGCCGTGCGCGCTGCTCGCCCCGGGTAAAGTGCGCGCACAATGTGCGACGACGACGACGACGACGACGCGAGGGGGAACGAGAAATTCGTATTGCGAAATTTCTCGTTTGGCAGAAAATGCGAATGCCCCGACTATAGCCGGGATGCCCGGGCTGGCTTGCGAAAATTGTTTTGCTTGCCCGGCGCAAGCTGCCTCTTATGCCTTTTTAGGTGGGCACCGACGACGCTGCCGCTCTCGTGCGCCGTTCACGGGAACCTTTAAATTTCCTTAATTTTAATTGCTCGCCTTTTATTCCGGCTTTTCGTTTCCAGGGGGAATTGGACAAATTCGAGATTTTATTATTAGTTTTCTTTGCAATAATATTAAATTAAACAATTGTACTGAACGTTTAGCAAAGCAACGATCTATCAAATTGAGAAAGGCTATACGTTAAATGACAAATTCAGCGTGGTAAAAAACACGTGTTTCCCTTAATACATCCGTCTCTAAGCCCCGTAGCTAAATAAACAAACTCAAATTCAGTCGTATTTTCGTAAAAGCAGCGACAAAACAGCTTTAAAAGCTCACTTCAAACAGAGGCCAGAGTCAGCATATAAAAGAAGAAGCCGGGGCCAGATAAGCGAAAGGAAAAGTTTGCACAAAGGAAAATGAAGAGTATACGGAGGGTGTGCTTTTTGGCAAATACGAAGGACGCATTCAGATCGCGCAGCGCAGAAGGGAGGGGAGAGGGGGGGGGCAGAGCGATCCTCCCGGCACGTCAGCACGGGACATCAAAGAACGCGACGCGCCCCGGAGTCCGTCGCCCGCCTCGGAATACAAACAGGAATTTCAAAGCCGTTTACGCGTAACGAAGATCATCGGCCCGAGAGAGAGAGACGGCCCGGGGAGAACTTTGGGGAGCAAAGTCGATCATCCGATTGGCAACTTTTTCTGGATTTTCGATTGCGAGGAGGCTCGCTTGGTTTTCGAATAAAAAAATTTTATTCGTTGTAATCGCCTCTTTTTTTTTTGTTTATTCGTTAAAGATGAATTAAATAAAAAGGAATTTGATAAATGAATATTCTAAGCCGCGTCATGCTTCCATTCCCAGGAGGAACTTCTTAAATTAGGAAACTCGCTTAAAAAAATTTAAATTTCCTCCACTAAAACTCAACGAAACCCGGGCCTCCTCGCAGGCAGCACTCTCCCAGTCCGGGAGAAGGACTCGCCAACCATTTCCCGAGCGATCCAGCCCCGTGCACACACACACATATATATGCACGAGCGATCGGCGTTCGCGCAATATAGCGAAAGTAGCAGCAATACCCTTGAGTGGCTCGGCGGCCGTCCGGGGAGTCGCGTGGGGGACGACGACGTCAAGCGCCCGGGATTTGCTTTGCCAATGAGGGAACGGCGGATGCATATGCAGGGGATGCTGAGCAGGGCCGTAACTTCGAGGAGCGCGCGATGTAGGCCGACGGTTTTGGGGGAAAACGGCTCGGGAGAATTTCGAGGACACGACTTCGGTCGCCGGATGGTAAAAGTTTTTTTAAGTTTAATTCTCGAAGTTGGAATTTTTGACCGTTTGACGTCGTAGAATTTTTCTTAGAAGTCGTTGGTTGGTTAGAAAAATTCTATATTTCTATCATAAATGAATATAAAAGCTTAATACAAATGCTTGTGCACAATTTAAAAATTAATATTAAGAACGTTTTTTTTACTTTTTAACTACAGAGAGATTTTAATAATTAATAAAACATTTTTCCCAAAAAGTACAACTCTCGTTTTCTTCCCATCTCAGCTTTAAACCTTTCACCATCTCAAAATCTAATACAACCGTATCAAGCTCCTCCCCCGGCGTCCTCTCGTCAATTCTCAATCAGCAATCGCTTATCAGGCATCGCGTCCGCTCCGAAAATTGATTAAAAATGGATCCTCTCGGCCCATTGAAAAATAGCTCCGGTCTCCTTCGAGGGGGGGAAGGGCGCGAGCGAGACGCGGCACGCGATTGAAGGCCCCTCCGGTCTTCATTTCCACCCCTCGGCCGGATCAATAATACCACCCCTTCGCGCGCATGCGCGCGCCGACCGCGGCGCGCGGCTCTCCTTACGTACCCCCCCTCCGGCGCATAATACATATGCAGGATTCATAGCGCCATCAATATTACACGCGCGAAATAATAACCGGCGCATTTATTGCGCCTGGGAGGGGGGGGGGGGTGGAGGTACGGTAAAAAAAGGCCCGGCCCCCGATGCGCGGGTGCGTACGGATAAATTATGCGTGAAAACTGTTGTATGTAAATCCGTCACAGCGGCATGACGGATGGCGAGGAACGAGCGTCGAGATGGAGATGGACGAGTCCTCGGGAGATGAGCGTGCTCGGGCGTTTTTTTTTTTTTTTTTTATGGAGCGGAGAGTGTTTCGGCCACGCAGAGACGTGTTGATTGATTTGGTTAAGCGGTAATTAGGGGGTATTTTGATTTTCGGAATGGGGATTAAATTGGTTTTTTTATTTCGGAATTTTTGAGAAAAATCGTAGAATAAAGGATATATTATTCGTAAACAGAATACGTCAATTAGAATAACAAGTTTTTCCAATAATCACACTAAATTTATCAAGAAAATGGACGCGATCTTAAAATCACAACCATTTATGTCGCTCGCGCGACAGCTTGTGTTTATCTTGTTATTATGCAATGCCAACTTGTTTCCTCCAGTGTATCGGATTAGAATACATGAATGATTACGAACTCCAAGCGCCAAGTTTACGCAAGTCAGATTATGCAAATCGAGCACCACGCGCTGTAAACACATCGCGCTGGATCTTAAATCTTGCGGCATTCGTTATCGTTTCATTAAATTTCCCGCGATCGGAACTGGTTTTTTTTTTTCGATAATAACGTTCAGTCCAAGTCCGGAGCTCTTTCAGCGCGCAGAGCTTCGTCGTCTACTTTCGTATCGCTCACTTCTTCATTCGCTGTTCGTTGTTAATTAAGTGCCCTCGCAAGTAGATTGCGGGCTAACAAAGGCGGAGGAGTTATTTTTGTAAAGCACGAGAGAGGCGAGCTTTTTCACGAGCCGCGGGATGTGAAATATCGACTTTTATACTTGGAATCCAGTTTTCCGAGATAAGGCTTTATCGAGCACGAGCACGGCGTCACGTGTGAGGTCTAGACCTTAAGCACGCCGAGATCTGCTCTCTGCGCCGCTGCTGCTTTTGTAGTAATATTCTACTGTCATGAGCGGCAGCAAGTAATTTTGTGATAAGTCATTGGAAAGTTGTTGCTTGTTCTACCACGATGGCGTCTCGGATAAAGCAGATTTTGGCGAAGAAGGAGACCAGGGACTATTTTATGAGGTTTGTGAAGCTGTTTCTATTTTTAATCGTTTTAATTTTGAAAAGGCTGATGGTTTTAGAAGTTTTTTTGTAATGAATGATATTTACATATTATTTATAACAAACCAGTTTTTCGCACAGGCCTGACACAAGTAGAAAATGCTTTACCCTGGTGAATATTCCACGAGTTTTTTTTAGCTATTTCACTAACAATCGACCAAATTTGGCCAATCTACAAACAATTCCTCAAAAATTGTTCAACAGGGTGCAGTTGTAATTAAAGTAACGTTCGCGTAATGCGATTTTAAAAAAAATGTCGATTCATTTGTTTGTAATTTAAATCACGATATACTTATCGTACTTTGACTATTCGTTGCAAAATCAAGCTCACTACTAAATCACACCATGTACAACAGCTCGAATACTAATTCGCTCTTTTCGAAACAGCACACACTTCTGGGGACCCTTTTGCAACTGGATGATACCGATAGCGGCGATATCGGACATACAGAAAGATCCAAAATTCATCAGCGGAAAAATGACCCTAGGTATGACCTTTATCTTCTTCAATCGAACCTCTCGGCATTGCTTGTTTTTAAATTCAATTATGCTTCCTTTCAGCTCTGACGTGCTATTCGCTGGCGTTTCTCAGGTTCTCCGTAAAAGTGGTACCAAGAAACATGCTATTATTCGCGTGTCACACTGTTAATTTGGGCGCCCAGCTCACGCAAGGCTACAGATATTGTAGGTATCAATACGCTTTGAAGCAGGCGAGCGCAGTTTAGGCGAGCTTCGATAAGTTTAAATTCTTTTTAGTTTTGAGAACACACACAGGCGATCTATTTTATATTAAATTCTCCTCGAGAAATGCGATTCCATTTACTATTTGCTACTTGTATATAATACTTGTCAGGAACAGCCGCTGTAAAATAATTTTCTTTACTTTTGTATCATGAAAAGACTGAAAAATAAAGTAGAGTATTTTTGAAAATCTTTGCTTTTAAGATCACGGATACTCCGACTTTCAATTAAAAAAAATTTCAACCCTTTCCAAATTATATTTTTGTAATTTCATTCGAATCTTAATCTTTTATTAATATAATTAATAAAATTCTTTAATAATAAAATTATCAATTTCAATATCCAAAAGCATCTCCAAAAACTCGGCATGATTTTACATCATTCCAAAAGTACACTCGACTCCCCTCGCGCACCGAGCCAAGTTAAAACTAAAGTTAACGACCTACAAAAAAGCCCGAAATCTTATTCATCTCGCTCGAGCCTCCACTCCTATCTCCGAAAATCGTCGCAAAATCAATTTTTCACCGCATCTCCCCTCTGCTCGTCCCCTTCCACCCCAAAACCTGCGCGCTTCCACCCGCGGATCCTCGCCTCCGAAAATCGACTCGATTAAACGTCTCATTTTCCGCGGGGCTGCAGCCCTGCGAGGAGTCGAACTCTCGCGCAAAAACGCGACTCTTCGCGCCCCTTTGCGGGCGAACAACGTTCCGCCCGACTGCCGCCTGGCGTAGTTACCACCCTGTACTCGATGCCTTTTGCCGCCCCTTTTCTCGCTCTCCGTTCTGCTCTGGTTTATGCCTCGCTTCGGGCTTCGGACGTTTTACACTCGGAAACGTTACTTATCTGCACTTTGGGATCGCCGGTGAGATCGTCCGATTTTTAGCGAGATCTGTTCGCGGGTTTCTCTTTTTCGAAACGAGGAGGTTTTGGAAAATTTCGATTATTCGTTTTCGAAAAGTTTTTGAGAATAAAGCTTCGATGCGACGAGAGATATTTAGCGAAAAATGTTATCATATAAATAAAGGAACTGTAGTCCTTTATCTTGTGGAAAAATAATGCTCGGGTGCGTGTTTATGTGCATGCTTAGAATTAGGAAAAGCTAAGCTGATTTCCCTTTATTGTATTTATACTTTTATTTTCATTATGTATTCTCACGCAATGGGGAGATGAAAAGAACTTTCCGATCAATGACTATCCTCTTTCCAAACATTCGTTCTTAAAATTATTTTGTCCAATCCTCATATCATTGTAAATTATCATTAAAATTTCCAATAAATTTCGTCAAACTCACCCGAACCAATAATCGCAAGAGGCGCAAAAGCGAAATTCGGCCTAAAATTAAGCAGTCGCCGCAGCCTCTCGAAAAAAACTCTGCTCCTCGCGACGGAGCGATAAAGGCACTTTTCCGCGCCGGCCTCCGCTCACATCCATCTCCTCGTCCCTCTGCCGTTCCGTGGCATCCCGGGGCGTCCGCCCGCTTCCACGTCGGCTTCGATTTCGCTCGAATTCGCCGGGATCGAATTATTCGCCGTGCCCTCGATCGGCTCCGGACGAATGTATAAGGAGAGCAATAATTTTCTCGGGTGGCCATTCGACTCCTCCTTGGCCTCCCTCACCTTCTCTCTCCGTCCTTCCTTCCCTTTTCTCGAACGGGGAAGGGGGAGAAAAGCGAGTCTCCGCGCCGCTGGGGTCAGTTTATGGGCTCCGGAGGCCGAGCGAGGATCCGTGCACGCACACGAGAGAGAGCCGATATTCCTGCTCCAACCCCCCGACTCGAGGTGGGAAGTCGATGTCGATGTATCGAGCTGAATTTACAATTTTTCGGAGGAAATTGCACGCTTGGCTTTGGAATAGGCGTCGGAGAGGCACGCAAGTCGATAGGTTGGAAATAAATGCGGGAGTGAAGAAGCTTGACGGAAGGTGTCTGGGGTTTGCTCGGTGTTTGTGGAGAACTCGAATTGCTTATTACGGATTTTTTTTTTTTTTTCATTTGGTAATAGGAAAAATCATTCTTCCGCAAATATAACTATTAAAATTAATTAGAAAATTACGATTATGTTACTTATACTTCCTTCGAGAAAAATCCAAAGTTTCTATCAAAATTCGACTGAAATTAAGCAAACAAAGCAATTCCTACGAAAACAAGCAGCAGTCCTCTCCAGTCGTCGAAACTTATTCAGCCGGGCCATAAAACACGAGCGTATAAGGGTCCGAAATGCAGATAGGCGAGAAAAGCCGAGGCGGGATCGTATAGCCTCCGGGCGAAAGCCCACATCTCCTTATCCCGCGGCGAGCAGAGAGAGAGAGAGAGAGAGCCGTGTTCTCTCGGCGGAGGGAGGGGAGAAATAAAGTGGAATAACGTCCACCCCTGTCGCGCAAAGTCCGGACACTATAAAAGCCGCCCTGCCGCTGAATATAAATATAAACGACCTTATTAGGATCGGCATTATACGGGAGCGTCGCTTTGCATTCCCGCCGACTCGGGATTTCGCGGGCCTCTCGATGACGTCATGGGGCGAGGATCGATCCCGGGGAATGAGATGTATTTATTAATGCCTGCCGTTTTCGCGCGTCGTATATAGAATTTTTCAGTGATAATTGCTGTTACTGCAATAATGGATATTTTTATTATACTCAAAACAGGAATGAATCCCTTTGAAGCAATACGTACAGACGTGTTTTAATAAATTTAATTACAAATTTTGAATAATTCTAACAATTTTTTATGTGCAGCATTTGACTCTTGCACGGAATAAAATGCAAATTCTGTAAGATATTCCTCTTTCCAACGCATTCATAATTCCAAAATACGATAAACCCGATAAACCCGCGACTAATTTCTGCACGCGCAAATTAACTGCCCGGCCGCATAATTGATCGCCACAATCCAACTTCAACCGGCCTGATAAGCGAACGGCACCGAACGAGCAGAAGCTGCCTCCGAAGGCAATGGAAGCCCGGCTGAAAGCAGCAGCGGCCGAAGTCCTCCGGGACTGATTTCACAAACAAATGCCGACGATTGAATCCTGGCAAGTCGCAAGATGGATCGCTCTCTTTGAATCGCAGATTACCCGGGCCGCCTCTCTCTCTCTCTCTCTCTCTCTCCTATTCTCGTCGTCCGCGCTTCTCCTTTCCCTTGAATGGAGAAAACGGGCCGCGACGAGACGCGATCGACAATTTGCCAGATGCCGCGGCGCGAGATTGGCCGCCGATCGTCCGAGAGCGGATTCCGACGAAAATTTACCTTTGTTCTCGACGACGAGCTCTGCGCCGAGCTCTTTACCTTTTTTTTTGTTTTGTTTTTTTTTTCTTTCGCCCCCTTCTCCCGCTCTCCCCGCCGAGTTCTGTCGATGGCCTTGGATCTGCTGGAGCGCGGATCGCCGAACGGTAGTTTTTGCGAGTGCGCGCTTTTTTGCGGGAGTGGCTAATTCGATGCAACGACTCTTTTGATTTCGTGGGAAATTGGCACTTTGGATTATGTTTTTTGTTTGGCAACTGCAACGGGGCAGCTGGGATTGGATGATCAAATTATTGCAAGTCAGTCTTGCTTTTAGGAATCTTTAATTAATTCAAACGAGTATTTGTCCTACACAATAAAGTCGATAATTGTTCTCACCAACATCCACAACGTCTTTCGTCGTAAGAACGCATAAAACAGCGAGAGAAATCACAGATTCTAAAAGAAAATAAACGATTCACACAGCATAATTCACAAGAATTCCACCCTCCCCGGGCGCCTAATGTAAATTACCTGTTTCGATTTACTTGCAAGCGACTCGGAAAAAGGCGGCGAATAAACCAGGTCGAGAAACCGCAAGTCAAATGAACTGTAAAGCGGAATGCTCGGATTATAAAAGGAGAGGCGAGCTTTCGAGGGTCGCGGCCCTCGCCGACTCTCGAGCCCCCCCAGGAAGCAAAATAAAAAAAAAAAAAGAATGTTCTCCTCCACGATCTTTAAATTAAGTGAACTGGCTTATGACGCCCGTGTAAAGTCTCTCTCGGGCAGAATTTTCCTTTACGCGGCGAGATCTCGAGCGAAAAAAAAGTGGAGAGCCGAGGGGGGAGTCGAAAGTCGCCGAAACGCGTGACGGATTCGGCGCGTCGGGAGAGAAATGTATGTTAGGAGAGAGAAATGGAAAAGTCGAGGCTCTCTCCGCCCTCCTGGCACGATTTGGATATGAATTAAAATTTATTGACCGACCGATGGGAAGACATAAAAAGGCACTTTTATTTTCGGCTGATTTTACAGTCGAGGATAAATTATTCATAAGTTTGTTACGGCGCCGTGAAAATTTGACGGATTTTATTTTCTCGCTTTTATGCGCTTATATTTCTTGCTGTATAAGAGATGCTGCGTTTGATAAGTTTAACTAGTGAATTTTAGTTTTATTCATTTCAAAAAGGACCTCTCAACAAAATAAAGAGGCGAGCTTTCGCAGTCTGCCATCGAGTTCAATAATGTAAAATACACATCGCCGCGTTACTCGAACTCCGCCGTATAAGTGCGAATTCGCCGGACAAAAAAAAAAAAAATAAAAGCCGCGCGGGACGGGCGGCAATGTTTACGAAAAAGCGTTATTCCAAATGTAAGTACCCGTAACGCTTCTATACGTCCATTACAATGGGCCTTCCATAAAAAAGGTCCTCGAGTCACCCCTCAAAAATAACACGGCCGAAGCGCCATAAGGTCGTGAAAGCGCTGCCGCGGCGCTTCTGGTGTATGGCTCTAAAAAATCATGAGGGCCACTATTTTGCGCGTCATCCGTCGGAACGATTTTTTTACACTCGCGGCCGGCGTTTTTCAAGATTAGCTGCCGCCGCCGCCGCCGCGGTTGTAAATGTCCGCGAGCTCCGCGTTTCGCGTTGTTTATTTTACGCGAGACTATCAGTCGATCCGACGCGGAAAATAAAGGCGGCGGCGGCGGCCGCGGGGGAGTAAAAAAAAGAAAAAAATTATTGTGTTGTTAAATTCCCCGTTAACGACTGCGCAACGAGTTTCGATCGTTTCTCCGGGCCTGATTATAACACTTACAATCTAAGCGATACTGTTTATGAAAGTTCGATAGAGTGGAGCGGAAAATGAAGAAAATTGGGTGCGACAATCCCCGATAAAGTGCTTTCGTTGTCACAAGCAATTTGTTCGTTAAAACTTTTTTATTATTAAAGGTAAGATTTGATAACGTATTGATAACAGCAATTACTTTTAAGCTTGACCTTACTATTTAAGATTGTAGGTAGTGACTAGTATAAAAATAATTGAAAAAAAGAAACTTTACAATCATTTACCGTCTATAAAAGAGTAACAAAAATATCTTACTATCGCCTTCAACAGATAATAAGCAATGAATTACAATGAGTTACATTTCACCGCTGCAATCGCCATCCTTATCGCAGCTCAATTCAATCAAATCAAATTTCCTCATTAAAACAGACGAACCGCCCGAAGCACTCTCGAAACCAACTTAAAAACCCGAGCAAAAAACCCTCGAGAAACTCGATGCATAAAACTAGCCAAAGTATAGCAGCAGTAGCAGCGCGTCACGGAGGAAAATTGGCTGCACGAGCGTCGCGGCGTGTGCGCGCATAAATATCGCCCGTCTGCCGGCGGCTCCGTGGAGCGCCGGATGATCAAAGCGTGGCGCTGAGGCGCACTGACAGGTATTGCGCGCCGGGCGTCTGCATATTTTAGGGAAAGAACTCGCTCTCGAGGGCCGAGGCACATAATCCGGCGGCTCTCTCTCTCTCTCGCCTAGGCCTAAAATCCCCGATCGAGGGCTGCTTCGGGGACGCAGGGGACGTCTTATCTTCGCATTACACGCTGCGAGAGAGAGAGAGAGCGCGGGCTTTGCGTACGAGCGATCGATTTCGACGCCCTGATGGCCGAATAAGCACCGAACGCCGGTGGCTTCCCTTTTTCGGGTGCGTGCGCCTTTTTTTGGGCAGTTATTCTGGTAGGAATGAGGTGATTTGTTTGAAAAGGAATTCGATGGCAGTTTTCAGAGGCAGGCGTGGTAGTTATTTTTTTTATTGCACGCTGAGAGAGAAAAGGAGTAAACATTACTATTTTGTATATCGTTATTTCAGATATGAGAAGAAAAATCAGAATATTTACTATTTTATAAATATAGTAAATATTACAATCGAAAATTCTAGATATGGGAAGAAAAATAATATTTACTATACGAGTAGCAAATATTAAAATCGAAAATTGCAGTTAATTCAAAACATATAGTAAATATTCTTATTTTTCTTAATTCTTATATCCGAAATAACGATAGTAAATAGAATCTCGCGATAAAAATTAAGAACACTCCAATAAATTCCAACAATTTCAACCCAATTACACCGTAATCCAAAAAGCAGCGCCGGCCGCCAAAAAATGTAAAGCTTTCCCTATCAGCGGCAAACCAGACGCGCAGCCTGCCCCTCTCTCTCATCCCGGCGGCAACAAAGGAAAACCTCTCCGGCGTAATGCGTAATTCGATAAACACGAGAAGCCGCGCGCAATAAAGCGCCGGTCGAAAAAAAGGACCAGAGTGAGAGAGATATCGCGCGCTTCCATTGCTTTAAAAGTGCGCCGTGCGCAACCGCCCCCCCCGCATTCGTATATATATACGTACTTCTCGCGCTCGCATCTGGACAGCGTGACAGCCTCGGATCTCTCGGCGCAAGAAGGAGAGAGAGAGAGGAGGATGCTTTATGGCCCGTAACGCTCTCTCCGGCCACCCCCGCGGCGGCGTGTTTACGTGTGGCGGCCGAAAAATTTTCTACCCCCTCCACCCGGCCGACGGGCGACGCCGTCCAATATATTAGGGTTAGAGGATGTGTAAGCGAGGGAGGGTGACTGCACGGGAAACGCGACGGATGCTGCATAAATCATCGGGGAGAGAGAGAGGCCCGCCGAATTTATGGCCGGCCGGGAGATATTGAATTATAAAATTTCGACTTTTCGACGTGGACGCGCCCTGCCCCCGAGTGCGAGGAGCGCCCAAAGTATAGTATGTCCGGTCGGGAAAAGCTCCGACGCGGGGTTGGCTTCGGTTCGACTGGAGCTTCCATTGTTTCAGGGGTATATTTTGAGAATGGACGTCGGCTCGGTGAATATCAGCTGTACGAATGGAGATGTTTTTTCTGTTCAACGGGAGTATTTAACTATTTATTGAGTAATGGTTAAGTGAGAATGAAATATTTTTGACTGCACCCTGCACCTAGCAGACATGTAAGAATATTCAGGAATAAGTCTAATATTTATATTTCTCGTAATTTTTATATCAAATCGCTAAAGTTTTTAATCTTAAAGTAGGTCGATCCTTAGCTAAAAATATCTCCCCACCTGATACCTTCCATAAAAATACATCCTCCCCGTCCATTTGAAATGCGAAAAATCCATACAGCGGCGCGGCACGGCACTTGAAATATCCAGAAAAGATAATCGTCCGTTCAATATCAAGCAGGCCGCGGCGCAACGCTGCTAAAACATTGAAAGCTCCTCGAATCGGCTTAGATCGACGTTTGACGTTCCGGCTGGAAGAGGCACGAATTTATTTACAATCTTAATCTTATCTCTCCGGGGCCGGACGTCATAGAAATAAATACGTCGGCTTTACGGTTTTCTATAAAAAGCCGAAGGATTCAAACGTACGATTATTGGGGGGGGAGAGAGAGAGGCTCTCTCGCTCGCGCCGAGGGCAATATCTCTCAAGAGGGAAATTCTGACGCTCGCTCCGCTCTCGCCTCCTTTTTCGATGGCCTGAATAATGAAGGAACGAACGGGGCGCTCTTTGGATATATATTCCCGAGCAGTCGAGTTGTCAGTCTTGCCGGCCGGCGATTTTTCCGCCATGCACACCGCCGAAGCCCCCGGACGTATAACAATCCCGAGGCCGAGTTTGAAGGATATTTCTTATTCATGCGACGCGGCCGGCCGGCGGAGGGCGCGGAAAAACACATTCTGCCAATCGCGAGGATTACCCTCTCCTGCGAGAGAGAGCGGAATTGCGACTCGCTCCGCTGGGAGATCCGACTTTCTTTTTTGCTGCTTGAGAAGGGAGCTATCGGTTTTTATCGAGTTTTTATTTTAGAGATTAAATATTTATTGGCGAAGTTGTTACTAAAAAACAAATTTTTTTTACACTCCTTGCAAGGCTCTAAGTTATTAATACCACTTTATACTAAACAAATTTGCAATAAACACGAATTTAAAACAATATCTTGATTAATGAATACGTGCAACGAGTAGTAAAAAGTTTGCCGACGAAACATATTGTTAATTGGCTGATGGGACAAAATGAAAGATGGCGAGAGAAGGAGGAAAGTAAAGCAAAGTTGAGGGATGCGCGAAGCTGGTCTCGGGAGACTGAAAGGCCCCTCAGCAATCGCTTCTTTCAAATATTTAATCACGGTTTCCAATTTTGTCTCGAGCCATTTGACGAAATCCTCGCTCCAAAGCTATCTTTACATTTAGTCTCTGTATATTCAGCTCGTCTTTCAAGCTGTACATTTTACTTGGTGAAATTAACGAAACGTTGATCAAAATCGTAATAAAAAGCGTAAGTATAACTGGACGTGTCATTTAAATGACAACGAGAACATGCACAAGATATTTATTTATCTCAAGTATCAAAAACCGACTCGTTCGCCCCGGCAAACCAAGCTCTCTCCGCTTTTACATATACACCCCCGCGAAGCTTCAGTTTTCTATTTCGCAAACAGCCTTAAATTCCGAAGTTGCGAAAAAGGCTCGCTTTCATAAATTCTCATCCCTCCCCCCCTCGTCCGCAAAGAGCGCAGCGAGAATCCGGGAAGAAAACAGCGCGTCCAGTCAACTTCGCAGACGAGAATTACTATTTAGATACAAACAAGGAAATAAAGAGCGCGCGGGGACTCGCCGCCGCCGCCGTCGTCGCGCAGAGGGCAGAGCGCCCGTTCATTAATCAAAGAATTACTGACAGGCAGAAGGTTAGTTTTTCCTCTCCGCGCCGGATAATAAATAACGCGCGGGGCGCAAAGTTTCGTTGCCTCGTCGCCCCGCGCGTAGAGCGCCTGCAGGATTTCCGCCGACTTGGAAAACTCCCTTTGCAGCGAACGCGTCGAACGCCGATATAATTAATGTAGGCGACAATGTGCTGCTTCGCACTCTCCGCTCTCCGGCCGTAGATCGATATTACTATGCGAGAGAGAGAGAGAGCTTGCGGGCGGGAGTGGGGAGGAGTCTTCGTGCGGGAGCTCGTTTATGCGAGACGCCTCGAAATGTGTCTGCGTTTATGAAAGGTTTAGCCCCTCGCAGGTTTGCTCGTAAACATTATTTCTCTTCTTAATTTGCTCTAGGTTATATGGCATTTTTAATATCCCCCTTTACGTACATTCTATTTATATAACGAAAAGTAGTTTTACCGCCCTTCATTTCTGCGCGCCGCTAAAGCCGATTACAAACCGTCAACTTTCGCGAACGAAGAAATTTTCTTAAAAATTATTCGCGTTTTCTTTGTTCGCGCGCGGCGGGAGCAGCCTTACGAAAAAAAAAAAAAAAAACAACTCAGCCAACTCTCGGGGCGAGAGCCGCCCCGACACAAAACTTGTCGAGGCTCCACTCCCGGGTAGCGGAGTGTCCTCCGGCCTCATTTTCCTCCTCTGTCTCGGAACAAGAGCTCGAGCGAGTTTCGTTAATAGAGCAGTGGCGTCAGTATCGAGAAAGCCACTCCGGGCTGCACCCTTTGCTCGTTTTCTTACATCTCGAGAGCGGAGAGATAGATAGACCGAGAGAGAGAGAGAGAGAGGGAGAAACGAAGCGAGGGGTAGGATATCAATGACGTCGCGTATATAACTCGTCAACGTTGGAAATGACAGGTCGCCGGCGAGGGCCAAATGGAACTTCTAATGGATAAGATATAAAAGTTAAGGCCGGCCGGCCCGAGGCCAGGGAATTATGTGTCTGATGTATGAGACGCGCCACGCTGCGACTTCGAAAGGCGCGCAAAGCGTTTACGTATGTGTGGACTGCAAGGGCTTTTCTCGGAATGACGAGAGAGAGCCCGAAGCGAGGGAAACGAGCCCCGGAGGCGTAATCGTATCTGCGGAGTAATTAATGCTCGGAGGTGGGGGCCGGTTTTTCGGTATTCAGATGTCTTTTAATTTTAGTTCGAGTTTTTTAACTCTTGTATTTGATGCGCCAAAGCTGAAGTAATAAAATGATAAGTAGGCGATTCTAAAATGGGAAAAATGTTGACAAATTTACATAAAATTATCCTTACATTCATAAACAAAATTAACGAAACGTAGTACAAGACATTTATTAAGAACTTTTTTACTCCCGATTCTCCATCATTAAGAAACGACAATCCATTCCATTAACAACTTATTATCGAAAGCGAGTACACCCCCGTGCAGCGTCGTCGCGCCCGTAACGTTTCTCTTATCAGCCATAATTTTTTTATCACCTCCGCGCCGGAGGAATCGAGCGGGACGAGATCTCCGGTAATCAACAAAAAGGAAGGAAATCCCCCCCCCCCCCTGTCACGTGACTGATCCCGCGAAAGGGTTCTCCCGGGGCGCCATCCATATCCCCGCCGTCGCCGCGCCCCGAAAAAGGGAAAGCGGGCCGCGATCAATCACCCGGGCCACAAAGCAAGCACGATGACACCTCCGATGCAGGAAAAGGGTTTCGAGCGATATCGCTCGAATCAAGGGTGGAGGAGCAAATGCACTCCTGATTGAGAGAGAGGGAGCCGCGGCGACCTTCTCCCGAACGGTTCTTGCGGAAGATGAATGTATCGAGCCTGGGAGTGGATGCCGAGTCGTATAAATTGATTATTAGCTGTGGCCTTTGTTCTGCTTCTGCGAGATTCTGGACTTTCGCACGGGCTTGCGTGAGTGTCATTTTTTTCGCGGATGATGGATGCGAATTAGGGTGTACCAGTTCTCGTGGAAGTCGCTTTGAAAAGAAGAACTGCAGAGCTCGTTGCTTGAATATATATTATCAGTGCTTTTACGCCGGTTTGCAGCTTGTTGCATAATTATTCTCTCAAATATCATTGTCACGCAAGCGAAAGCTTTAAATTGCTTTTAAACGAAACCACCGCGGAAAACTTCCTCCCGGCATTCTTTTCCACAATTATTGACGAACGCTGAAACTTTCCAGAAGCCGAGGAACTACGGTATTTCACGCCAATTCATACACATCGGGAAGGGATAAATACAATAAATTCTCACCCTCGCTAAAGCAGCGCGGCAATTGATATTTTTCATTTGAGGCATCCTCGCGAATCCGCCCTTATACAAAGTATGAGCGAAGCGAACGGCCCTCCTCCCCGAGCGCTTTTTACGAGGCTTTTAGGTATCGTCCGCCTGCCCATATAGATACGGTTCCCGGCCGCGAGGTCGCCGCGAGCTCGTAAAGTGCGCCGGAAAACTCGGCCGCGGCGGGTATAAAGACGTAAAAGTTGGCTGCTTTATCGCCCGGTAAGGCCGGAGGGAGGCCAGAGAGAGAAAGAGAGCAATTTTGAATACGATTAGGTCGATAAAGTCGAGGGAGCTTCGCCTCGACTTAATTCCCGATGGCCGTTAAAAAAGACAATGCGAATCATCGCGTTTGCAAGATCGTCGAGGGGGGGAGAATTTTAGTGCCCCTCGGAGATGCCGGATTTTCTTTCGAATTTCGAATCGCTCGGCCCTTTGCTCTCTCGTAAAGTTTTTCACTTATTGCTCTTTTACGAGCGCATAATTTGCTTTTTCTTTTCTGCCAAAGCGTCGCGGATGCGGGCGTCCTCGGCTCTGGGGTATTTGAATTTCAAGATAAGCGAATAAATGTTTCATTAGTTTCGAGCACCGTCGCGGGACGTTATTTTTTCGAATTGGACATTATTTTCGATTCAATTGTTTTCTCTGCAAAAAAATGTAATAATTTGGAGAATTATTTTTCAAAGTTAAATTGGAAACTTTGTATTACTGCTGAATATATGAAAGAAATTCAACTGTCGTCGAAAACAAAAGACGAAATTCATCCTCGAAATCGGTGCCTTCTTCGTTTACCCAAAATCAACAGTCCATATACTTAGCTCAAAACGCTATCCTACAATAAAATTATCAAAACGGCTCGAACGTACGTCGACAACGTCCTAAGACACCCCCGAACCCAAGCTCCGCAAGCCCCACGAAAAGCCACCGACAACCAGGGCGACTCCCCTCGGCAGAAAAAGGCGCACACGGGGCATTACGCAGAAGCCAATCGCGAGGAATCTCGCATCTCTCGGCAACGAGGAGAATTCCTTGCTCCAGCGATGCGTGCACCGTTTGAGCGAGCGAGAGAGAGAGAGCCTCGGAATCACGTATTCTCTTTCCGCGTTATGCACGGAGGGATGGACGCGCTCGGGAGGGTGGAAGCGCGCGCCGCGACGCCCGGAATACCAATGCGACGGGGGAACAAAGGTCGAGAGGAAGTGTAACGTCGGGGGCTCCGGGATGGAAAGTCGACGCGCACCTTGACGGGGGACAGGACTGACGCTCCGCTGACGGGAAGTAGACGGGAAATCTGACGAATGATTTCTTTTTTGCGGGTTCGAGGCGATGGTGGGAATTTGCGGGTGGTGGTATTAGGTTTTGGGAAATAAGTTTAGGGACTTTAGAATGTTACGACTGGGGTCAGAAAATAATTAAGGTTTTTTATAAATTCTTTCTAATTTACGCATGCAGTTTACTCAGTTTTTAAAAGGACAACAAAAAGATTGAAAATTTCTTTCCTTGTTTTAACTGTTTATGACTGTTGGTATAGGGAACTGAAAATTTATTGAGACTTTTAAGTCATACATGGAATATACTTTGCTTGTATTTATTTCAAAATATATACGTTTGATTTGATTTGTTTTTTAACTCTCTTTCAGATCTGCTCAAAACGCCAAAACTACTTTTTTTAATATTATAATCGAACAAATTTTTCTCCGATTAATGAAAAAGACACCAAGAAAATTGTCTGCATATAAAAAGTGAAGAACGCAAAAACAGCAAAGGAACGTAAGAGGAAAGGCCGTGTGACTGACGTCACGAATCCGAGCTTCGTTTCCGCTTCCGGCCTTCATGATTTTCACCCCGTCAAGTCCATTCTTCCTGAGCCTTTCCCCTCGAACCTTTCATTTTTCTGCTCTCTCTTGCGCGAAAAGGTCGCGAAAGCTTCTTTTGTTCACGATCTTGCGAGAAGAAATAGTCTTTCTTGGCACCCTATTATTTGAATAATGCAAGCCGTTTCTAAGAACTTGTCAGACGCTTTCCTTCTTCTGCACAAGTTTCTTTCGTATCAAAAACAGATTGTAAGTAAATTCTTTTAAGAAAAAATTACTTTTACAATATTTTATAATGAAATGAATGAGTGAAAAAAAAACTTTCTAGCCGCAAATTTAAGTGAAATGCGAACAAAGTATCTGTATATTTTTAAAATAACTTATACCAAAGGACTCTATTCGTGATTTTCTAATTTGTTACTTAAATAAATCTATAAAGTACAAATATTGAAAAATTAAATTATTCAGCAGTAGGTTTTGGATAAATTACTAATAATAAAATATAATTTATTTACTCGTATACCCTCATTTAAAACGCAATAAATTTTCAAAAATCACCAAATACTTAGCCCAAAAAAAAAAAATATATTTACACTTATTGCAGAAAATACACAAGCATAAATTACCGCCTGTCTCCTCGTGCCTCAAATTTTCAAAGCCCAAACACGTTCCCAAAGAAATCAGAAATTCTAATCGGCACTTGTGGAAGGAACCAAAAATCCACCAGCTCGACGTTGATCATAACACAGAGGAGAGAAAGAAAAAAAAAAGAAGCTTTGCTACCCTACTCCGCAGGGACCTGTAGCTCCGACGTTATACGCATCTTTTTTCGATTCAACAGGGCGAGAAGTACGAGCGAGAAAAGATTCCTCGTCGGCATGTGAAAAAGGAAACGGAATTGAAATCGGCTTTTCGAAATGACGCAAAGCAATGCTCGGCGCCTTTGCCACCCACCCCTCCCCCCTCCCCTTCTCCGGGGGGAGATGGAAATGCAAACACGTCGCGGCCGACCCTTTTTTTTTCCCTCCTTCGTCCGAATATATCGTCCCTTTGAGGATTTCAACCCTCGACTGCCAGGCTTCGAGAACGCAAAGCAAACGGTAAAGCCCGCAATTTCGAGGAGCTTTGAAGCCGACTGGCACAAGCGCCTTAAGCGCCGAGTGGTAAGCAAGACGCGGAGGAAGGAGGAACTTTTGCTTGATGTAAAGGAGGAATTTTATTGAGGCTTGCGCTGAGAGGTAAGTAGTTTGAAATTGTTTCTTTTTTTTTGTTTTCTTTTTAAGTAGGGAAAAATAGCAATGTTTGTTAAAAAGTTATTATAAAAGGAACAATAGGAGATTGGAAAGTTAGGGAAGCGCATTTTTCATTCAATAATGACTTCGGATTTATATTTAGTTTTTTAAAAAATTTTCTGCGAACGACGTGTTTTGAACTTAATCGAGCATGAATTTGTTAATCATAATGAACAATCTTGAAGACCTTTACAATTGAGGATTGTAAATTTTCAGATTATTTTAATTATAAGTATAAAACGTAGAGGTGTATAGTAATAGAAAAACTGCATAAAAAAATTGTTTTCAAATTACAAAACTAGATAATTATGTCAAATTTAATCATTTTCATATTATCTTTTTCTATAAAACTATTTATTTTGAAAAGAATACGCAGCAAGTAGCGACACCGATCGAGCAATGAGTGAACTTTTTCCTGATTTCATCGATAAAATTCTATCGCTTGGTAAGTAGAGAGTAGTTTTTATATACTTCTAGATACTGAAATTAATTCTTTTAATATTTTAAAAATAATATTTTTTTAATTTTCTGCTTAGAATTGTAAAATTGCAAACTTTTCGTTCATAAATCTTTTTTTTTGCAATTGAAAACAATTGTCAACATAAAACTTTTTGAATAAAAAAATAAGTATTGAATTTACTCAAGATTATGTAGAAAGAAGAGCTGACTATCATTATTTTATTCTCGCTCAATACAGTTAAGAACTTTTATTTTTAAAGTTATTCCGAAAAATCGTACAAAGCTAAATATCTAAGCTTCAAAAAATATATATTTTTTTAAATAAGGCTATTTCGAACTGTTTTGTAAAGACACAGACGCGAAAAAAATTAATATACATACAGAGCGCGCGAAGCGCGCATGAATGCACCTAGTGTTATTATAATGATGATACTTATTCTTCCTTCCAATCTTTTTCATTTTTTCTAACTATATTGAATCTAATTAGTTTTTGTAGTAATTAAAATAAAAATCGGTAACATTAACAGTTTTTTGTACTTCTGATTGAATATTCTAAAACATGAATAACCAGCCCATTGGTTAAAAATATTCTTTCGAGTTACTTACAAATTGAATAACTCCCAATAACTCAAGGATTAAGAATATTTTTTCGTATACTACCTGCGAAAAACGAATTCTCTTGAAGCCCAACAAAAAAAAGACAATTGACCCTAAAATTGAATATTATGTAATTAAATTCTCGCATTGCACTTATTTTAATAATGTGATTGAAAAATTAAATGAAAAGTATATATATAAAGAGTGCTCGCTGCTGGAACCAGAGAGTAACTAAGTCAGAGAAATTCTTAAACGTGGTCCCTTTGTTCCAAATAAAAGTTTGTTTTAAAAAAATATTCTCAAAGAATTGGATCACGCTCTCAAATAACGTTCATTAGCGTATAACCAAATATATAAAGCTTATAATATAATACTAAAGCAGGCAGTCATGTAGTGTATACTGAGTTTAAGCCGTCGGCCGTTGAGTTAGCTTGATTGAATGGCCAATGGAAGCGGCCAAAATATTTTATTTTTTTTTATTTTTTCTATTACTTAACTTTTTCAATTCTAATTAACGAATGAAACTGCAGATTTTCGCGCTTTTAAATTTTGACTCGAAAGAAAAAAACAGTAAATGACTCGAAATTACTGCAATAGAAAAAAGGATTTTCTCTGGAGAAAATTTGGCGGTCATAGACGTATTATAACAAATATCGGTATATTTCGACAATTTCTATTTATAAGTAGGTGCATAGCTCTTCTATACTTATACATAGGAGATAAATCCTTATAAAGTTTTGGATTTGTCAATTTTAGTTTTCGTCGTTGGTTTACTTTACAAACAAACATTGTTGCTAATTCTATAAGAAACATTAGAATTTATTACTTCCAAATCAAGTGATATTTTCAATGTGGTTATAAACATAATGGACAATCTTTTTGCTCTTAATGTTAGAAAACAGATATTGTAAAAGATTTTATATTTCAGCTTCTTAAATTTCCGACAAAGCAAACAACAATATTATAACTTTCTTAGCCTATGAATCGAAAAATTTAAAACCCAAAATTGGTGTAAATTAAGAAAGATGCCGAAGAGACGACAGATGGTTCAGAGGAGCTTCATATTTTTAAAAGGAGCGTGAAACAAAATTACTAAATCTTGATTAGACTTACTAGTACAAGTACTAGTATATGTCAAAAAAAGTAAACAATTAAATTATCAAACGCGAGCAAAAAACATACGTTTTTTACTTATTTTATGAAGTTATAAGAAAATTAAATTCGTTGCCGGTAACCCTAGAATATCTGGCTAATTTTATAATAAATAAAAAGTTTCCAATAAAAATAATATTATACTCCCCAAAGGAAATCTAAAATCTACTGGCCAACAAAGTATTGGGTTTATTTTTATTATTAAAATGAGATGATAATGTAAATAATAAAGGTAGTTACAGGAAAAGAACATTTCAGTAAATTTCTTCATTATGTACAATATATTCATTCTAATTTTACATAAATAAAGATAACAGGATAAAATGGTTTTGAAACATTTTTTTACATTATTTTAAGTATCTTAAATGAAAATTTATTTAATTTACAATAATTTGTTTACAAAAGTTGTAAACATACAGTCTTATTTGTTATAATCACTTAACATACTTAAATTTAAGAATATTTATTACTATTACTCACCCAATATTCAACTGTATTTTCTATGAGAATCTTCATTATTGTTTCTCTTGAAAATAAACTTCACTTTCACTTCCCGAAATAGCTAAAATAATAAAAGTTTTATATATTAATTATTTAAAAAGTAATTTTAAAAAATCATAGAGTTAAAATAAAATGAATATATTCAAAATTTTATTAAAAAAATAATTAAAAAGTAATTTAAAGTTGCTCTAAAAAGGTAGCACGACGTTCAGCTTTGAAAGGGCATGGAACTACTGAAGGAACTTTAGCTTAAAACTCCTGAGATGCAAAATGGAAGGGAAAGAAGCTCCACCCATTGGTCTCTTTCAGCCTCAAACATACGAAAGGGGAATATAAAGCCTGAAGCTTTCTACCCTTTTTTATCTTCACCCCTCCCCTAAGTTAGAAAGCGAATGTATTGTCTATCAATTTTTAAATTAAAGTACTAGAGCTTTTTTAATATGCATGAAGAACAGATACTTTATATGAAAAGTAGATACTAAAAGAATACTAAAAATCAAAATGTTTAAAATTTAAAACAAAAATACAGCCCTTTACAATACTAAAAAAAATAAATAGCTTCTGTTATTTCTGTTATACTGTATAGGGAAAAGGGTAGATGATGTCGGTATTTACTCCCCTAAAATAAATATAAAATCTTTAAAATGGTGTGCTTTTCAAAGTTGATAAATATTTCTAATAGTAACAAAACCCTTAAAATAAAAAAAAGCAAAAATTTTCTATAATTATAAACGATTTATCTAAAAAATAAAAACCAAACTAAATGTAATAAGTAATAAATTAATTAGTAACAATCACTAAACATTTGTTAAATTTTTGTTGAACACTTGTTGATCGTTTCACATTTACAAGAAAACTTGATATCTAAAAAAATGAAGTGATTGTATTAATAATGCACCATCTACTTATAAGTACAATAAAACCATTTAATAAAATACAACCCACACAGACCCCAAGGAGAGTTGACGGTAGCTTGGGGATGACTGAACAGCTCTTCTGACGGAGAACTGTAGTTGGACCGTGGCTGCTGTGATGTGCTATATAGCAACGTAGCTGCCATTGGCTGATCCCTTGCCGGAGAGCTACCCTCAGGGTGGCTAAACAGAGACGGAAGCTCACCATCTTTATCTCCGTTGGTCCTATGCTCTCCGTTCCCTCATATTCTATTCTAAATCCCTTGGCTAAAGGGGTGTGCCCTTTATGTTTTGCCTACAAAGCTGGAAAAGAATTGTCAATCAAGTTTTTTATCTTTAAAACAAAGATCTCCCTAGAAAATTATCTATTTAAAAATAAAAATTGATTAAATTTTATTACATAAAAATAATTTTTACAATACCTTCAAAATTTTCTTTATTATTCCTTTTAATTTTTAGTAAATCTAATTTTATATGACATACTAAAAAAGGATGAGAGTCAAAACTTGTGCAGCCACCAACCCTTTTTAACAGCTACCCTTTTTTTGGGGAAAGGGGTGACACTACCCTTTTTTAAAAGGGGAGGCACCCCTGCTGAAAACAAACGCAATCTGTTCTGCTCACCCATGCGATTTTTTGTTATCCACAGCACAACTGCACTTTTTTTCGTTTTATATTCCATCTATAATATAAAAAATTTTAGTTAGTAAAAACAATAATTCAAAAATTTAAAACGAAAACGTAAACATAACCCTGATTGTTCATTTTCTATAAAGATCATGATCATAAAAATATTAAAATTGTATTATATTTTATCTAATTTAATTACTTGCAGATTTGAATGTAATAAATAACTATAAAACTACGTACTTTAATCATAATTTTCTTTAACAAACAATGCTTTTTTTCCGAATGTGCTTGAATTTGTCTGCTTATAACTTCAAACTTTCTCGAAATCATATCGAAATTGTAGAAACGATATCTCGATGCGATTATACCAGACGACAAAGAATCGATTCGATTTCCGCACTTGTGCAGACGACAGTGTTTAACAAACGAAAATATTATCGTCAGTTGATTAAACTTGATTAAAATATTTTTCCGTTAGATTTTAAGATAAAACTTTGCATAGCACTTACGTAAATCAAAAAACTAATTTATTTTATAGATGCGATGATGAAGAAATTTGAATGAAATTTAAAACCAATACATGTAAATTTCTATACTTGCCAAAGTCGCGACAGCTTCCGCATGCAATACGTATTTGCTTGAGTAAGGAGTTGAATTTGCAATACTCAAACAAATATAAATCAACTGCGTGTCAATCGCAACAAGATGACGTTAAAGCTTACGTAATATTGCCACGACAAAATGAGATATCTACAACGTCCGCTGAAACCGATAAAGTTAGTGTATCTGCACTATAAGTCGAATGAGGTTAGTTTGTACTTGGCTGCTCTAGTGTTACAGAACTATATACGTACAACTATTAACGTAAAATTAGATCTACAATATCTACTAATATTTATTCTATTTTCTTTTGCACCAAACTATTTTATTGTACATAATTTTTCAAAAAAAAATTTGGTAACTTATTTTCTAAACCACTGTGTATAAGTATTATTTTTTGCTGTGCACTTTACTAACACCTACACATATTCTAACTGGTATTTTGTAGATTTTCACCTTACATCAATTAAAAGTAGTTATTTAGACCAAAAAGAATGGCTGATGGAACCCGAAATGTATTGGTGACGGGAGGTGCTGGTTATATAGGCTCACATACAGTTTTGGAACTGCTTAATGCTGACTTTCAGGTGGTAGTTATTGACAATCTTAGTAATGCTTTTAAAGGTAAGCTTTTATTTAAGTATCACACTTTCTTACTAGTACGATTAAACTTTCTTAAATAATAAATTCTTTTGTACATGTTTTATGATCTGATCTTTATCTTTATGTAAAATACGTAAATTTTAAAATTATTTTATTTTACATTTCAGGAGAAGGAAGTGAAAAGCCAGAATGCATTTCTAGAGTGGAAAAATTAACAAATAAACAAGTAATATTTATTGACTGTGATATCACTAAGAAAAAATCACTGAGTGATATTTTTGAAAAGGTATGCTTTACAACTGCAAATTGGTTTCTAATTTTATGATTGTTAAAATTATGCAATTGTATTTATGTATTTTTAAATATTTAGCATTCTTTTTTCTGTGTTATTCATTTTGCTGCCTTGAAAGCTGTTGGTGAATCATGCACAATACCCTTGGAGTATTACAAAGTAAATGTTGGGGGAACATTAACTCTTTTAGAAGTTATGAAAGAAAACAATGTAAAAAAATTTATCTATTCAAGCAGCGCTACTGTTTATGGTGTACCTGAAAAATTACCTTTAATTGAAGACATGAAAACTGGAGATTGTACAAATCCTTATGGAAAAACTAAATTCATGGTAGAAGAAATTTTGAAAGACCTTTGCAATTCAGATAAAGTAAGAATATTTTATTTTATGAAAAAAAATAAAGTCCAATATAAGTTATTTTTATATACATTTTGCGTTAAATAAGAGAAAAGTTTTATATAGTTAACTACAGTTATGTTAAATTTTTATGATACTTTAATTCATGTTTAAATTTGTTTTTTCAGACATGGTCTGTCATATCTTTGAGGTATTTTAATCCAGTAGGAGCACATCCATCAGGTGAAATTGGAGAAGATCCAAATGGTATTCCTAATAATTTGATGCCTTTTATTGCTCAAGTTTCTGTAGGAAAGAGAGAATTTCTCTCTATTTACGGAAATGATTATGATACTCCAGATGGAACTGGTAAATAAAATAACTCATTTTTTTTTAAATTTAATGAAGAGCGTTATTGAGAAGAATTTTTTTTTTTGTTTTTAGGAGTTCGAGATTACATTCATATAATGGATTTAGCATCTGGTCACGTAAAAGCATTAATTTATCAAAAAACGAAGAATCCCCTTGGTTTTCAAGCAATTAATCTTGGAAGTGGGAAAGGTTATTCAGTACTTGAAGTTATAAATGCTTTTGAAAAAGCTTCCGGGAAAAAAATCCCTTACAAAATAGTTGAAAGAAGACCAGGAGATATAGCATCAAGTTATGCTGATGCAAGTTTAGCAAAAAAATTGCTAAGTTGGGTTGCTGAAAAGAATATAGATGATATGTGTAAGTATTTATTCTAAATTTTTTTATCTTCTTTGTTATTCTTAAAATCAAAGTTATTCTTGCTTGATATAATTCAGTCAATTAAATGTATTTTTATATTTTCATATTTTTAATAAATTTAACTTATTATGGTTCAAAATTAAAATGCTTTATTTGTTAAACAGGTAGAGATACATGGAACTGGCAACAGAAAAATCCAAACGGTTTTAATAATTTATAAAAAATAAATAAAAACTAAAAGTATTTTATTTACAATTTAAAATTTCTTTAATAGTCATTATTAAATGTATACATATATTACTTTAAAACTGTTAAAAGTGTTTAAAGATATTTAGTTAATAAATACAGCTGGTGGTGTACAGTTACCAAAGTTAGACCAAAGTAAAGAAGCAATTTTTAAAGTGTTACTTAAACTTTGTTGACTACGTTCTTCAAGCAAATTTTATGTTGATGTTTATATAATTTTATATATTTGAATGTGAAGTTTATATAATTTTATTTTGTTTAGATAATATTCAGATATTCATATTAAATCTTGATCTAAAAAGTTTATATTCTACTCATTGTTTAAATCTTCATGTACATTTTGTATAATAATAATTATAATCATGTATATTATGATATATTAAAGAAAATAAATATTTTAAAACTATGGATAATTGTTATTTTTTAAGTAAAAATAGTATAAATCCGTCTGAAATTAGAAGACTTTAAAAAATTGTTCATACATTAACAACTAACTGACAAGAAATAAGTAGTTTTATATTATAATTTTGAATATTTATATATGGTGAAAATGATTGTAAAGCTTCAATGCTTGTAAAAGTTGATCAAAATGTCAAATTTGACAAAGAACGAAATCCTTTTTACCTAGCTCAGATGGCAGCACCATAGCGTGTTTTATGACTGACATACAAACTTATTATTTGTCAACGACCATATCATGTGGTACAATTTTACAATGGATATGTCAGTATTTAGTCAATTATTTTAACATAAATGTGTAAAATCAAAGATTTTAAAGAAAATAACCCTATAATGATAGTTTTAAGTATTCACCATCATCGAAGATAGCATAGCAAACATGACTCCAAAGCGTAAAGTACGTGTACACAACTTTTTTAGGTTAACTTTTCAAAAATTAATGCTACAAACTAATTAACTACTTACGGTTTAATTCATTTCGGTTAAAAATAATATCTTTTTTTAGACTACAAGCTCAGAATCAACCTCCTCAAGTAGCTCTGGCTCTTCATCTAGCAGTTCTTCAAGTTCAGGAAGTGAATCAAGTTCTTCTGACTCTGAAAATTCCAGTAGTTCTGCAGTTAGCCAAAAAGCATCTGATTCAGAAAAAGCAAAAAAGAAAGTACCTGTAGCTGCTGCTGCTCGACATGTCAAATCTAAAAATGAAACAAACTCAGCACCTCTAGAAAATAAAGCAAAGGAAAAAGGTACTAATCAAAAGTCTCGGCCTGTAGTTTATTCTTCTGAGTCTGAAGAATCCCCTACTAAGGGGAAACCATCACCAATTAAACGAAAACCACCAGCAAAGCCAAAAGCTACTGCAACAGTGGCTCCAGTAGTAAAACAACAAAGACCTGCTACTAAACCAAATTCATCTACTGCGGCTGCAGTTGCTAATGCTGCTGCTGCTGCTGCTGTTGTTGCACCACAGAAAAATGTTCCACCAACTAAACCTACGAATAAAGCAAATAAACCTGCTGGTTAGTAAATATAGAAAATAGAGAAAAGTTATATTAAAATATAGATTGATGAATAACAAAATTATTATTTTATTTTTTATTTTATTTTCATGATAAATAGTGGTAGTACGTTAGTATTTACTTTTAATATTTGTTTCAGGAACTGCAACAGCTCCTAAATCAATTGACAAAAATGCCAAATCTACAGAACCAGTGCAAAAGAAACTAAAGAAAAAAAGTATTTTTAGCCCCGATAATAGTAGTGAAAGCGATAGTGGTAGTGTAGCACCAAAAACAGCAAGCGTTAAACCTACCACAAATTCAGTGAATGTTACAAAACCTCCACCACAACAAGCTAAAGTTAAACCAACTGAACAAAAATCTCGACCTCCATTAACTAATAGACCAAGTAAGTATTTGAAACGATTATAAGTAGTTTTTTCAGTGTAAATATATTTAGCATTCAATTTTTAATAATTATAATTTAATTACCCAATTTCTTTATTATTATTATTAGGTTTAGTAACTAAGCAACCAGCCAAGTCTGATAGTTCAGCAAGTTCTAAGAGCTCAGGAGGATCTGGTGGATCAGGATCTTCTGGATCTTCGGATAGCAGTTCTGATTCTGAATCATCAGAAAGTGAAGCTAGCCCTCACTCTCCTGCAAAGAAGAAAGAACCTCCTACAGGCTCTAGACCCACACCTACGCCAGCATCAGGACAAGCATCAGTGCAAGTACCAACATCTACAACGTCATCAGCATCTGCATCTGCTATTGCATCAGTAACAAATGCAGCTGCAAAAAGAACAACAGCTACAATTGCTACAGTAAAACCTCAAAAAAATACTACTTCTGCTGCAGCTGCCGCCAAAAGACAAAGTAATTTGAACACTAATATAATTTTAAACAGTAATGTTCTTTATTCTATAAAACATTACTTAGAATTTAATAAGTGATAATAAATTGACAATTTGCATAATGGATTAAACTGATATCACCTTAAATTTTTTCTATAAATTGATTTTTAAACTGTAAAAATAAATCTTTTTTTTCATTTTTAGATCCTGTGAAAAGTGAAGATGAAAGTGAAAATGATACAGACAAAGATATAACAGAAAACCATGTTGAAGAAGAACAGAATAAAGCTGCTAATGCTGTTGCTAATACTGTAAAAGGAAAACGAAAACTTCAGACTAGGAAAGGAGGTAAAACTCAAGCACAAATAAAACCAATTGGAAGTGACTCTGAGTCAGACGCAGGTAATATATTCTTTCATTTTCTTTTATTTTAAATTAGCCTTAACAATAAAATTATGCATTGAAAATAAAGGCATTGCATTAAATACTAATAAGTTTTTTTTAAATCTATTCTAAATTTCACTTTCGAAAACTACAATATTAATATATTTCATATTTGTAAAAAATTGTACATAATCTAGGTTCTCTTACATGTTCTTTTAATTGCCAAATATCTTTAATTTAATAAGCTAAATTTAAATAAATTGAATAATTTATTTTATTAATATTTTACTAATATTATTTTGATGTGATTTATATTTGACCTAGACTTATATTTGACCATATTTGGCCATAGGAATATGAATAAATTTTGAGAATACACTAAAGTAAAAATTTGTTGCCATTGAATTACTAAGAGCTATAATTGTCAAAAATTTTTATTTTTAGCTGACAGCAAAAGAAGTATTTCAAAATCACCCAGTAAACGCCCGGCGCAAACTCGACAATTAGGAAGTATCGGAAATATAGGCGGTTTGGGAGGTTTAAATAGAAACTCGACTGGAAGCATTCCTACTAAAGGTCAAAATACAACTAATAGGTTACGTCCTATCAAAGATAGAGAATGTCCACTTGCACCTGCCTGCGATTCCAAAGGTCATCTTTCTGGCAGATTCGACGTTCATTTTACTCTAGAAGCTTGTCCAATGTATCATAATTCCACACCCCAAGAATGCATGTAAGATTATTAATATTTTTTATATTATTTACATTCTTTTTTTTAAACCTTTTCATATAATTAAAAAATAATGGAGTTTATTTTTTTATTCGAAAATATTATAGATATAGATTTTTACATTGACCGTAAGTTTTCTTTTATTAGGTATTAATAATATACATATTTTTCAGAGAATTTTGTAAAGAAAGGAAAAAACGAGATGACGAACGAAAAAGGTCGATAATCAATATGGGAAAAAAATCACCAAAAGGCGGATTTCAAACGAATGAACAGCGCCAATATCAACTAAAAATTAAAGAAATGCGGAACAAATTTAAAAATCCACTTGCAGATGGTAATGAATCTGATGGCAGAGGAGAGATCTCGGGTATCGACAAAACCCGACAACCTAATCTTGTTGGTTTAACTTCAGATTATGATCTCAACCTTTTTTTAGAAGCTCAAGCAGCTGCTAGTGAAAAAATTGTAATTTAATTTTCAATTATTTAAACTATTTAAGTATTTCTCTAAGATCCGAAATGTAAAGTTAATGCTATTTTTAGGAAAAAGACTTGAAAGAATTAGAATTCGAAGGAGAAAGTAGAAATGGAGGTATAGGCACACGTTGTGTAGAAATGGGTAAATGGGAAATGGAAGTCTGGTACCAAAGTCCTTACCCCGAAGAATATAGCCGTGCTCCAAAATTGTATCTATGTGAATATTGTCTAAGGTATGCAAAAAGTCGGCAAGTTTTGAGGAGGCATAGAGAGAAATGTGTGTGGAGGCATCCACCAGGCCATGAAGTTTACAGGTTCGCTTAATTTCTTCTAAATCTCACTCTCAACTCTATAGAAGTTTTTCTAAATTAATATACTTTTCTAGAAAAGAAAAAATAGGTGTGTGGGAAGTGGATGGAAGAAGATACAAACAGTACTGCCAAAATCTTTGCCTTTTAGCGAAATTTTTCTTGGATCATAAGACGTTATATTACGATGTAGAGCCGTTCCTTTTTTACGTTATGACAATCAATGACTCTGAAGGATGTCACACCGTTGGGTATTTCAGTAAGGTAAGTTTTCTTTGTAATATATTAAAGACAGCCAGTTATTGATAAAACTTAATAATTAGTTTCTTTTAATAAAAATTCGCTAATCATTTTGGGTTGCTAGCTCTCTGAAGTCTGATTGCCTAAATTTTTCGATACCTTGTGTGTTTAGTGATCATCATAACATCAAACATACATATTTTTAACTTAGAAATTTAAGAGATAAGATCTTAAAACTAAACATTTTGCGTTAGAGATTATTCTAATTTTAATTTGTTGAATTTAAATTAAAAAATATTAATGTTGGTACTATTCTCAAATGTTACTTAAATATTCGAATTATTATATATTGATTCATATAAATGAATCATTTCAATTGAATAGTGTCTGACTAATTATTTTGAAATGCTTCATCGAATATCAATCAGCATTTATCTTCTGCTATTCATTGATAATTATCAACTGTTAGCATGTGCTATTTTAAATATAATTGTAAAATTCATATAACCTTTTAACTCAAAGTTAAAATCGCAATAAAAAACATGCACTATTACAATAAAATATTCCGATATTTTTGTTACATTCGCAATCTGTAAATAACAAAATTAATTTGTATAATATACACGTTTCTCAGATTAAAAAAAGAATTTTTCCCAAAGGCAGATGATTCGAGTTTCATAAAATTCCAAAGGAACTTCATTCAAGCAGTATTTATAATTGTTCCTTTTACGGCAATTTTCATAATTCCATATCAACCGTTGACTGAGCTTATTATTTTCGACATTTCGCAGAACGCCTTGAGCAAATCAAAATCCAATTCATCACTCCCGTAACAGCAACAGCAGCAGCGGCAATTACGGCTCCGTATTTCAAAGGCAAAAATCAGATAAAACTCGAAATCTCGCCCTCGCAGCATTCGCCGAGCCGAGCCGCGGCAATTATTCTCAATTTCATTTGCGGCTCGGGCGATAAAGCAGCCTCGCACGTTGTAGCGACGAGACTTTCCTGCTTATACTCGGCGATTAGCGATTACTCGGGTAAAGACGATGGACGCGATAAGCCATTCCATTCATGCTGCGGGGACTCTCGTCGCCTGCAGCATTTATATATATGTATATACATACATGTGTACACGCATTCACGAGGCTGACGAGGTCAGACCGCAGTGCATTGGCGCCGATTCCAATCGGCTGCACGCGCTGCGGCGAAATTTCTGCTCTATGCGCATTGTATCGCGCTGGAAAAATTGCCGCCGCATGAAGGAGGACGCGCCGGGAGCGATTAGCAACGCGGAGGAAAACACTTCCGCGAAATCGCCGCCTTATGCTCGTGCGATTTTGCATGAAATCCGTTTTCGAGTTTCTTGCTGAAATTGTTCTTACTTAGTTTATTGCGATGTGAACTAGTTTTAACTTTGTATTGCGCAGAAAGAACTGGCGCGAGAATAATGAGCGCGCGAGTAGGCGTTGAAAATGAAAATTAGTTTTCAGAAAAACTATTTAACTGCTATTTGTTGCGTTGAAAAATTAAGCCATTCTCTTTGAATAAAAATAATGGAATTTATTTTTGAAAAATAGTTTGATTTTCATTTGCAAGAATGAATAATAATTTAATAAGTATTGTTAAATAAAAGTAATGTGGTTTAGATGTATTAGTGACTTAATTATCGTAATTTCATATTGTTTGTAAAAATATAAGTATGAAATGCAATGTAGAACTTTATAATAACTGCAATACGTAAAGCTTAAAGATGATAATCTTGAGTTAGCCTTATTACTTGTAGAACAGATACTTTTTTACAAATTGAAACATTTTTGCCATAAATGAAATTATCTTTAAAAAGATTTTTTTTTTTAATTGATATTGAAAGGAAATTATTTTTATAGTCGCATATAATTTCAATTAATAAGTTTTAAAAAAGTAAAACAGCATACATACATATAATTTTTGAAAATTTTAAAAGATTCTTCTCATTCTTATTATTATCTTGATATAAAACATTCATTCTTCAAGCCGAGCAAATTAAACTCTTCACTTTTCTGCTCTGAATAGTAGTATATTCATTCAGGAAAACGATTTTCTCCTCTCTTTTTATCATTCCTCCCCGTCGAAAGCAAAAAAAAAAAAAAGATCCGATCATCCGTTACCCCTGCAGAAAGTAATGCATGCATCATTAGCAATCTGGAATCCTTAAATTTACTTCGCTGAAGCAGGCCAATTAAAAGCTCGGATCTTGAAAAAGGCGCAGCGGTAGCTCATCCTCCATCGGGCGTCCGCAAAAAAATCCACGGCAGCGACTCTCGCGCACAAAGCCCGTCGGGGGCTCGGCGACGAATCGAAGCCCCGCACTCGGCTCGAATAAATCGCTCGGAAGCCTTTTCTCAAATGTATTATAATTACAGGCCATAGAATCGCGAGTATATATACGAGGCGGCGGCGAGAGCCGCCCGTGAATGGCATTAATGCCGTCGTTTAGCCCATTACGAGCGGCTTTTTTGCCGCGAGCGACGCGCCGCGAGGGCAAAAAAAGAGGAACGAGGAACGCCGAGTAATGACGGATTGCGTTTCGCGAATTTTTGCGCCGCCGCCTTCATTAACATTCCGCGCCTCCGGAACGATCATCGCGGACCGATCATTCCGCGGATGGCGCGAGCGAGCGGACTGCCGGCGATGTTGTTGTTGTTTACGAGGAGGAAACCTTTTGCACGTTGTAATTTCCGAGGTGCATTCCTTTTGGAGGCGTATCTCGCGTGATGTAATTCGGGGGAATTAAGATCCGTTTGCTAATGAAGATTTAATATTGGCTGCATTTGTAGCTTTGAATGATATTCTATTTCATTTAATACTTTGTTAATGTAAATGGTTAAATTTGATTGATAAAATGAATTTTAAGATTAAAAAATTTGTAAGCCAGAAACAGAAAGGTAACCAATTGTTTAAAAAATTAAATAAAGTGACTGAAAGTGAATCCCTTTTAACGTAACGCTTTAAAATACCGAACCAAGTAACAAGAGCAAAGTAATATTTTATTAACCTGTGCAGTTTAAATTTAAACGTTTGCATCGATTATTGCGCGTAATGTATTAATTTACGGCTGTAAATACTCACCAATAAATGTCAGATATTACAAGGGATTAATTTTAATGGCAATAAGTAGAATTAACTCCGTACGTCAGCAAGTTACGTCATACCAGCGAGTATCACAATTTTCTGTTTGAAATTCCTTCTGAAGTTTTTGAATTAGCTAAGGTTTATTTTTAGAGACGTTCAACTCAAGAATTCAGATCATTTCTTACGCTAAAAATAACTTTTTCCTTATTGGAAAATTGAAACGGTTTTTAAAAATACGTTTTCGATGTAAAAAGATGTGCTTCTACTAAAAAATTTACCATTTTTGATAAGTTAAAATTAATGTATTGAATCATATTACTGTCGGTTTCAGGATTGAATAATTTAAATTAAATAAACGATAATAATGTACATAAAGCTCAGTACACTTTATACCATAAACTGCCTCCAAAATTGGGTTAACAAATCTTTAACATTTTTTCACGTTCATTTCAAAAAATTCCATTGCATTATCGAAAGCTCGATTCTTTATTCCTGCTAACGGTAAAATTGCTTAATCAAGTCCTACCTTCTCTTCGAGACTTCGCAAAAAGAGCCGTTTATCCCACTTTCCCCCAAAGGAACCTTGAAACGATTTCGAAATCGCCGAAAATAGCTACATCTTGAATCCGTCGCGTCAGCAATCAAAGCCCACCCTCTCCTCCGCGGCAGCCTCGTCCCGAAAAAAATTCCGCGACAGGCTTCGCGGAGCGCGGAACCAAAAAAGCTCTAAATCGCAAAGAAAGCAGCACTGAAAAAAGGCCGTAAGCGGAAATAGGAACCGACTTTATTCTCCGGGAGGTGGGGGGAGGAGGGCTCGGGGCGTCGGGCTCGATCCGCGCCACATCCAGGCAGAGAGGACGAGAGAGGGAGAGAGAGAGCGAGCTTTGCGTCTGCAGCCGGGCTTGCGCTTCCTGCGGCATTGTCGAGTCAAAATCTTTATCGACGTTCAACGACCCCGACCCTGGCTAGACGCTCCGGGGGTGTCGGCAGGATACGCGAGCCCTCTCTCTCTCTCTCTGCTGCCGCTGCCGCTGCTGGTGGTGGTGGTGGCAGCCGCTGCGCCAGGAGAGAGAGAGGATTGGCCTCCCCCGAAAGGAGGGGTCGCCGACTGCGAGGGCGTCGGCTCCGAGTCTCTCTCTCTCTCTCTCTCGCTCCGGCTCTCGGGGTCGACGAACTCCGCGGCGCAGTGCGACGGAGCTGCGCGCACGGGGTCGTTATTATTTCCCACCCCGCCGCAGCCTCTGCGCCGTAGTACTACCCGTAGTACTACACGCGAAAAATGAGTTTTCCGCGCACACGCTTGAAATTTTGAGCGGCCAAGGTGGAGTGCAGCCCTCCCCCCCTCACCCCTCTCTCCCTCTCTCTCTCTCTCTCTCTCTCTGTGGGTCGTTAAAATTTGAGCCCCATCGATCGACGCGCTCAGATGAGATGTGCGAGAGAGTTTAAAGGGCTTACTTGTAATGGATATTGGGTTTAGGGGCGCAGATTTTTGGAAATTACTTCCGAGAAGTCTGGGGGATTAGTTCGCCGGTTTTGCGAATGGAAATTATTTATTTTGGCGAGAGTTTTGTTGTGAAAGCTTCGTCGAGGATTAATAAATTAAAATGCGGAAAACCGATTGAGGAAAATGCGATTGTCGTTTGAGAAGATTTTACTTGAGAAGATAAATATTTGGGGTAAACGACGTTTATTGGATAAATTCGGCACTTTTCAAATAATTCTTTATTTAAAGACAGGATTAAATTTATTTAAATTATTTCCCTTGTTTAACAGTTGCATTAATACTGAATAAAAAGTACTTTGTTGGAGTGAAATGCGTTGTAGCAGTAAGAGCTTTTTAATATATATTTTAATTCAATATCGCGATAATTAGCCGATTGACCTGAAAATTTCAAGTTTTTTATGAGGTAATTTTGCTTGAAAAGTATAATTCCACAGTATACATTAGTCTTTCAAATCAAATCAAATTAAAACTCTCAATTTAACACATAATATCTCAGTACTCATCGTAAATTCAATTTCTATATTTTTCATTTGATTTTCCATCTTTACAATCAATCCACTTCTAAATATAGCGTATCCCCTACCATTACCTAACACAAAAGCCGGCGAAACTTTTGAGCAGGATTGTAGCGAGGACAAGCACCTTAAATCGCGGCGTCGGCGGCGCCCCTCCACACCCAGCTCCTTCTCCTCCGTCTGGGCACTGGAACCTGGTCTCTTTTTCTATCTAACTGGATGCGCCTCCGTTCTCCTCCTCCCTCGCCCCGTCCGCGCACATTTTTTTCTCCGCTCCGAAAAGAGAGAAAACCCGAGAGCTTAGACTCGGCTCCCCTCCCCCTCCCCCCCCGAAAAGTCGCGGCAGCTCCGGCTGGTATCCCTTGGAAGAGAGCGACGACTCCTCTTCCCCTCCGTTGCCTCTCCCCTCGGCCGGGAAAAAGGAGTAACGTATAAGATTTTCCGCTTCCGGAATTCGCAATGACTCGTGTGTGTACCTTCGTAGCTCTCCTCGAGACAGAGAGAGCCTCCGAGTTGATAATTTTCGGAGCTAATATTTGCGCTCTCGGGACCGGCGGATATTTTTTTGTTTTTTCTCTCTCTCTCGCAGGCCGTTCAAACGCAATCGGAAAATTTAAAGCGGCTTTTCGAACTCGCGCTCTTTCGGGCCGAAATATTGACGGGGAGCTTCGCCGGGAAAGGAGAGAGAGGCTTGATTTATTTATGTTTGCTTAAATGCCTGACCTTGTCTCGGCTTCGAGAGTTATGTGCATATTAAAGATTCGTTTGCTTTTTGTTCGGGGAGATGGCTAAATGAACGACAGCCGTTATTTTACGCTAATGTTCGTTCGAAAGGCGCTAAGAATGTCTGCCAAATAAACTGCCGTGATATATACTTTGTCGCGGGGACAAAAAATATGAGGAATGCTTTTTGTTTGTATTTTCGTTCCGAGCGACCGGGTTTAGTTTCTCGGATAACTAGACGAGTCATACGGCATTGTTATTTAAAAGTCATTTAATTCTGCAGAGCGGCTTGAGCTGAAAATGTAAAATAACTAAGATAATGAAAATCTCTTTTTTTGAAAATTGAAAATTCTGCTTCGTAATCGCTGCACATATTTCTTTGAAATCACTATTGTTAAAGAGTGTTTACGCTCTTACGGGATATAGTTATTGTAGTAAATTACAACAGGTATCTGGGTTTAAAAAAACTTCATTTATTCTATACCCCACCTGCTATTGCAAAAAAAAATCTATTTTCCAAAAATATAAAATTTTCATATCAATTACGATAACAGTAACTGTCATTTATATTATTTACATTAAAAGAAAACTTTTCGACCAAATCCCCTGAAAAAATCAAAGACAAAAACCGTCTAATCAATACAGCATAAACACAAACATTGATCGAGCAAGTCCTCCTCCTCCCCCTCCTCCTCCGTCTCTCGAGCAAAGTCCTCTTATCAGTAACGAGGCTCCACCCTCTCCGGTCTAAGGGCCAAAAGTCAGACGGAAGGGTCGGCGCGCGGGTAAGATTTCATTTCCCGGCGGCACAAAGCGATCCGGCGTCGTTTTAAAGAGCCTCTCGGCCAAATGGAATCGCCGCTTCATCGGCATCCGGCCCCCGGCCGCCGTAATTCCAGTCTCGCGCGCGCGCGCGCGCTCGCTCTCCGATGCAGGAAACGACGCGCGTCTGCCTTCCTTACGTAACGACGCCACTCAATACCGAGAGAGAGAGAGAGAGAGAGAGAGAGAGAGAGAAATCGAGGAGAGGCCTTTTTGCACTCGCTTTACACCTGGCCGTTTTTCCTTCTTTTTTTTTTCTTCTCTTTCCCTCCGCGGCGGGCTGCAGCTCGTACCGTAAACGAGTACACGCTTCGCGCCGTCGCCTTTTTTCTTCTTTTCTTCTTTTTTTCTGCCGCTGCCTCGCGCGCGCTGCGGATCGTTTTTCAGGCCGTGTTAGCCCCTGCCAAGGACCCGAGGCAGCTCGCGGTGCCCGTCCTCTGCCTCCGGGTTTTCTGCTCTTGTGTGTACACGAGATGTAACACCGATAACGTTGCGCAATCACTTCATTTTCGGACGGAGATATCGAGGCGCGCGAGCAGCTTTGCGACTAATATTTCGACGTTTTATTTGCGAAGGCAGACGCACGGCCTCATTTTTTTGCGAGACTTTAATATTTAATTTTTAATGTGACACCTAAATGGCATTAAGAAAAAGCGTATGTTTCTTTCCAAATAGAAAAAGTAATCGGTGAACATTTTGCTTGAAAAGAAAATTGAGAGGGACCACACTGCGATGCAATTTTAAGGGTGCATTGAACCCCTATTTGTATTTAACGTTAGAATTAAGACTGTATTTAGGCTTTGATCAAATTAAGTAATATCGAGTACTCTATTTAAAAATATTCAGGGACTCCCTTTAATGATAAACCTCTAAATGATGCAATATTTATTCGACATCAAAAATTTGATTAACAAAATTTACTTTAACAATTTGTGCTTCCAAGTCCAATTCGCCATTAAACAATCAACTCTTCATTAATATCAATTTCACCAAAAGTGTAATTACTCTTATCCTTCGTACGTACAATCAACCAGTTAACAGCAAAAAAACGAAAAAAAGAAAGCTCGTCTTTGAAAAATGTTAATCACATAATTCGTCACCTCGAGGAGGCCTCCTCTTATCAAATTAATCAAAGCTCGGCCCGACCGCTTGCCTAAATACCGCTTGACGAGCCGCATTACGAAACTCCTCGGTCGTCCGGCCCGAAACAAAGCCTCGAACAAAAAAAAAAAAAAAGAAAAAAGCTCGCCCCGCAAGTACGAGCAGCAACGGCGGCGGCGGCGGCAGCAGCAGCCGCAGCCGCAGCGGAGCACGCGACGGAGAGAAGAAAAAGCCCGACACCCTCGGGCGGCGGTTACCATGGGAAAATTCAAACTCGCGTTCCATGGAGCCAGCCGGAGAATACACGCGCTCTCGCACACAGACAGACAGACAGACAGGCGGCGGCGGCGGCGGCGGCGGCGGAGTCTCTGGTTTCGAGGCCCGGAGATCGATCGCGGCCGGTGGCCTTCGCTATATAGTGTCGCGTGCGCGCGTCAGCGGTTCGTCGAAGCCCGGCCGGAGGGGGGTGGCGGGCGGGCGGGGGAGGGGAGGAGGTGCAGCGTAAGCCGCGAGTGCGTGAACCCCAGGGGTCGAAGACCGTGAAAATCGCCGAAGGACTCCCGAGCAACCTTGCCGTCCCTCTCTCTCTCTCTCTCTCTCCCGAGAAGGGGTGCTGCTGCTGCTCCGCATTTGCCTATCGGTCCTTGTTAACGCGCGAATCTATGAGCGGGGGGTGGATTTATGGATTTCGACCCGGCTCGAGTTGTGTGTCCAATCGCGAGATTATGCGTGTTGTTGTTATTGTTGCGGGGGTACGGGAATATTTGGATGATTTACGCCGAGCGTTAAAGTAATGGAAACCGGTGGACGAGGATCGCCGTCTCTGTCGATACTTCGGTTGGGAAATTTTGCCATTTGTGTAATGAACGCTAGCTGTAGGTTTGATTAGGAATATCGTACTTTTTTAGGTACTCGTGAAATTTTGCAAAATGAAGGTATTGTTGATCGGAGTGTAGTTAGTACTATAGTGGAACTGCGCTTATTTAAAGTATTCATTTTCAGATATATTAAAGTAAATTAAATAATCGCTTAAGCAAATCATATTTTGTTTTATTATGATCAATATTAAATAACAGAAACGAAAGATGCATAATTTCAATTTGGCAGAATATAATAATTCGTCACCGGAATTCGAAAATTTCGAGAACTTCGCAAATTTAAATGTAAATTTCGCCCTTTAAAAATAGAATAACCGTATTTCACGATAATAAATTCGTTACCCGAAGCTCTTAATGAACGAGCGCGGAAAAAGTCCGGCAATTATTTAAAATTCTGCAGCGTTATATACCTCGACGTCGTAAAACGGCCTTAAGAAGGAATTGCAATTTTTCACGTGCAATCATGACCGATCGATCGTAATTGACTTTCATGCTTCCTTTAAAGAGGGGATGAATAACTGTTTTTTGTAAGTGCTGGAAGCGTGAGTTACGCACAATCTTGCGATCTGCCGTCCCGATACAATCTCCGCTTCTGGGCTGAAAACGTATAATTATGCAAAAATCAAATTAACACGACGAAAGATAGCATTGATAAGGGCCGCCGCGCTGCTTCAACAAATTTCACGCGATAAACTGAAAAGATTTTCTTGTTTATCATTTTCGGGCCGTGATTTATAATAATAAATAGCTTAATTTAGAATAGTAATTGGACTATTAGCTAAATTAAAAAGCAAACTTGACGTGGCAAAAATAATTTTGTCTTGAAAATTTATTACCCGCTTGAGAAATATATGCTTTTTCAACGAATAATTGTAACATTCTTATTTAAGATAGAAATTAATTAATATCATTTAATAAAATAGTACGTATAGTACTTCAGTTTACAGTGCTCTTGCTCATTCTTTATTTTTGGAAACAAACATTGTACCTTGAGCTTAAATTCAACAGATAAAAGCAATGGCCTCTTTGTACAAATAAGTTAATTGTTTAAGTCAAAATTGTTACATTATTTTACAAATTTTGTGAATTCTCCAGCATGCAGTCTCATTTTAATAAAACGTCATAATTCAAGAAACGAATAAAAACGAACTCGTAAATCATTAGGCTCGTACAACAGCCTGTTAGGAAAATAACGTAATTCAAGATTAAACTTCCCGATCCAGCTGCAGGAGCCAGGCGTGTTGCGCAAAAGCAGCGAAGGAAAATCGTCCAAACATCTCCCTCGCTCGCTAAACATTTTACTACCCTCGGCTGGGTCTGCGACGGCAAGAGAAAGAGAGAGAGAGCCGAGCAAAGAGCGCGGAAGGGGACACTCGCCCCTACCCTTGACCTCGACGGCTCTCCCGTATTAAATCAGCCACGACGTCTCTCAGCCGTCTCAGCGAGTAAATTTTCGCGCGGCGGCTCCGGCGAAATTAAAGGAAAAAACAAAAGGAAGAGAGGGATGGGGGGTGGGGTGCCTCGTCTCCTCGAAAAAAAGCCACAGAGACGTATATGCGAAGGTAAGAAAAGCCACCGCGACTGTAAGGAGGAGGAAGGGAGGCGTTACACACCGGAGGAGCGGAGAAGGGCTCGAGGAGGAGCGAAGGGCGGCGGTTGGTGGCGGGATTTTCCTTAAAAATGCCCGTCCGCAGAGGAGAGGGGCGAAAGGGCGGCGGCCGGTCTCCTGTCTCTGTCTGCGTGTGTGTGTGTTCCACGAATAAAATCCAGACGGATCGCGCAGTGGGTTATGGGTAATTTAGCGGGCAGCGCGCAATTGCGCTAATTACCGAGCGAGCCGGATGTGATAAGCGGCGACTGCGGCGAGAGAGAAAGAGAGGATGAATGTGTAACGAACAGGTAGGGGAGCCGAGGCTCTGCCGCCGCCGACGAAAAAAGAAACCCCCGCTAGAAATTCTGTATCTAGAGTTCAAGTTCTGTCCTCCCCCCCTGGAGCGAACGGTGCATTATGAAACAAATGCACGCCCCGCCGCAAAAAGAAGGAGACAAAGCGGGGTTAATTGGTTCAGTGTATCCTGACGAAGAGGACCTAATTTTTTTTCTAAATTGTATACTTTCGATAGTTTTTAATTTTTTGCGAAAAACGGCAGATTTTAATCAACTTATACTTCCAATTAAACTCTCTTTTACCCTTCAACGGGATTTTTGAAAGATAAAACGTCTGAAAATAACTTTAAGTCTTGTACAATTCTTTAGTTTAATACATTAAATAAAATAGAAGATTGACGTTACAAAAAAACTAACCAAGTAAAGTTATTTAAAAAAAGAACCAAAATATTGTTTCCACTGATGGTATACAACTCTCGTTAAAAATTTAAAGTATCTCTCCTGAATTAAACATACATTATCGAAACATCAATTCATTCAATGACACGGCAACCCACTAAAAAAACAATTACCCAATCCATCATAACCATCCTTTAATTGCCAAAAATAATCCCTCCCGCCGAAAAACCCGGCCAATTATACCCCCTCCCCCTACAGTCGACTAAAAAACCCAAACTTTCACCGTCGCAATTAAACATTAAACAATAATCACGCCCCATAAAGAGAAAGTAAAAGCCGCCGGGTGGGTGATCCGGCAGACTCTGCGGCAGGGCGAAAAAGGGGTAAGACCGCGTCGGGGGTTGCAGCGGCGGGTGGGTGGGTGCGGGGGGAGGGGATCGCGAGGTCGTCGATACTACGCGCCGACCAGGAGGTTGGGGTAGGCTTTCGACCCCTGCGAGAGAGCTGCTGCTGCTACTGCTGCTGCCTGCCGCCACCCCTCCGACGGGGTCTTTGCCTCTCTCTGCAGGCCCGATCGATGCCAGACAGTCCTGCGCCAAACTACCCTTTTCGCCCTTCTTTTTTTTTGTATTTCGGAGCGAGCGCGCGAGTGCGAGCGCGCTCCGGGCCCAATTACCGGCGGGATTTATAAATATTCAGGCCTGCGGACGAGTTATGGACGAGCTTATCTGGAATGGCTTATCGGAGAGGAACGTGTAATTGTAATAGATTCGCGCGCGCGCGCGCCCGCGGTAATTGAATTCTACCGGGAGTCTCACGTTCGGATTCTTTAATATGCAGATTAATCGGGAGTGTCGGGGGGTCGGCGCTCGAAGGTGGGAATTTGTTATCATTGCCCATGGGTTGTTAAAGGGAGAATTAATTGCGCGTTAGAGTCAAGTGAATTTCGAGTCTTGGCTTTTAAAGCGAAGGCCAGATTTTTTTCTTTCGGTTACGTACTCGTGTGTCTTTAATGGGGGATTATTCGCGCGCCCGGTTCCGGAGAGAGCAATACAACGTGCTTCTTGTTTGTTCGCACGTTCAACGTTATGTAAATGCCAGGGAGCATGCGGCGGCTAACTCCGGTGAATGCATTAGAGTAGTTTGACCCTTTAGCAGATCAAAGAAACTTAGCACCTGCTTACACGAAGTGCATACGTTAGGGGGCAATTCCCGGAGTTGGCCGATTTCAGATAAGACAACAGATTGGAATTGTTCCCAAGTGGATGTAGCCGCCGCCGGGAAATTCAAGCGGACGACTGTTCGAAGTCGAATTGAAGATCAATGCTTTCGGGAATAATTCAACGACTTTCTTAGTTGCAAAAATGTCGAAGGTCAACGAACCACCGACGAATTGTGATCGAAATCGTATAGATTTTGAAGAAAAAATCTTTAATCGAGCAAAATTTTAATTTTTGCATTTTAAAAATCTAACAAATTTTCTGCCTTACATCGAAAATTCATTGAAAGGCATATGACAAGCACTCCTCCCATACAACATAGATTAACCGCGAAAATCAAACCCGACCCCCGACTGAAAATTCTCACCCAAAAGTTTGATCAATATCGCCGCGCCGGCGATAAACTCCAAAAGAGCCACCAGTCGAGCTCGCGAGGAATCGTCGCGACCCGAGAGCGCGGCACTCTCGCATTCCATGGTCTCCCCTCGACCTGCAGCCTTCGCGGAAAGCAAAAAAAAAAAATACAGAAGGAATCGCCGAGCGAAGAAAGCGCAAAGCCGCAAATACATACATACGCGCGCGCGCGCGTCTCGCGAAAGACATAGGCCCTCGCGCGCGCGCTCCCGGCGCCATTATGCGCCGCTGCTCGCTGATCGATTCGCCATTCCTGGGAAGCGGCGCACGCACGGCTTCCCGGAAGCGGCCGGACACGCGTAGGTGTGCGTGCGTGTGCGTGCGCGCGACGCGGCCCTACCCGCGATAATAACCTTTTTGCGCCCGGCGACTAAATCAGCCGCGAAAATTACCGGGCGCCGCAATCTCCCGAGAGCTCTTTTGTATTTTTTTTTTTTTTTTCGCGGCGGCGGCGACCCTTTTGTTTTCTTGTTTGGGAAAGCGTCGAGAGCGGCGAGCGGGGAGAGGGCTGATCGGAGATTGCCGCCTGAATTATCGACGCTGGAAGGTTATAATTTGGGGTTCAGGTGCTTAATTGAGAGGAAGCTGGGTCGGGATCGTTGAGGAGCGCCGCGGAGACGAGCGGAGGGAGGCTGCTGATGAAATGCTGTTTTTTTTTTATACGCGCTAATGACGTGCTGCAGCGAAGTATAGGGAGGCGTTTTTTTTCAGTTTAGTTTTCGGTAAATGCAATTTTGTTAGAATCTCTCTGTTTAATACAAAGTAACTTGATTCGTAATCTTTATTTATTTTTCAGTTCAGTTAATTGTAATCATAAAAAAATGCAAATCTAATTTATTTATAACTTTGAATGTTATTTCTTTTGAAAAAAAGTATTTTCATCCAAGACAATTTGAAGATTTCTTATGTATTCAAAACATGTAATAAGATGAATCCATAATACCGCTTGCTAAATCGATGATTGCGCTTCCACCCTGTAATTTCAAATTCTCTCAGCTCCTTTCGTTCTATTCATTCCGCGCTTCCCTTATTCCCGAAAGCAAATCGAGGTACTTTTGTATTCTCAATTGGTCCTTTCGAATGTTTACCTCCGGAGATTTGTAATGGCAGTGGTGGAGATAAGAACGAAATTGCGAGGAAATGCAGTGATGTGCAAACGAATTTACACTGTTTTGCGTTTCTAAAAAAAATTCAATACACGTGATTGTTAAGTATTTAACGATCGTTTTATTGTGAAAATTTCCGTCGCATTTTGTTACTTAAATTTCTATTTTTTTATGGACTACGTCGTATATTCTGTTTTCAAACTCCAGAGGCGTCAGGTGTAAAGAAAACAACATAATTCCTAATTCACCGAAGTCTACTTCGGTAGAAACAGTTATTAATGTATAATCGCTGTGCGTTCGTAATTAAAACTACAGATTCACAGATACGACTGTTGACGGTTATTATTTCGTAATTGAATTCTCGCGATTCTTATAAAATAAATACGGTTTCGAGCGATTAAAGCTTTCGGAAAAATAAAACCCTGAAGTTAAAAGAAAGCTGAATCGTAAAACTCGAAATAGGCCATTCCGCGAAGAAGAAGTATAAAAACTGAATATAGCCTCTAAAATTACTCTCAGTTATTAAACCCTATTTATTAAACGCTCGAACCTCGATTCAAAACCAAAAAAAGTAAAGCGCTGAAAAATCAAAAATCTCTCCGCCAAAAACGTAAAATAATCGGCCGGCTTTCCAATACATCGCCGAAAGCTCGCGTAGGCGTCCTCCTCTATATAGAGTCGTCTAACAGGCCGCTTATCTTATCCCCCCCCCCCCCCTCGTCTCATCGTCATCATCACCATCACCATCATCATCGGAATCCGCTCGGGCCCGCACACCTTGTCCGCTTTGTTCGCCGCGAAGAAAGTGGCGGAGGAGGCTTTGCACTCGGTGCATCTAAATATAGAAGTGACCGTCGCTCCGCAGCCGCCGCCGCCGCCGCCGCCGGCCTTTAAGCGGCCTGCACAACTACTGTCTGTCCGAGGTCAACGATAAAAGAGCCTTAATCACCGAAGTAGCGCCGACACGTGCGCTCGCGCTCGCGGACGATCGGCCGTTTCTTTTTTTTTTTTTTTTTTGAGCGCTCCTCCTGCTGCGTATCGCGGCGCTGCACGAGAAAGCTCTCCGCGTTCCCCCCCGATGCGGCGAAGCCTTTTTTCGCCAGGCGGAGAAAGAGTAGCCTTGCCGCCGCTGCTGCTTGCTCTCTCTCTCTCTTTCTCTCTCGCTGTTTTTCGTCTTTGTCAGAGGGTTTTTTCTTCGTCTCCTCGCCGCGGCGCTGTCTGCTCTAATTTCTTGCTAGTTCCTTTTGGCGAGATTGCCGGGGGATTCTTTTTTGAAAGGATTTTCCTGTTGAACGGGAAATACATCATTTTTAGATGGAATTAGGGATGGATTGGAAGTATTGTTTCTTGGCGGCTCGGAAGAATTTACTGAGAATTTTTGAAGAAGATGGTGATAAATTTTTTACTCGGCAGCAGGGAATTGTGTAGCTCCTTGTTCTTGTAAATTAATTTTAAATTTGCTAAAAGATATTAGCTTTAGGAGTTTGGGATTCTGTATTATGAGAGTCATAAGTTTATTAGAGTGGTATTTCTGTTTTCTAGGATTTGAAAGCATTGGAAATCAATTTAAAAAAACAGATTCTTTCAAATTTAAGAATCTGGTAAAAATTTATGAGCTCTTTCGCAAATGTTCAAAATCCGATTAAAAACTCATTAATATTTTACCAAAAATAGTTCCCTTTTATCGCCAAGATTGAGAATTTTAATCATCTATATATTTCTTGAATACGTTTTAGAACGTAAATTTTGAAAGCAAATTTATTTTGTATAAAATTTTAGAATATGAAAATAAATGTCTTTGGCAATATTTTTAAGCTTTTAACGATTACAGTGCAGATAAAATTTAATTTTTTCAGCTTCAAAACTTTCCGAGCATTAAACAAGTCCAACATAAAATGCACAGTATGATCCTTTTATACTCGACATTTAAAAAAAAAAAAAAAAATGAAAGAACTTTAGCAGTCATCTAACTATACCGAATCTCGTCGGGCGATCGATTCCCAAAAGAAAAAAAGTCCGCGTGCGATTGATTTCTGCGCTCCCTTTCCTCGCTCCATCGGCGGCCCGGAGAGATCGAAAGCGACGGCCGGTCCAGTCCGCTAATTCATCCGAAGCGCTGCGGCAATTTTATTTGCATTAGCTGCAGCCGAGGCAGAAGGGAGCCTCTCGGTCCGTTCACCCAGCTGACTGTTCCTCGAGGCGCAGCTCGATAAAAAAAAAGATACGCGCGTCAGTGGGGAAATCCGCGGCGGACGGAACGTAACGGACTCTCATCTCCGCTCGTTTCATTTGTATTCGCGACGTATTCTTTTTTTTTTTTTTGGTTCAAAAGGAGGCTTTGAAAGGCGAGACTTGGGAATTCAGACGTTTGATAATTTTTCCTCGGGCATACACGTGCCGCTACTGCGAATTCCGTTCTTTATTTTTATTCTGGCCCCTCCGTTTTTTTTCAGAGCTTTTTAATTAATTTCCAGGGGTATGACTCGGTAATTATTCAATTGTCTTAATTGACGCGCAGATGTAATCGCGCTGCTCGGCCGAGTGTAAAGCCTCGTGGCTTTTTGTATAAGTCAATAATCTTCATTAGGGAAATTTGAATTTTTTTATCTGGAGAGCGTTTAAGGCTGATCGAAGGGTCGATAATGCCTTTTTTCTGGAATAATTCTTCGATTAACGACCCGCTTTTCGAGTAATTTATCTTTTCACTTGAGGCATTTACTTTTAAATTTTCTTGAAAGTAAAATAAACATTAATTATTTATGATTTTGTTTGAGAATGGAATTTTTGCAGAAAACAAATTAAGAAGCACGATTTTTATATTACTTTAAAGAACTTCTGTTTCTTTCAATTTTTCTTAAACAAACTGTTAGAAAATATGCATTTTTATCGCTTCATTAGAATTAAATTTCAAGCCAAGTATGTATAGTTCATTGCTTATAATCTCAAATTTGAATTTCTTATTAGTACTTCTTTCCTGTTACACGTTCCATTTACGGTTTTCGAGTAATTACTACTTTTCATTTCGAATAAGCATTTACTTTATTCATACAATTAAAATAGATTATTAAAAAATTGAAACAGTAATAATAAAGTAACCTCGGTAAAAAAAATTATTCATCGCTTCCTCGTTTCGTTCCGTTTCCTTATTTATCCCTCCTTTGCGCCATTTCAAACGATTTCAGCGTTAACAACGTAGACGGAGCCATTAATATTTTACAAGCCCTCGAGGTATTTCAGTGCTTTCGATAATTATTGACACAAGCCAAATTACAAAATTAGCGATCAGGCAATTTATCGGAGATCCTAACCCAGTCGACGTTTCGCGAGAGCTCTCGCATTAACTCCGAGTCGTAAACGCCGATTACGACGCGATCGTTCCCGGTTTATTTTCGAAACCGCGCCGGATCCCCCGGCAAAGGCCAGGACGCGTCACAAAACCTATATTATTAACGCCCGATTAACCGACGACATCTTCCCTCGCCGCGACCTGGAATCCTAAAAAGCGTTTAAATTAATCCGACCCGAATCGCACGTCACTTTTTCAGGAAAGTAAAAACTGCCGGGGTACAATAATAGCGTGCGAATCTCCGTGCGGTATGTGTGTGTCTGGGTTTATCGATCGAGCGGCGATACGTCACCGCGGCGGCGCCGGTGACGTCTCGGCGAAAGGACGAGAGACTTTTTAATTGGACCGCCTCTCGGAGTCTATAAAGCCCGCACCGTGCGCCGTTCTCGAGCTCTGATGTCAGCTAATCGGGTTGTTTTACAATTGATGAACGTACCGTTAGAGGACACGAGTGTCTTCGATTCTGAAGCAATATGGAAGCTCGGACTTTTTTTTTTCTCCGGCGTGGCTGGACTGCTTTCTCTAAATAGCGATTTCGTTTGCGGAGCTTTTGTGGAGCACTTATTTTTGCTGGTTAATCGAGCTTTAGTCTTGTTTATTAATATTGAGCAAAAGTTTGTGCTTTCGTTGGCGGGTGTATCGATGCTTAATTTAACGGTTTCGAACAATGCCGATTGTTAAAAACGCGACGATAAACATCGATCCGATAAATATTTATGATTCGTACATAATTTATAATAAATGCATTACCATATTTGAGGTAATAATTTGTGTAAATAAAAATTTTTACTAAATTACGCAGCACTCGGTCAAGTTTTATCGGTGCCCTTGTAATCTACTAATTAAATTAAAAACCCGACGATCAAACATTTCTGCATAACCGTAATTTTTAAAAAACGAGACGAGCATATATTTAAATAAATTCCGCGAATCACGAGGAAATACCGACACATCTTACATCGAAACGAAACCGCACCGGCCGAAGACTCTCCGCGTTTCCTCGACAACCCGAATATTCCATAAAAGCCAGCACTCAATAATGCAGCCGACCGGCTTTTCCGGCGAAAAGTAAACGTCAATCCGAAATAGCCCCGGCGACTTTTTCCACTCCTCTCTCGGAATAACGAATATCGGACACGGTCGACTTCGTCCCGAATAAAGCTCGAAAAAATCGTGCCGCCGAGCGCGGGGCGGACTTATCGGGTAGAGCGAATTTCGGGTCAAGCGATAATCGGCCGGTCGGCCGGTATTTAAAGAAACATGCACCGGGGCTGGATTTTAGGGGGCCGCGACGACGTGGGAGGTATATTCGGGCTCTCTCTCTCTCTCTCTCTCTCTCTCTCTCTCTCTCTCTCTGACGCAAGTCGCCGCATAATCCTCGCTCGATTTTTCTCCTCGAGGATGAAGCACAAAGACGAGAGGGAGAAAGAGAGAGAGAAGAGAGAGAGAGAGAGCAGCAGCAGCCCCGATTCTCGGAGATAGAAATCTGAATTTTAATTGCCTGCAAAAGCGCGCCGTCTGATTTATTTTACTGCTCCGGGGGTATATACAGTTTTCTATTGGAGGTTAGGAGATGCGCTTCATAAGTTGCGTCGGGACACAATGAGGCGGGGAATTAACGTTTGAAGGGTTTTACGGTTGTTTAATCCGGGCCGTACGAATGGGGCTCGTAAATAAATGCGCGCATTAGAATAATCTGAGATTTTTATAGACTTTGGGTTGCGGCGCGTAAATTACTCTTTCGATTTTGAATCTCGACGCGTTCGATGCGTTCGATTCGGCGAATTTTAAATTCGAAAGATTTTTAATTTATTAATTCGAGAGATATTTCAGTTTATAACTGTGTGTGTATTATTAAATATATATACACACACAGTTGGGGTTTGACATAATTCAATGAAAGCTCGATATAATTTATGCATTTGGAATTTAAGCTCGAGACAATCTAAAGTGCTCAATTAAAAGTCACGTATATACAAAGATAGAAAAAGATCAATTTCGTCATCGACGTTCACTCGAGACTTTAATAGCACGCTTATATAAAATTCGCGGAATCGTAACGACATTACAGGGAATCTCTCGGTTTTCTGCTTATACCCGACGATCCAGGTGAGCCTATCATCAACCTCGTACCTTGTATTGTTCCGATACCAAGTACGTATTATTAAACCACAAGCGGAGAGCGCGCGCGCAATTTCCGTATCATTGTTCTGAATTAAAATGAATTCCTCCCCGGTGGCCCGAACGAAAGGACTAATAAAAAAAAGAAAAGAAATCAACTCCTTCTGCGAGAGAATCCATTGCTCGCTCGCGTCGATTATCGTCGCGAAATAAATTCGCGGCGTTTCTCGTAACAATCCGTGTATACAGCGCGTACGACAAGCCTCTCGGTATACATATCGGCAGCGCGAACGAACGCCGCGGCGAGAGAGAGAGAGAGAGAGAGAGAATTTTTCCTTCGCGGACGAGGAGAGTCTCTTTAGAGTCGTCGTCGTCGGCGCAGGGAGCAAAAAAGAGGAGCGGAGACACGACGAGCGAGCCGATATATTTATACGCTGGGCTCTCTCGTATCTCGTTATTGGGCGTGAAATCGTCGTCTCGCGCTCGCTTCGCAGAAGCCTCCACGGCCGAGAGAGAGAGAGAGAGAGAGAGAGAGCCGTGCACACGCTCACACGTACGTATATGCAGGCGGACGCGCTAATCGCCACGTGGCGTGCAAACAAATTCCGATTGACTTACGCGCGGGCAGAGAGAGAGAGGGGGAGGGAGAGGGAGGAGGGAGGGGGGAAGAGCAGCGCGGACATATTTTTTATCGCCGGCCGGCCGGCGACAAGCTTTTTTTTTCGAGGGCTCTCTTGCGAAAGCTGTGCCCCGGGCTGCTGCCAGTTTTTCGCCCGATGAACTTTTTCGACTGCCGCTGCTTTGTTTCGCCCCGGAATTTGGATTTCGGGTTTGGAAAGGGAGTGGCTTTGGCTGGGAAAATAGGCCGCGTAATGCCGAAGCGATGTTGTTGAGTTTGTACGATCCGCGACGAGAATTGCTTCGGAAAATATTGTTCGTTCGCGCGAATTGTAAAGAAATGTTCTTTTGATGCAAGATATATAATTTCTTATTGAACCAAAAGATCCTTGTTAAACGGTACACGGAGAAAAATTTTCTAGAAAAAAATTACAACAGTACATTTTAATTTAATCACAGACTGTAAAAATCCTAAAAAATTACCATAGTTTCTAGTAAATTTTACGAGGTCAATGATAAATTTTCATATTTAGACTTGTAAAATTTACTATGGACATGGTAATTTTTTAGAATTTTTACAGTCTGTGATCGAATTAAAATGTACTATTGTAATTTTTACTAGAAAATTTTTCTCCGTGTATGAAGTGTTAACTTTTAAATATTAACAAGATCGAAGTGACAGAATTGAAATGAGGAATGAAAGTATAATTCAAAAGCCAATAATTATATTTATAACTGCGGGTTTACTGATTTAATGAAATAAATTTAATTGAAATCGTAATACATTTTTGTTCCGAGAAATTTTCATTCTACATAACTTTCATTGTATAATTCTGATAAATATTTACCAGGAAAATATTTGTGTATTAATTCCATTGTTAATTACCAGGAATTTAAACTTCCTGCTCGATTTATTGCTAATTAAAATAGCTTTTTGTTTATTATTTACTTTATTTAATGTTGGCAAAAAATTGCAGTCTTTTCAAAATTACATTTCAAGATCTCGTATTTAATAAATAAATTTTTTTTTAAATTAACACGATGCCGTCGTGCTTTTAATAAACACTTCATTTGCCGAAAATAAATTATGTAATTTTACATTTGATGGAAAATATCAGCCGTCGCGCGTATAATTTTACGCGAGTTCGTACATTTTTAACGAACGCTTTGAGAAGAAATTGCACAAAACGCGCGTGCATTTTTCATTACACGCCACTTGAGCGATTCCTTTGAAAAACCGCAGAAAACATTTCTTTGCCTTGTAAAATCATTGCATTCAATTTAAAGAATACGGCTGCGAAACTGCTCACAACGAGGCACATCTCCAAGATCCCCCATCGAGTCCTCCGCCGCGAACAAAGACTGGGCTCTCCGCTCGCGCCAGGAATAGAACCATTAAAATCCATTTAATCCCTAGTTTGCATATAGTCCCCCCTCCCGAAAACTCCCTAGCCATCCTCCGAAGAGCCGCGCTAATCAGGGCAAAAAAATAAAAGCACATCCGCGGCTGACGCCGCACTGCGGACGCGCGAATTCTCCTAGTCCCCGGAGAGAGAAACCGCAGAGAGCGACGGCGGCGTCGGCGGGCCCCTCTCTCTCTCGCATAATTTTCAAAGGCCCATAATAACAATAATCAAAGGAATGCCAGTCATCCGGCCTCTCTCCTTTTTCTGCGCGCTCGTCGAGAGGCCGACTCGTCCTCGGGCCCGAAAGTAACGAGGAGCAGCGCGCGCGGCGGAGCCGCCGCTCTGGAAGGACTCGATTTTGCATGCGCGCCGATACTCGACTGGCTTCCACTGGCACAATGCCGAATATCGAGGCTTCCGGCCGGGGGAGTACTTGGAACTCCCGCGGCCCGATTATTTTTTTCGGTAATTGCTGCGCTGACAGTTTCCAGACTGGGGGGTGGAGGGCGGCTCTGTGTTTGTGTGTGGGTTCGACGGCATTGTGTCGACGTTGGACCTTTACCAATTTTCTTCCCGTCTCCGTGCAGTTCGTTCACTCGGGGCAATAGATTTTCGATCGCGGAACGGATAAGCGGATTTTAAGCTTTGCCGGGTATCTGGAGTAGAGTTAAACAATATAATTCGGGCAATAATGAAGGACTGGAGGATGGCGTGTATATGGATAGACGAAATTTTTTCGAAATGAAAGTCAAACAGAGCGGATTCGAATATTTGCAAACGTACTCTAGCCTTGAAAGTTAATTCAGCAATGATTATCATGGTCACCGTCTGAGAATTTAGACGGTGGTTTGACTTATATATCGCAAGAATTTAGAAACTTTCATCACGTTTACCTTATGATTACTGTTTTGTCATTTTGGCAAATATGTCAATGTCCCTTTACTTTTTAAATTGAATTTTAGTTCGCGAAAAGCAAATATACGACTGATCTGCAAAATATCTTTATGACAATTGAATATTGTATTTAAAGCTCAACTGCTTATTGATCTGCTTTTTGCTCAACTGCTAATTTTCAACATGCAAAGTTCAAAACTAATAATCCCCAATCCCCTTCAAAAACTAATATTAAATCACAAAATCCTAGACATTTAAACGACCTGCGAGAGAAAAAAAAACCTCTTCCCACCGCGAATCGCGAAAAAACGCGGCCCATTTCGTCAACCTCCAGCCGCTCGAACCTCAAACTCCCACTCGAAAATCCAAGCAAAGAAAAAAAAAAGAGACAGGAAAAAAAAGAAGTCGTCAATCCTAGACGGTCGATGGCAGGATACGCGTAGGATCCACAAAGGCCTCCACTGGCAGACGTAGGAAAGAGAGAGAGAGAGAGAGGGGCCCGAGAAGAAGAGAGGGGCATTTCCCGGTGTGCGTGAGCCGCGACGACTCGCCGCGCGTCCCTGAGACGGCGGCGGCGGCCAATATCGAAGGGGGCCCAAGGACGGCCGGGGCCCCAGATTCCCCTCTGACTTCTGGCCAGGGCCGCGACAGCGCCTCCAGCGCCCCCCTCTCTCTCGTTTTCAGGCCTTCTCGCGCGCGTTAAATTTTTGCGGTCGTCGAGAGAAATTTTGGGCAGGAAGCGGACACGGACGCCATTTTTTTGGGAGGGTGTTCCTCCTTCGGCGGAGAGGTGGGACGCGTCGCCGCGCGGTGGGTTCATTTTCGGGAAGGGGGCACGAAAATTGAGAGACCTCTGCCGGGTTGTCGGGGGTAAAGGAAGTTCATTCGGGGATTGCAGGTTTGTAGGTTGAGCGATGCTCCGCTTTCGGGAGATTGAATTATAAATTGAACTATTCGAGGAATATAATGGCGTTGGAGGTTTAGTTTGATGGACCTTAAATTAACGAAATTAGCCATTCGGCCCGTCGAGTATGAATTCAACGTGTGAGGCTGAATAAATTACAAATTGGTTGATGCGACGAAAGTTATATTTATTGAACAAATTGAGAATTATGTCGCGTGAAATACTTTGTGTGCGCTAAGAACAATGTTCTTGATGCTTTTTAAATTGGTCTCGCGCGGGCAGATCGAAAAATTTGAATTTATCTTTTGAATTTATCTGAATTGCTCTTCGTAATAGGGGATTTCGAAAAAAATTTCGAAAACTCGTTCAATAAAATTTAATGTAAATACCGCATTAAGAGAATTGTTAAAAATAAAGTACAAAATTACTGGCCTGATGCGAACTCGTATAAATTAGCTTATCAGAAATAAAAAAATAATTCTAAAATAATTTATAAAACGCGTTCGTAATAAAATGTATAAAATATAATACATCGTAAAATTACCAACTTAACTTGAAGCGTTACGCATTGTTACTTAATAAAGGAAATGATTATCTTGCCTCATTACAATAACACGACATTACATTGCAATCTCAATCTAGAAAGGCAAGAGAAAAAAGCCTCTGAAATTTCTCCCCTTTCCGCAAACGAAAAATACCCCACACTTTAATCGAAGTGACGTTGCGATTTGGCCAAAGAAGCCCACCAGCCGAACAATCGGCCCTGCTAAAAAAAATCGCGCTAAAACCAAAAAAAAAAAAAGCTCTCGCGCAAAATGGCCGATGCTACTTAGTCTCATTGGCTCTATCAGCGGTCTTTTTTTCGCTCTCTGCGCTCTCTCGCGCGCGCTCCGAGCTCGAGAAGTTCGGCAGTTTGTCCTTCAGGCATTGCCCTACTCGAGCAGTTAGCAACAGCTCTCTATCTAGCTCTTTTTCTCCTTCGGTTCTATATCTCCTTCTCTTCGCTCTCCCGTCGATGCCCCCGCCGGAAATACCGGGTGTGCCGCGAATAGCAAACCTTTTATTAAAAGAGCAAAAGGAGAGAGAGAGGCGAGAGAGGGAGAAAGAAAGATGGAGCCAGTCGACGGGAGAGGCGAATCCGAAAATTGTAACCTTGCTGATAAAGATCGAGAGACCTGAGTCATCCGATTCTCTGCCTCCTTCTTATTTTTGCGCAAGAATTGCGCTGTGTAATTAAAGCGCAATTGCCGCCCCGCTCCGCGCACATTGTGTCCCGGAATGGGCGGTGAATTATAATTTTAAATTGCGCAATTATGGAAAGTCGGCTATTTTGGGGGGGTGTAAAAACTCGCATTGCTTAGGCTTGAAATTAAGAAAAGGAGGATGCGAATAGAGACTTTATTAATGAAGTGAAAGTTAAATTGAATAAGCTTCGTTAATTTAATAAGCGAAAGCATTCAATTTTGAATATCTAGCTTTTGTTTTTAACACACATTAAAGGATATTTTTATTATGCTCAAATTATCAAAGAAGTACCGAAAAATTTTAAACACAGTAGCTTTTACATCCAATATTAAGCATTTGCTGTCACTGATCATTTTTCAGCAAGCATCAATATAGATACAATTTTTTTACAATAAACAATTTTTACCCTTACCAATCGATACGATTAATTTAAATGAACAAGTATACCTTGCCCAAACCGCGTAATCAAAGCGCCCATTTTTTTCAATACCCATCGAAGCAACTGCACAGATAAGCTCGGCGAGCCAAAGAAGCCATAAAACCGAACTACTTAATGCCCAAATAATCTATAAAAAAAGAGCCGATCGGCTACAAAAAAAAAAAAAAAAAAAAGTAACCGGCCCCCTTTTTCTTAATCTGTTTCAGGAAAAGAGTTCCAACAACAACTACAACGTCTCCTGCATACTCACGCTGCCGCCGTATCAGCGGCAAGGCTACGGCCGGCTGCTCATCGACTTCAGTGAGTAGGCCATTAATTTTTTCGCGGTCTGCGTTTCGCGGCGCGCAAAGGAGGGCGGACGCGCGTTACGCCACCGAGGACAATCGATTTCCCCTCGTCCGAAGATGATGACGAGCTCTCTGCACCCGGCTGTATATACACTTGCGCGACGACGCTCTCTCTCTCCTTTTCTCTGCGGTTCCAGGCCCCCCCCCCCCGGCCTGGCAACAGGAGCCTCGCGGCCGATTCCGTGATTTCGCGGCGAACTTTTACTTTCGTTTGCTTTTACGGCCGAGCGACGCCGATCTCGCAGGTTTTCTGTGGAGGTATCGCGGATTTCGGCGGGGGGACACGGGAGCTTTTTGTCCCGGAAATTTAACGGGTTTGGGTTTTGTGGAAGAGCGAATTATATGGGTTTTTACTTTGTTACTTTGATAGATAAGTTGGACGGACGAATTGTTATCAGTCTGACATTGGCATTCCAGAACTAACGGCCGATACCGATAACTCTGTTACTCTATTTTATTTAGATAGCTATTTTGAAAGTTCTCCGAGTGAAATCGTTCTCTTCGAGGAAGCAAAAAAACTGGTTAATTTAAACACTATCAGTGCAGTATACCGCGAAGTTTATTTTGCGGCAACTCTTCTCGACCGATAAAAAAAAAGCGAAATATATTCCAAGTGTGAATTCTTGCCGGGGTAAATAAATTCTAACTTTACCTCGCGCAAAGCGGACGGTCAATTTTCGCTAATTAAATTAAGTTAATTGAGGACTGAATTAAATTAATTGAAACGGCGGACAGCGTTTTGAGGGAAAAAATTTATCAAAAGGCGCGGTGCCGCGTTTCGAGTGCGTAATTTGCTCGTAAAAAGGCCTATAAATTTTGAAGTCTTTTTCCCCGTTCGCGCTGCGATTGAAGAACAGGAATAATTAGCATTACCTTGTTGAATTCTGAAGTTAACGTTGCTAATTTATTCGGCTACTTCGGAAGTTACTCGCCGTTTCCTTCGATTTAAGATCTTTTTATTCAAGCCAATGGCTTCCTTTACCAATTATCTTCAATTACAAAGTCACTTGTAATTATTGTAGGAAATGATGGTTCAATTTGGCAATTCTTTTCTTCTTCGCAAATCAATCTCTTTTTTTTTTTTAAACAAAACCTTGACCTGATAAACGTTATTCGCAAAAATTATTTTACCAAATAGTAAAAAGTACGAGCTTCAAAAAGCTAAAATAATAATAAAAAAAAAAAATGCTCGCGCGCTCGCTAACTAGAGCCCTCAAGGCAGACAAATTAAAACTTCCCTTTTATACCCCACTTCCGGGCGCTTTAATCCCCGAAAAGCGAAAACTGCGAGAATTTGAAGGACCGTCTCCAGCGGCGAAATGACGTTTACCCTCTCGAGTCTCCCGGGGCGCGAGAGCACAGCACCCCGACGATCGCTCTCTGAAAAAATTTCGCTAAAATCCCGATCGAAAAAAAAAAGAAAAAAAAATCCGCTCCCCCCGCGGTGTACCGGGGGAGGGGAGAAAAAAAAGCACTCGGCTCGCTCTCGAAAGAAAGGAGTCTCGGCGTCGACATTCATCGCGCATAAGTGGGTTAAGGAGGTGACGCGTCGCGGCGGCGGCGGCGGCGAATCGCACAAAAGTAAATTGCTCGCGCTCGCGCGCCTCCGTAAGTGCCACTATTCACACGCTACTTGGGCGCGCTCTCTTTCATCGGGGCAGGAGGGGGGTGTGCCTTTGTCAAGAGCGCGCGTTTGTTTATCCAAAGAATGTAGCGCCGCCGGAAGGAAAAATATCCCGAGGTCACCGCCACCGGGTAGGAGGGGGGGCGGGGAAATGGGTTGCGATAATTAAAACGCGCGCTTTTCGCCGGCGCCCCGCGTGACGTCATTTTCATTGATGCCAAGCGCGCTCGGAGAGAGAGAGAGAGAAAGAGGAAAAGAGTGGGAGCCGCTATTCAAATCCACCCCCTCGAGCGTCTGCCTACTTTTCCAGCCCCTCTTTTTCTTTCGAGAGAGATGCCTGCGTGTGTGGGTGTGCGAGCGTCTGGCCGGAGCAGACGGTGACAGGTGTGCAAAGCGCGACACCCCCACGCACGTGCGATTTTTCCCGATTTTCATCTAAGCCCATTGTTCGCTCCCCCGGCCCCTCCCCCCCCCCCCTACCTCTGTGATGAGATTGCGGAGGAGATCGGTTTCCGAGTTGGAAGCAGTCGGAAGATTAAAGCCGGCTACGGAGAGATTAGAAATTGCTGGAACTTTTTGAGCTTTTAGTGCGTTTAATTTTTTAAGGAAAGCTTCGGTAACTTTTAACGGAGGCTCTCTGTTGAATTGACGGACATTTTAGAATCATGTATAGGAGAACTACTCAAAAGGAAAAATGATATTGCCTAATTTATAAAGCACACCTTTTCAAATTTGAATTTCCATTAGATAAAAACAAGCGTAAACTCGCGAAACAAAAGCGCTCCATCCGAAAACCCAGCCTCGTCCTCGGCCCGGCAAAAGGGCCAATTCCGTCTCGCTCCCGCCTCGCCGCCGGGAAAATCGAAAACGCGGTGAAAACGTTAGCCGGCGCCTCGCTCTCTTCGCAAGGATCCTCTCCGGGAGCTTAGAGAGCTCGGCCCCCCGGCACCCACACACACTCTTCGCCCGGCAGCGGCACCGACAGAGCGGCAGCGGCAGCAGCAGCAGCCTCCCACTACCGCTGTGCGCGCGGGTGGAGTAGTTAGCGGAAAGTGCGACGCCCGGCGTCTCGCCGCATCGATCGGCCCAGCCACCGCCGACGCGTCGCTGCCGCTGCTGCCGCTGCTCCTGCTGCGGAGGGATAGCGATCGCATGACCCCGCGTGACCTCGCCGGAGAGAGCCAGAGGAGGAGGAGGAGGAGGAGGGTTGGCAGGGCCGCAGCGGCAGCTTCCTCCCCGCCCGGCCCCGGCAAGACCTTTCTCGGTTATCTCGCCCGCTCCGCCGCGCCGCGCGGCCCTTTTTGCAGGATTCGCCGACGCCGCCGAGCGACGCTATTTTACGCGCGCTCGTGAATTATTGAAGGCCCGGGAAGGCCGGCCGGAGCCCTTTGCCGCCGCCGAGTTAACGGAAGACAGCGGGGAAGGCGGAGAGGGAGGGAACCTCTCGCGGATTTTCGATATTTTTGCCAAGGGCTCCAGGACGAGGGGGTAAGAGTTTCGCGAGGGCAGGGTTTTTTTTTTTAATTTGGTAATGCGTTATTGAAGTAGGTACCAGATAAATTTTAGGTTTAATAAATATTCAGTTGAATGCTTTCGCGTACAAAAATGTTCAATTTTTTTCGTTTTAACTGAGTCTACAACGCAGGCACTTGAAAATATAATCTTTTTATTAAAAAAAAGAATTTCAAACATTCCATAAATGAATACACAGGCTGCAGACCAGAATTATTATTATTATTTTTTTTTTTTTTTTTTGGACATGCTTTTTGAAAATCAACTATTAAATATTTCAAAAAATACTTACTATATTCGTAATTTAGCTGCTAAATAATACTTTTAAATTCTAGCTTAATTTCAATCGATATAAAGTGTAAAATCAATAAAAACAGTCCAATTTTCCTCGAGAGAATACTCGTGTAGTTCCTGCACTAAAAAGTCAAAAGAAGCTTTTGCAGCGCGTAGTCAAAGGATAAGCAGGCACTTGCAATTTCTTAAGTCGAGATTTTTGAGAGTCGAGTCTTTTTCTGAATGGGTTCGGAATGAATGGGTCAAAAAGTTTTCTCGGAAAATGAGCGCAGAAGTGCCGAGCGAACGCGCTAATTAAAAAGCTCGTTTCTCGCTTTTAAAATTTAATACGAGAGAGCAAAAGCGGGCACGTCTGCTTTAAACAAAACATTTCGAAATGCAGGATAAAATATGTGCTTTATTTAATTCATCGGAAAGCGAATTGTTTAATTAACATTCTTTAAACACACACGGCACGATTTACCTTTCAAAGCGTATTCGCTTTCCTTTTTATCGGCAAACTCAATTTCGTTAATAAATTAAAACGCTAATTTGATTACCGTTACTTCATACGCATAATTCGAGTTTACCGTCAGAAACGCAAAGTTTATAAAGGTTTTAAAAGGTTTCGCTTGTAGCAGCTGCTTTAATTATATATATCTACGGATTCCCAATTTATTAACGCGAATTCGCGCTTGATAATTTCAATTTTTATCATCTCCAATCGTTAAATGATTCTTCATTACGCGACTTAAGAGGAAATACATTTGCACAATTAGTCGGGGGATCGTGCAATCTCATTGGGAATGTGGGCTCGAATTAAGTGAAAACAGTAAGGCACGCGCGAGACGAAAATTTCGTTTTCAAGTGTTACGTAAAGGACCTTCTAGTCGTTCGATGTTCCAAAAAATGCAATGCTTATGTATACATCATAATTATTTCACGAAGAGTTACATTTTTTTTTATGAAATTTCACGTTCCATTCACGTAGAACAATGTTCAGAGCTAATGTACTTTCGAGTTTCATCAAGAGCAGCTTTTGAAACCTTTTAGGGACGTAATTGCAGACATTAGTTCGATTTCCCGGCATTTTCCCGCGTCTCATTCGTGTAAAACGACTGCATCGAGCGTAAAAATGTATGTCAAATCCCTTCGCATTTTTCCTCCTCCATCGCCGCCTCCCTGCATTAAAATCTCGCAACGATCCTCGGAAGAAACCGCAGTCGGCGGCAGGCAGGTCCGATATCCCGCCTCGATCGACAAACGACTAATTTTTCGTTCCATTAGCCCCGAAAAGCCGGAAGGGAGCCTCGCAACCGATCGCGAGGCCTGGGCCGCGGAGGAACTACCTCCGCCGCGGAGCTGGTGGGGGAGGGGGGAGAGAGCAGCAGCGGCAGCAGGGCGGAACTCATCCCTTCGTTCCCTTCCCTCCTCCTTCGCCGGTGGCGGCGGCGGCGGCGGATCGAAGTCTGCAGCCGCTGCGAGCGAATGAATGCAAGCTCTCTCTCTCCGCGCCGCGGAGTAATCGGCCGAGAATTCAGTCGTGCAGCCGCGGAAAATTATTCGCGCCGGGCAGCAGCGAGTTCCGGGCGGCGGCGACGATCGGCGACGAGGGGGGGTGGAGGAGGGTGGCTTTTCAAAAGCGCAACCACTCTTTCTTACGACTGGATGGGCTCTCTCCTCTCTTTTGTCTCGGGGTGCCGGGGCTGCTGCCTGCACCGCTCTCCGCCGCGGGCCCAGACGGCGTCGAGAGCTCGCGGGATTCCGTTTGGCTCGAGCGCTTTGCTCCCGCTGCAGCCGAGGGTTATGTACATACGTTTGTTTTGCCGGGGATCGCGCGGTCGTACACCGTCGGCCGTTTTTCGCTGCCCCGCGTAGTGAACTTGTCGGGGATTGTTGATGGAAATTTAGACGCGAGCTTAGAATTTTAGGTGATGATGCGGGAAAGAGTAGATGTTTAAAAAGCTGATTGAATGAATTTTGTATAGTAAAAGCACTTACTTTAAAAATTTGTAGCAGATTTTCGTTAGTTAGTAAGCTTTCTTCAAAATCAAAGTGCTATAAAATGATCTGTATCATATTATTACATCACAAATGATTAATCAATAACTCGTATTAACCGCCAACAAACAATTTTCCCAAGGAAAAATAAAAATTTATTTTAAAAAACTCAACAGCAGCCACTGCTTTACGTACTCGATCCGAAGGCGAACTCCTCCATGTTCGGCGTCCATAAACATTAAAAAATTAGCATGCTTATAGAAAAAGGAGGCCGCGCGCGGCGCTTTGTTCCGGTGCTCTCTGCGATTAAACAAAAAAAAAAGAACGGGCGAAGTACACGCTCTCGGTACATCGGCGCGCGGCTAATGAGAGGCTGTAATAGATTGTAAGCATCGCGGCGAGCGCCGATATGCCGTACTTCTGCGCTACACGAGCAATTTGCTCAAAGTGATTTATAGTATACACGTTGGCTGGAAGACGCGCGGCGGGTTTTCGCCGCTGAAAATTTTGAATTATCGATCTGCGGGAACGAATGTTCTAAACAATTTCGGGGCCACTTGTGAATATGGCGCTTGAATGACTTGTCGACGGGGGGAGAGGGAGGTGGTTAATTTGAGCACTCATTAATCCGCCTCTTTAAAAGTTTGTTAAATTTAATCGTCGTCGCGCTCATTTATCGTTGCGAAATTGAATGGGGGTTAGTCAGCGAATCGATGTTATTTATTCATTTATGATCGGGGGCTTAAATAACTTGGGATTTATAAAATTGTTGTCAATTAAAATCGTCGTGCTGAAATACCCTTGTACTTTTAACCTATATTCTTTTAATGCTTATTGATGAAGGAAATACGTCACGGGGTTTATTTGAAATTCGCTGTAAAGTAAATTGATCGGATTCATTAATTTTTTTTTATCGACTCTTCGGTACCTTATTTAAATTGATCTCTTATATTACTTGACGTAATGTGTTTATTATGCTTCCATTAAAAAAGATTGAAAGTAAAAGTTAATGATTGTAACTAATTAGTGATTACTTTTGATAAAAATGGAATTTTGGCTTTGTAAGGGCTCCAAGAACTATTTTCTTTTTTAACATTAATAATGTACAAATATCTTTTTTTGCATTTCAACGGATATTGGGTATAAAATAAAAAAAAACGACAGAAAAAAGTAAAATAATTTCAATAAAATATATAAATAGTGAACCTTTAAAAATACAGTATTATTAATAATTTTCTGTATAATATTATAATGGCAATTTAATATAATTAGTAGTTTTCCACTTATAAATCAAATGAGATCTATTTTAATACATTGAAATGAAGCCAGTTCGAAATACCAACAAAATAATCACTGCTTGCTAATTAATTATCTAAATATACCCTCGCGGAACACTCAACCCATTATTCCATCATATTAATAATCCAATTACCACAAATTGGCTTGAAACCCGTAAAAAAAAGAATCGTCGTCAAAACGCGCGAACCGAAACACGAACCCTCCTTGCCCCCCGCTCCCCAAAAAAAAAATTGTCCAGCTTCCGAGTTCTTGGAAGGAAATCGCAGTAGGCGCAGCATCCGCATCCGTTTAGCGGGCATCGATTTTTTTTCGGCTCGTTTAATTTGGCCACGCCGCTTCCTCCCACCCCCTCCGGCGGCGCGGTGTCTGCCTCTCTCACTCTCCGTCCGAGAGAGAGAGAGAGGAGGAGGGCGGCTGCTCGCGGCGGGGTGTGCGCCGGAGAGGTCGTCGACCCCGTCGGCTGGCTGGCTGGCGGCGGGCCCGGCCTGGATCGGTCAGGGGTTGCTGCTCCCGGCGCTCGCTCGCTCGCTCGTCGCCGCCGCCGCCGCCGCGAGTCTCGGAGAGAGAGAGAGAGAGAGAGTCCGGTCGGAGTACGGGGATTCTTGACCGAGTCCCCGGCCCGGGCAATCACCGGTCGCGGTTATATTGTCCCCGGAAAAATAGCCCAGGTGGAGACGAGAGACGCGAGATGAAATTTTGATGGCGGAATCGGTCGGAGGGGGGTATGGGAAACGGGTGCGGTTGGATTTCCGACTGCTGGATTGATGTTGCGGTATTTGCTGACGTGCTAATCAGGCTGTTTGGTTGAGATTTCGAAGATGGTTCGGCTTTTCGGGTGGAGATCGGGTTACATTGATCTGGGGTGATTTACGGGTCAGTTGGTTATGAGAATTTTAAATTCAAGTGTGTTTTAAATAAAAGCAAAATTAACTTATTAAAATGATGATGTTGTTATTTCATTTTGTATAAATAATGTAATCGTTTACTGATTTTCAAACATTGATATTAAGCACTGAAACAAGCTTTGAGGAATTGACATTATCAATCGAAATAGAATTTTATTTTATTGTTAACGAAGAAAAGAATTGGTTTGTCGCACAATCAAGTTATCGCCGAAACCCTCGATAAAATACTTTAAATAAATCATCTTTTTACCTTGGCTTTGCGCGTACATTGCACAAAAGTTCATAACACACTTGAAAATCTTTATTCCCACCGTCCAATCTAAAATCGAATCTCCCAGAAACGCGCGAAGCCCCGCTTATCAAACTCAAAAGCAAACATGAACGAAAGCAGTAAATGAAACAGTCTATATCGCGTGCGAATCTCGCGTAAAAATCAGCTAACAATGGAAAAGCCGAGAAGCACCGAATCATCGCGCCAAACGATGAGAAAGAATCGGAAGCTCCTCCGTTCCCCGTTGAAAAAAGAGCTCTCTCTCCCAGCCCGGCGAGGGAAACGCAGCTCCGAGAAAATAAATGAAAAGACTCCGCGGGCAATTATGCCTCGGGTATACCTAAGAGAGAAAGAGAGAGAGAGAGAGAGAAGCCGAGTAAAGTAGCCATCGGCCTCGGCTGGCTTGGCCGAACGAGGCGGAACGATCGTTCAACCGGACGTTCAGCTGCAGGTCTCCGCGGCGGCGGACACTTGATTCGACGCCGAGATCCCATCTCTCGAGCCCCCGCGCGGATATACGTATATTCGCGGACGAGATATCGAGCGTCAGGAAGAAGCGACGCGAGATTGGAAAAGACCGGGACGCGCGACGCATCTATATGGGAATGCTTGTCGGTGATTAATGACGCTGGAATTGAGTCCCCTTCCCTCTCGAGTTATCCGCCGCGAGTTTGCACTTTGCTCCGGAGGTGGATAAGCGCGGCGGGATACGGAATTTACTGTTAAGCGATAGAGATTGCGGAGGAGGATTCTGGGACGTGGGAAACCGGGGCTTTATTAATTCCGCTTCTTTTGCGGAAATTGCGGGGGCCTTTTTTTTTGTTCGAAAGTAAATTGTTGAGAGCAGTTGAATTCTGAAGTTTAAAATTCCTTCGATAAAAAGGAATGGCACGCCAGAGAGCTGATATTGAATCGCTCGATCGATTGGACAAGATATATCTGAGAGAGTCTGATAGATTTTCAAATATTGAGATTGAATCGACGAATAAATGTCAGAAAAGACTTTTCAACGCCCATTTCTGGACAAGTCATTTATCTTTTTAACAATTAAAGTACTATCTAATTGACGGATTTCGATTTCTGTTAGTGCAAGCCGCAAAGTTAAAGGTAAAAAGTAAAGAGATAAAAGGTGGGCTTAATTGGATCGTGTATCTCAACGTCTAACAATGTTGATTGTCACCACGTGCTTGGATACTGGCTTAACCGCACGTATCCAAGTCTATTACAGCCATGTAGTTACATTGGGCTAACTAACCCAGAATGATCAAAGCCTTCCCCCAAAATGATGACCGGCGGAATACTAATTGCAGGCAATCTTCGTCGGTGAAAGCTTCTATTTACGAAACACATTAAATGCCTTATACTTACCCTCGTTTTTTCAAAAATAATTCTCAATGAAAATCAGAATGAAACTCTCAGCAAATCGCACGTTGCGTCACCGAGTCCTCAGTCCGCTGCCAAGCACCGTCTTATCCCCGATCCCCTCTCCTCTTCGCGCATATCTTAATAAAAGCAAGGGAAAAAAAATCCTCGGATCGCAACTTTAAGAGCGAACTAATCCATCCGGGCTCCGCGCGCTCCGCTTTTTATTTCCTACCGTTCCGCGCCAATACAGTCCCCGACAATGGGGAGAGCAAGTGCAGCTCTCTCTCTCCTCTTCTCCGGCGATATATAACCGGGCGACCCCCGTAATCTTCTTTTACAGGCTACTTACTTACGAGGGTCGAGAATAAAATAGGCTCGCCGGAAAAGCCGCTGTCGGACCTCGGACTAATCTCCTACCGTAGCTACTGGAAGGACGTGCTGCTGCAGTACCTCTGCAACTTCGGCGGCAAGGAAATTTCCGTCAAAGGTGAGAGCCCCGGGTGATCCGTCTCTCTTTTATGCTGCACTTTGCCGAGAGCTTTGCCTTTCGGATGAGTAATTAATGGCGAGCCTACTCGCGAGCTTCTCTTTTGCTCTTTTGCCGAGCTGCAGTTTATCCTCTCTGGGTGATCCGCCTCGATCGAGTTTGCTCGAATTATGGTAATTCGGGTCGTGAAAAAAAAGAGAAGGGTGTCGAGAAATAATTGTGACATTTTCTAGTTTTTTTATTAGCTTTTTTGATCTCAAAAATCTTGATCCTAATACCGTTTGTCTAACAATGAGATTTCCATTTTATCCAAATGCAATATCAACTAATAAACGTTTTATTTGCTTTTATACGAACAGATATTAGCAAAGAAATGGCCATCGATTCGTCCGACATAGTAAGTACGTTGCAAGCCTTAGGAATGATGAAGTACTGGAAGGGCAAGCATATCATACTTAAGAAGCAGGTACGTTCTTGCGTCATTAATCTTGTTAACCTTTATGTCTTTTATATTCAACGTAGTCCACGTCAAAACGACTGGATTTCAAAGTTTATGATTTCAATTTAGATATGCAGACAGCATTTTATGCGGTTATATTCAAATTGATAATCTCAGATTTTGCAACGAAAATCTTATTATCTAATGAAACAGACAGTTTTTTTGGCGGACAAGTCACTTTTTAAAGGAGCTTCTTGTCGAAATTGAATCGTAAAGTTTGAAAGCCTCAGTATTAAAGAGAATACAGTTTATACATTAGTTTATATTGACAATTTACGTTTATGCATTGATGAAAATTCAAATATATCTTACACAAACAAGCAAATATCGGCTTCGTAAATGCTTGAAAAACAATATTGAATTTACGAACTGAAAACGTTGGTTCAACGATAAAAAAAAAAAATACGTATCGCAAAAATGCCTTTGGGAATCTTAATAAATGAAGTGAATCGCGTGCATTATGTAACAAAATAATCGCTTACGGAAATCGCGAGGTATACCTCAATTCCAGGTTATTTAAAAATTTTATCGAAGCCATTTAATGCAGCGGAATTAAAACGACGGAATAAATGGCATAAAATAAAAGTACATTAAAACTCTTGTCGAAATAGATTCTCATTAAAAGAAAAAAAACGGAAGATTAAATTTCCTTCCCAAAGACTTCCCGCGATCGCATCAAAAACACGTTATTGAAATCGAACTGCGACTTTATATACATTTTCACCCCAAAAAAAAACTCGATTGACTCCTCCCAACGCGTCACGCCGAAAAGGCTCCTTACTCCCGAACTCGCCGAGCATGCAAATCGACCGAAGCCCGTCTGCGGGAATTCAATACCCGAAAAATCGCCGGGTGAAAACGAAATAAATAAGGGTCCCCTTGGCTAAAACGTAAAAAAAAAAAAAAAAAACAGAAACACCTTGCTCCCCAGGACGTGATCGACGACTACAAGGAGCGAGTGAAGCGCCGCGGCTCCGTGTACAAGGAGATCGATCCGGAGTGCCTGAAGTGGAGCCCTTTTCAGCCGCCGAAGACGCCCTCTGGCACGAGCTGAGGCCCTGGCCGGCTCCCCAAGCCGCGCCGAGGGAACTTCACGCCAGAGGCCTGCGTCCTGCGCACCGTCTTCGTTCACCGACGAGCCGAGCGCCTGAGGCTGCTTCTGATCTAAGCGCGGATGGGGAGCTGAGCCGCCACCTCGCCGGCATCGAGGACCTGCTCTGGAGGGCGCTGCTCAGGGCGAGGAGATAGAGAGGGCAGTCGTGTACTTAAGTGCGCGTGTCGCGCGCTGGGACCTGTGGCCAAAAAACACACGCGAGGACGGGAACTCTTGCTTCTTCGTTTTTTTAGGAAGTGCGGGTAAAGAGCGGAGACTCGGAATGGTATGTAGATATAGAGTCAATCGGCCAAATTGAACGAAACGTACGAGAGATGCCGTTATCGGGGCGTACAAGTCGAGCTCGTTCGGCTCGATAGGTAGATGCTGAAGTATGATATTGTCGGTGCTTCAAGCTTTTAATCATACTAATAAACTGTTGTTGAACGTCTCGATCGCGATGCCGCAATTTCTGAACCAGAATGAGAACGTTTTTTTTTTTACCGAGTATTATTGAGGATATAGCTTTTATCGGCCGAGGCAGATAAACCAATGTAAACTGATATAGTTTGGACTAGTCTTTATTTTGGTGTCGCTGTTCATTGCCAGGGTAAGGCGTGTCGAATTCGGTTTATGTCGCGAGCAAGAATCATCGCGCTGAATTGCCCGCTGACCTTCGTTATTTCAACCTTCTCAATCATGTCGAATGTTTGCTGTCATTCAAAATTCGTATCTTGTGTAGCACTTGTTTTGAATGCGCATATTACTTTTATTCTATAACTGTTGTTATCTTGGAGATGGTAAAATACTGTTTTATTATTATTTGTTATTCATATTTTTTTTTTTAATATATCTTTGTTTATTGAAAGTAAGGACTAATTTTTACTTTATCTATTGTGCAGTGAAGATTTTATTTAAAAAAAATTATAATTTTTTAGTCTATAATCGATAAATAAACCTCTTTATTCTGGTTCATAAAATGCGTAATTGAATAAAAATCGACTTGTGAGACTTAAAAAGATAAATATTTATAACTTTTTGTAAACTAATGAAAATGTATAATATTAATGTTTTAGAATGACTAATTGTAAAATACGTTTTCTTAAAGCACGCATGACAATTAGCAAATCACAAAGTATTTTTAGAATTTTTTATTGATCGGATCAGTAACTTTTTATTTGACTTATACCTTATAGTTTTATTTTCGTAGTGTGCAGCTTTGCTGGTAAAACTTCTAAAACATTAATATCCAGATACTCAATTTAGTAACGGACATCAATTTGAAATGGCATATTTTTATATTTCTTTGCGTTTTGCATAAGCTCGTCTTTAAGTGCGATCTTGTAATTTATATTTCCACCGACTGTGTTAATCATGGTATTGTAATTTGTTTTATTTTACGTTTTTTGTGTAAACGAAAACAATGTATATTATTAGACTTTTTTGTAAATTGTGGAGTGTTATATATACCGACTGAGAGATAAATGTGTTATAGTGTGATTTTTTTTTAGTTTCTTTTTTAAGGTTGTAAGCTCTTGAAGATTGGATGAATTATTCGGATCTGTCAGCGAAAAGACGATCGTTCAGTACAAAGCATCAACATTTTCACATGTAAACTATATACATATTAAATATATATTTTAGCTGATAAAGATATTTACGTAATTTGCTACTATAATAAATTTATATCTAGCAATAGGAAACTGTATTAGCGAAGAACAATAGTGATAACAACGATGAATTCCTGAATCTATTAGTTTAATACTTTCTTCACCGTTTCACTATTTTAAACAATAAATTTTTCACCTGTGAATGTATAGTTTTAATTTAGACTTTTTTTTATCACCCCCCTAGAATGTAAACTCAGTGTTCATCATCCTCGATTTAGATTTTCAAATTTTCCAGTTAATTTGTTTAGTAATTTTTAATCATCTGTAAAATAAATTGTAAAAATGAATATTACATAAAATTAGATGAGACAAAAATAAACAACATTTTTTAAAAAGAGAAAAATCCACGCATTCGTTCATTCAATTTCAAAATTCAGCTGCTCCTTCAAATTTGTTTTACCTCTCTTGGTTTGGTACTAGCAGAAAAGAACGCAATCTGATAACTTAGCCAAAACTAACAAGATTGTGCAGATCAGACGATGACTGGAATGTAATACTTTCGAGCGCGATATGTTATCTTTGCCAAATTTGCGCGATAGACTTATTTTAGAATGTTTCAGAGTAGGTATACACATATTTAGGAAATTTTAGCTTTTAAAAACTTTACTAAAACCGCGAAGTTTATAGCCTACATATTTTTACCAATATATAACGCATGTAAATTAGAATTTTCGTAGAGAGATAACTTTCAGTCGTAACTATTTCACAGATATATTGCAATGTGATTTTAAGTCTCATCCGCACATCTCTGCAGCGCTAAAATACCAAAATTTAACAGTTCCTACATTTATTATCCATTTCCATACTCCTTTCCCAGTGATTTTCTTCATTGTAACGACAGTAACTGCAAATGGATTTCGCGCAGGTTTGTATTATTATAACTACACGACGTACTTACAATAAGCGTGTAGGCACGAACGAAATGACGTCAATAACTATAAATAATATTATTAAGAAAGCTTCTTCCTCGCATTAAAAATTCTAAGCTCACAGCTCCGTTGAATGGCTCTGCAAATTTCCCATCCACCTTCGAGCAGCGAAGAATAACCCCGACTCGATCGTCCTGTAAAATATAGTTGCCTCGCGCTTAATCCGTGCCGAAGAAAACCTTTACGATTTTCACGGCGAATTACTCCGAGCGAATGAAACAACTCGTTACTCTTGCGTAATTACGTCGAGGAAACGGACTCGGCGGGCGTGTATTTTGTGCAGCGACCGATGATAAACGCGATTTGCGGAGGATAATTATTTTATAAACGCTCGCGACATAGTTTCCACTTTGCGGACGGGTGCGGTGATTCATCGGATCTTTCAATTGAGTTTTTCGATTTGCCGGGAGATCGGGGGGAACGTCGTCCTTTTTTAAGGTCGTTCACCCGTACTTTGGGAAACTTGCGTGCTTTAAAGGATCCGGAAAGTTATTGCACGGCAAATAGTCTATTGATTCGTCGTTTTTAGAGGCCTCGCCTTAAAATTTATGAAAACGTTACGTCCGCGGTAATATACTTTCAAGATAAAAAAAGTAGGCCGCGAACAGATATTTTTGAGCATTTTATAATAGGACTGAAACAGAGTGTATAGAAAATTGTTCGATACCTCCCGTTCTTTTAATAGAAAACTTTTGCGCGAAAAGCCGCAACTCTCTGCATAATTTATTTTGATATTTGTCTATACGTAAAGAAGCACCTATCGAATTTTCGATACGTAACCCAAGTGAGATTTTTTTTCGCCGAAACCGAAAGACAGAGAACCAAACAATCGGGCAAGTACTCCATGCGAAAATAGACCGATGAATCACGAGTCTCAAATTAAATTTGCGCGTGCCATTAAAATAAAAGGCTTTCCGCGATTCAGCAGCTCCCCTTTCTCGGCGCGAGAAAGAATAAAGAAACCTCCTCCGAATGCACCTTTCAGAAAGCACGAAAAGCGAGGAGGAGCGAGCAGTGACTAATGCCCTTAGCAAAAAAGAGACGATTCACGCGTATCGGGCTTCCAACTCGAATTCGTCATACGCCTTTTCTCTCTCTCTATCTCTCTCTTTCTCCCTATCTGAAATGTATGCAAACGAGACGATAAACGCGTAATAGGATCTTCGTATGTACGCGGCGACGTCGCCGGGCTTACTCCCCCTCTCCCCCCCCCCCACCTCTCTGTCTCTCTCTCTCTCTTTATTTGAAGTAAGCAGAAATACAAACCGGCCGCAAGTCTGGCCGGGATAAGATGCGAGCCTTACGGCCGACTCGGAAGAGTAATGCGAGAACTCGGCGTGAGTAATCGCGAGCGGAAAAAAGCCGTTTCGTTCCTTCTGTCTGGACTACTTTCGCAAGAAGGGGATTTAATTAAAAACGCTCTCGGCGAAGCGCGGTTGTGTTCGCTTCGTGATTTTAGAAGCGAAACGTGTTTCGTTCGTTGCGGACGAAGTCGTGATTTTTTTCTCGCCGTTACGGTTAATGAATTTTTTCGTCGGTTATTTCGTTCATTGGCTTCTAATTTTTATCGCGGAAACGTCGCGTCACGTGGCCGATTCGAACGATATTCCACGCTGCATTACCGACCTAATTATCAAAAACAATAAGAGCAATATCCTTTTCACATGCTAATCAGCCAGTCCAGCTTTTGTCTCTACTCGTCTTTATCGTCGCAACCGATCGGCGCGACCGAAACTCGGCAGCCTCTCAACGTTTTTCAAACTCAATAGCTCGGAACCGGGCGATAAATTCATTTTCCCGGGTGACACCTTTATAGTCGTCGTTATACTTTACAAGGCTGTTGTTAAAATCTTGTAATCGCTCCGAGGCTCTCCGCCGTCCGATCCGCGCGGCGGCGAGAGGCGTTGAAAAAAAAAAAAGAAAAGAGCGCGAGCGCGAGATCGTTTCTCCCATTAACAGCCCTTTCGCACACACAGAGAGCCGCGACTAACTCGAAGCTCCCTCTTGGCTCTCCGGCCGCGATGTGTAATAAGTAATTTATAACGCTCGGTGATTTACGGCGACGTTACCTCCTTTTTTTTCAGGGGGATATCGAATAATGTTTATTTTCCTTGTTTCGCCAGCCTCTCGGTCGATCGAGCCGGCCGTTTACGTTACTGGTTTTTCGCGTTTTCGCGGATTTATCGAGGGAAGCCGCGCGAGAGGCGAGGCGAAATAGATATTAAATTGTCTATTTTAGTTACTTCCCGGTCCGGCATTGCGCCCGAGGCGGATATTGGAGTCGCCGGGAAATTTATGTCTACTTACCTGTCACTAAACCTGTCTCTAATGCTTTAGCTTTCATATGAAAGTACCGGACTCGATCATTTCTGTGCCGCGATGGTTTTTTGCGCTGCTTCCAATGGCTGCTTAACGCAGGAATATAATTTGTTGTCGTAAACGCTGGATGAAAGTACGGCTGGTTGATACAGTTAATCACTGGTGGGTAATTTGAGGAGAATTAGGAAATTTTTAGCGTTTGTTAAAATATGGAAATTTTCTCTCGAGAGAATGGAGAAATTGTTGGTATGATTTTTTTTCCAAATTTAACTCTTGTGGCAAACTATTGATAGGTTAGTTATGACAAAATTATGTTTCAATATATTTTACCGATTTTGAATTTGATTTGATTATTTAAATTCACCATTCTTTTGAGAAAAAAAATATTAATTGAAAACATTATTTAAACACTTTTTTATTTTCTCTTAACAATTTTAAACCCCAACTGTAATTAAAACTTTATGCAACGAGAACGCAACAGAGCCCTTCTAACAAACTATTCGAAAATTTAATCCAGAATTCACGCTTCAAAGCAGTCGCAAGCAAATCGAATGAAAAGGCAGCGCCTTTGAAAGATGCCGTTTCAGCGTCTCCGCAGTCTCCGGAGTCACAATAGCAGCTCGCCGTGAACGGCAAACTTCGTCACTCGCAGCCTTTAAACCTCCACGTCGCAGCCTCGACTCCTCGACTTGCAAAACTCTCTTCAGCTCCTCCCACGCAATCGAGGTCTCGATTTTTAAAATTTTTCCCTACCCTCCCCTCGGCGGGGGTTTTTTTTTTCTTTTTTGCTGCGACAATTACCGCAGCCTTTGGCTCGCAGCCGGGCGCAGAGAGGCGAGTAATTGCGTTGTACGTAACCCGACGGCTGCCTACCTCACTCTGTCTCTCTCTCGCCACGCGAGTCCGAGTAACGTCGTTATCTCATTAGTCGGAGAGCGGCGTTGCATTACCTCCTCTTCCGCAGCGGGCGACGGAGCTGTTAGCTACCTGTCGAATTCTATCTGGCCGCTTGAATCGATGCCGAGTGCCGAGGTTCGATTGCTTTCGGAGATGGGAGATTGTTGGGGACAGGTTTTTCGGGGTTGGAATTATCTTTTTTATTGAATGGAGGATTCATTGTAATTTGCAAAAGTTGGATAACCGCGCGAATCAAGACCAGTTGTTTATTGCAATCTAAATGTGAGAAGTAGAAAAGTATATTTTACTTTAAATGGAAATCTGTAAAATGAAATATTAAGTACATATTTAATAAGTGAACAAATTAGCTTTATTGCAAATGTGCGCAATACATTTTCTATTGATGCATAATTCTATTTATGCCAAATTTCTTTTGAAGTACATTGCCGTTTATAGTTACATTTACAAAAATACATATTTTTACAGATGAATTAAATTTCACATATTAATTTAACTTGAGTACACATTAAATTAAACAACGCCGCATCCTTCGGTATCCATCATCTCACAATAAAAATTAATAAGTTACAAACCTCTTATTAAGACGCTTACAAAAATTTCTGTAATCTTATGCAACTGTTCCAAAACTAATTTCACCGGTCATCCTTGTTTACGCATTGGAGCTTACATATTATAGTCTTATCCTCAACCCACGTAAACAATCTCAACCGCCTCGGAAAATTAATTACACCCCACACTAACCCGAAGCAGCGACTTAAATCAAGCGGTAACCCACCAAAGACCAGCAAACCAAATCGATCAACTCCGTTCACCTCGAAACTAAATATTCGCCGATGAACCAAAAAAAAAAAACTCCCTCGGCTACACTAACTCGGAAAGGTCGGAGCTCGTAAACGATAACACAACGCGCAACGGTCATTCGAGATTCCCGCGTCTCCCGCTGCGAACGGCTTCAATGTCGCGCGTTTGTATACGGGCGGAGCGCGCACAAAACTGGAAAAATAGGATTTCTGGTCTAACGGCGACTGGAAGTAGGCCAATGCCTGCCGCCGCGTATTACGAACGCTTTTGCGCGTTCGAAACAAAAACGAGAGAACGCGTTAATTATTTTTCGCGTTCTCGCTCGCGCGAGTTTCCGGTTTCTTTTACGCGGAGAGGAGTGAAAAAGTTCTCTCTTGGCTTTGACGACGACGACGAAAAAAAAATTGCACGTAATACTCGAACTGGAGCGAATGCGAACGCGTTGAGTGGACGCGGTTTAAAATGAAAAGTATCGTAACCGCCGTGGATTTGAATTTTCCCATTTTTCGCTCTTTCAAACGTGCGAGCTGTAAACGTTTCTTTTTCGTATACATGTTAAATATTGAATAGATATTCGGAGTAATTTCTAAATTTATAAAAATGGCAACTTTTCCTCAATAAATATTTATCGCCGAACACAAACGTAACTACAATATAATTATTAAATTTTATTCAGTAAAATGCAGAGTTTGATCTTTATTTCGACGAAGTACACAAAGAACCTTCGCAGGTAGGATTCTCATTTAAAACGTGTTTCGCAAATCACAATGTACAAATGTATGCGGAGGAAACTTTAAAATTTTAAAACATTCCTTTCAACGACTTTATTAGGCAGCGTAAACATCTCCTCTTCCTGCTCGAACAGGCGAGGCCTCACTGCCAAAGTACACCAGTTTCGCAAAATTGCACGTTCGCCGAACAATGTATATACAATATCCAACGGTGAAACCGTTAATTCGACGTGGCTTCCTTCGTAAAACAGCGCCAATTACCAACTTCGCTCGTTTTACAGTCTAATCAGCGTCGGTGGGGATCGATGCACCAACCAGCTTCGTCGTCGGGCAGCCGCGTGCCGAGGAATTCCGGAACGTCGACGTGTATGAAAAGGCACAATCATATGAATTGCGCTCCATCAGGCGCCGGGTTTCTGATACACCAGAGCACCTGATGAAGTACAATTAACATGCAGCCTCCGATTATTTGTTCTCTCCTGTTCTTCGCTCGTCGCCTCCTCCTTCCGAGACGTTCGCCGATCGGCCCGTGGAATATTCCTCTCCGGCGAAAATTGAGAGCGTCCAGTCGCAGCGCGCGCTACTTCAGGTACCTGACTATTCAACATACACAGCCTATAGCACCGGAGTAGCGCGAGTTGCAAACTGGCTTTCTAAGAGGTCTCTTCTCTCCCCGTCGATTTCTTCTTTTCACTCGATTAACATTTAGATAAGCGCACGGAGAGTCTGGTTCCCGCGACCGGCTGCATATGCATTCCTTCCGGAACGAAGTTTTGCGAAGAGTGTGTCTGCTCGGCGAGCAACCGCTGCCTGTTCCGTACCCTTCGCAGGCGGCAGCTAGACTGAAAACAAGGAAAATCGTCCTTCGTTTATATAGATATTTTTCGGAATAACAGTCGAGCATGTAAATAGGCGGGGGTAGGCCAAAACGGCTGCGAAACACGTCTTTCTCTGCCTTGGCTCAAGGTCGGGGGGGCTTCAGTCTTTCCGTAACAATATACCGAAAGAGCTATCGACTTTGTCGGCGGGACATCTGGCATTCAAATGCTGTGTTTGACGAACGGCACGAAAATTCCTCGGTCGCGTTCGAAGGCCTGAGAAAACGGGGGAGGAGGACGGTTCCCGGAACGCGGTCTTATAATCTCCCCGGCTGGCCGAGAGAGAGTTGCAAGTAATTGTTGTCTACTCGAACGAAGTTTATCGAGCGGCCGAAGAAGCTTCGCCGAGATGCAGTGTTTGTACTAAAAATAAGAAAATAATATAAGATAAAAGACGTAGTTTCTTCACGGACTCGTTATAAAATTAGTCGCCGAGAGAGATAAGGCCGATCGGAAAGCCTTTCTTTACAAATTCACTTGCCGCAAGGTGGGAGTAATAATTATAACCGAAGCGATAAGGAGGTTTGTAATTAGAGATGATGTCGGCGCATAATACGTCGCGAGTCCGACACCGGCGACTGTTCGAATTGCTGGGTTATTAAAAAAAAGAAAAAGAAAGAAAGAAATCTCGAGTATCCGTTGGACTGGATCGAATTTTTCGTGCAGAAACTCGTTAATAAATCATCGGAGTATTATTTTAAATAGCCGATTATCAGTCGAACGCGTGCAGTTTTCCGTTTCAAAAATACGTCGCGATAAAAGCCCGCACCGAATATATATAAATCGATCGATTACCGCCAGTCCAGAGAATGTCCACGTTGTTAAATTTTGCACTCTCAACCGTCTTCGCGCGAAATTCCGCGAGAGAAAAATGAACGTAAGCAACAAGTAGGATCTACGAACCTTTTGCTCTGCGAGCGAAAAAGCCACAGACCGCTCGAAAATCCGGAATATCGAGTTCAACGTAGCGTAGACACGAGCGTACTGAAAAAAGGCGTCGGCCCGAACGGGGAATTTCGCAAATTCGCCGACCCGATTAGCCGTCTGACCTTGTCGATTTTCGCTGATAATGAAAAAAAAAGAGAGCTCTTGAGTGAGAGAGAGCGACAAAGCGAGCGAGCAGATACACGCACGTGTTCTTCGGGCGGCTTGCGGATTGCGTAGTCATCGATAAGATCGACAAGCCGGAAAAAAAGGGGGGCAGACTGTATAATTCGCTCGCTCTCTTTCTCTCTCTCTCCCGCCTTCTCTTTTTCCGTTCCGCGCGATCTTTTTCACCCCGGCTCTCTTTTTTTTTTCTTTTTCTATTTTCGATGCGGGAAAGTCGAGCGCCGGTTTTAATATTCATTAGCCGTGCGGAGAGCGTCTGGAATGTCAGTCGCCGAACGTATTAGGCGGTAATGACGAAGGATGACTTCCTTCCGTCCGTAAACGACTCTCTCTCAATAATAACGCCTTTTTCCTCGACTCGATCGCGCCTCCGTTTTCCTCGACGGCGGCTTTTAATCGACTCTAAAAAAGAGAAAAAACTTTCCCGCAGCCGCGATTATTTTTACCCGCGACCTTCGGAGCCAAAAGACGTTCAGCTTTGCAAAATCCCACGACGAGGAGAGCCGCGCGCAGTTTTACAACGCGCCTTTCTCCCTCCGTCTCTCTCTCTCTCTCTCTCCGAGCAAAAAGAGCCGCGTAGGAGGAGCAGGAGACAAGGTTACCGCGGCGGGAGTCGATTGACCGTCGAGCCGGGTGGGTGTCTCTCGTCTGGCCGGCTCGCGAGCGCGACTAATATCCAGAGGGATTCCGAGAACGCGGGGGATGAAATCGATTCTCCGTTCCGGAGAGTCGATCCTCGCTGAGAAAAAAAAAGGGGGAATTTTCGCGGAGTTAAACGAATATTAATTGCGACGGGGGAGAGGAGGTAATAATTGTCGGTTGCACAAGGAGAGACCGCTCTAATTACTCGGTGCGCTTTGGAAACGCTCTCTCGGGTTATTTTCAAGGCGAGAGCCGCGCACCGGCAAAGGACACACAATGCGCTGCGTGCGCGGGAAGCAGAAAAATGTTTAAAGGCGTTTAATTACGATAATAAAAGCGCCTCCGATCGGCCTTTGACGGACGGTGCGGAAACAATGCGCCGGACAAAAAAAAAAAAAAAGAACCGCGGGCCACTCTGCCGTTGACATTAAGTAGCGGTGAAAATTGTGCCGAAAGAATTGGGACACAAAGGCCGGGTTTTCTGCGAATAAGCACGGCGCGCCGACACGACAAAGGACGAAGAGACAAGCCGGCCAAAAAACAAAGGCGACAATCAGGCTAAAAGTTTTCCGACCGATCCGTCGAGGCGCGACTTTCTTTTTTTTTTTACGAGAGCTTTAATGCCGGTTTTAAAGCGCGCCCGATTCGCGCGATTATTAAAAGTTTACTCGGTTTAACGCGCGAAATTCGACGTTAAACGCCGATCGCCCGCACATAAAAACGCACATATAGACTCTAAAACACGCTCTAAATCCCCTTTTATATCAGCACTGCAGTCCGGACACTGTTCCTCCTGCCACCTCGCTGCCGGCCGGCGGCCGCTCGACTGAGCTTAGAATCTTTCCCTCCCCGGCTCTCTCTCTCTGTCTCGTTAACGTCACGGATCTGCGCCGGCGGCGGCTGGCGCGTAGGTGTCGTTCGCACGGCCGGCCGGAAGTGCGTTCGTGTAGGTGCGAGTTCTCCCGGCGAGGCGACCCACATCCCATCGGCCTATCTTCGACTTCCTGAGGCGGCGGCGGCCGCGGCGAGATATCGCCAGCTGTCGCGGGATCGCGCTCTCCGCGGTTTCTTCCCAGCTTTCGAGTTGATTAATTGCGAGCGAAGCGGCGCGGCGACGGACGGAGGACGGAAGGCTGGGATTCGCGATTCGGGGAGAACGCGGACGGTTTCGAGCGGTGCGTTGTTCGTCTTTTTTTTTTAAGAAAGTTCACTATTTTAACGCGTTTGAGCTCGTTATCCGTGTGAAATTCCAACTAGATCAACAGTCGATCGCGAGCTGACGAAATAGTTTGCCAAACGCGCTCGATACCGTTCGCCTCCCGTTTACTTTGCAGCAACAAATCTGCTTCGGTTGGCATTTCCCCCGCTGCCGCTCGAAGAAAGCCCCTTGGAACGTCGAGTCCGTGCATTAGAGAAATTAACCGGGCGGTCCAGACAAACGGGGAAAGCGAGCGGCTGTATTCGAATTCGAATCGACGTCGCCGCCGAGGGAATTTCCATTCGCGAATTTCGACGACTCTCTCTCCATCTCAACTCTCGCTCGCTTTGCGCACTTCACCAATCCGTCTGATTTTTTTTGTTTTTTTGCGCTTTCTTTATAAATAGCGCCTGTCGCGCGACCGTTTTTTTGTTCTAAATCTGCGTCGGTGTATATATTTCGGCTGAATTTTTTGCGTTGAATTTTCGCAAAGCAACTTTTTCAAAGAGCCATCGGCCGGCAGATTATTCGAAACAAATATTTTCGCGAGTAACGAGTGGATGCCCGAACGGCCGCACGAGCGAAAAGCTAGTAAACGACGCAATTACAGCGAGCGCGAAACCTCGGTGCTTCCGATTAGTCAGCCAAGTCCGATCGCCGAAACGAAACGGTTTCGCGATAAAGCAAGCATTCGCCCTCCACTCGCAGCAAAACAAAAGCTCCACTCCTCGAACAGGTCGGCGACTAAGTAACGCACCGAGAGCAAGTCTCTCTCTCTCTCGGCGGCTCCTCGAGAAAAGGGCTCGACCGGCCGGCCGGAATTGGCAGGAAATCAAATCTCGCGAGAAAGAGAGCGAGAAAGTCGCCTATATTTAGTCGAGTGCCGCCGCAGTGCAGCAGTAGCAGCAGGATGCAGCTGACGCGCGTGCCTCCGACGCCGAAAAAGGAGCAGCGCCGCCGCCGCGGGTAAAAAGGTCGTCGAGCGCGCGCGCGAGAGAGAGAAGAGGGTCAAGCCTTTTTAATCCCCCCGCGCGCAGTATAAATACGCGGCCCGAAAGGTTTCGCTTATTTTAGGGAGGCTCCAGAGCTATACGTACTCCAGATTCGCGAGATACGCGCTAATAATAGCCCGACGAGTCGACTTTCTGCTCCCCCCCCCTCCCCCCGGGGCCGAGATGGAAGTCCGACCACTGCCCCGACCGACCGTCTAGGAAGTTCAGGGACCACGTGGCGAGGGGGGAAGGGGAAGGGGGGGATAAAGGTAAACCATCTGTCGGCGCCGACGGACGAGATAAAGCCTTTCTTTATTGGCTCGGCGATAAGGCTGGCTTTTGCTTGGATGGCAAATGTGGGATTGACCACCGGATGCGGTTGGGTTCTGCAGGGGAAAGTCGGAAAACGCGATTTAATTGTATAAGGCATCAGTGATGATATTGTAGTTTCAAGGCAGACTATTACGTTCAGTGCTCTTCTAGTCTATACCAAATGAAGTTCACCCAATTTTTCTACTAATTATTCTTCTATTTTATTTCCGTTTCGGAGCTGCTCAATCGCGATCGTTCTCTCTCTCTCTTTCAATTGAAAGTCTACAAAATGCATTGTCGGGAAAGGTTTTAATTAAAACAAAAAAAGACCGAAGCACGAGAGCGAATCATTTCGAACGAAGCTCATTCGTCATGCTCGTTTGCTTTCGAATTGCGAGGCGCGGGTGCTTTATTTAAGGCCGGACGATAAATTACTCCCGACGTCGACGCCGCGCGCGCGCGACTCGCAACTTTTTAATCCGAAGAAAAAGGCCGGATCGTTAAAACGCGACTTCCTCTTCCTCCGCCCGAGTCCGCTTTCTAAAATCGACGCTGCCGTCGATTTGAATCTTGTCGCGTCGTCGTCGATTCTCCCGGCAGCTTAAAACCTCCGTCGAACCCAATCCTCGCGACGGGCGAGAAAAAAAAAAGACGAAGGATAACGCGGCCCCCGAAACGGCACATCCCCTTTAAAAAGAGAGAGAGAGAGAGAGAGATAGATTCCGCGGCGCGGAGGGGTGGTGGAAAAAAAGATTTTCTTTGTTCGCGAGGTCTTGCTCGCGTCTCCACTTGGGCTGCGGAGGGTAAGTAAACGCTCCTAGGAAGCGGGAGAGAGAGAGAGAAAAAACTCGGCGCTTACGCCAATGGCTGATTGTTCTCCGATCTCACGAATTTCAAGGACGTCTCTGCGAAACCGGCTTCAAGGCCAGACGGAGCGACAGAGAGAGCGAGAGAGAGAGGAAAGAGAGAGAGAATAGTGGGGGATCGAATGGGGGGAGCGCCGAGCGATAAAGAGGGATTCGAGCCGAGCGAGACATTAGGCGGAAACGATGTGAAGTGGGGCATGTATGTATTGTGGGGAAAAAAAGAGGGAATGAAAAAGCCGGTATGATTATGCCGTCACGCGACACAAAGGGCGCGACGGTGACGGCGAACGTTGGGAGGTCTGCGTGTGTCTCTGTCGCTCTCGTTTCGCCGCGGCGGCGGAGAGTCCGTGAATTTCGCGAGGAGAAAAAACTTTTTGGGCAAACGGTGGGTGTGCTCCGATTTAGGAGCTTCGGAGGGAGCTTATTTGGAATTAAAACGATGGAAGCTTTTTTCGCGAAATCGACGACGAGAGATGATCCGCTTCGTTAATTTCGAGCGGTCGCTGTACGCTTTTAAGAAATGAAAGCCAAAACGCGCGCGACGCGTCAGGATATTAAATTCTTTAAAAGGTAAATTTAATTAACGAAACCCGAATCCCCGCCGCTCCGGATATTTCACGGGATAAAATATTAGCACTTTAATTAATACACCTTCATTAACGCGACTGATTATCATATAAAAGCAGGATTTTAAATTCATGGCTCCTGCCTTAAAGCAGATATACCCCCGGAGCTGCATTAAAGCGAATTGGCTTTTAATCCCCGAAAAACAGCCTCCGGGCCGCTCCCCAAAACTACAAAACTCAAAATTTAGTGTCCCCCTTCTCTCTCTTGAATTCGCGGCTTATTCGTTCCACGAAAGGTTATCCGCGAAGCTACAACCGAGCAGTAAATAACCGTGGAAGAAGTGCCGCGCCGGTTGGAGGGGAGAGAGACGAAGGTGAGAAAGAGTCGTGTCGCTGACGTCACCGACAGTCGCATACCATTTCCGTTGGCTTTCGTGTGCGCTCGAGGCGATCAGCCTCGGGGATTTTTAAAGGACGTGCAGGCGCCAGGATGACGAGAGACTCGATCGAGAGGCGAATCGAGCAGTGCGCGCGCGCTGCGGGTTTTTCTGATTTCGGTTTTGCAAAGCGCGAGGCGGTCAATTGGGGCTTGATTAGCGCTGTTTCGGTTGAAGAGGAGAGAGAGAGAGAGAGAGACGTGTCAGAACGCGGGACGAAGTCAGTCGGGGCTGAGATTGCTGGGAGGGGGGAAATATTTTTGCGGAGACTTGCTTTCGGGACCGAGATTTTGTTGAGATTTGGTTGGCGAATAAGAAATTGAGTAAATTTGGAAGAGAATCATTAATTTTATGAAGTTTTAAGGGAGAAATGGCATTCGACCCTGGTTCAATTGCTTTTAGAATATTTTGAAGGTAATAATTAAGTTGCTGTTCAAGAATAAAAACAAGAATAAATTGCGTTTCTTGGACGCTAAAATGAATACTAAATTAAAACTGTGAGCCGAGCAAACTGAAATTTCTTAACATTCGCAAAGACGAAGCTTCGTATTTTGAGCATCAAAAAATTTTTCAAGCCTCTTACAGTTAGGCAAACGAGACATCCCCCAAAACAGACTATACGATTAAAAATTCCAGCAGCACAAGCGACAAGGAAATCCTTGTCAAATTCCAGGCGATCGCTCGACTGGAAGCGTCTGAGGAAAATGTAGGAGGCATCATCTCTCTTCTCGCGAAGAAGCAGCAGCAGCAGCAGCAACAGTATTAAACAAGAGAGAGAGAGAGAGAGAGAGAGAGAGGCGCACATCCGGCCGGCAGAAATTGCGGATTCCAGACGCGCGAGAGAGGCGATGGCCGAGGCACAAGTCCAAGTCGCATTCCAAGGAAAGTCAAGCGCGCCTCGCAGCGCGCGGCTCTTTAATCCACCGAGGTGAAGAAGAGCCGAGAGCTATAGATGGGAAAAGGGAGCTAGAGCTCGGGGTGGGAAAGTGCCGCGAGCTTTCGTTGCTTAGATTAGACATTGCACTGAAACCCGTTTAATTAACGCCTGATCTTTACGCAGTAGGATAAAAATAAAAAAAAAGAACGAAGCTAGTATTTAAAAGTATTTAAAAAACCCGCGCCGGATACTGTGTCAATGACACTCCCCACAGGTACGAAGTATATAAGCCACGAATTCTCTTAGTCACGCGAAACCGATAAAACAAAATTCCTCGGCCATGATGAGGCTTATCAGAGCCGATTAAGCCCCGAAGCCCGCCTAACGACTCCGCTCTCCGCAAACGAGCCTCCACCCCCCCCCCCTCTCCGACGTCTCGTGTGCATTAAATTTCCGAAAAAAACGAACGATCGCGGCAAAAAAAAAGAGTGCGGCCCCGCGTTTCCTCCCGAAAATTGCGCCCCAATTAACCTACCGTCCGAAAGATATCTCTTGCACACCTGCCCCTCTCTTCAAAAAAGGAAAAAAAAAGGGGAAAAAGAGTCGACCGCCGATTCGGCCGATGCATATCCGCGCAACAGCCGGCTCTCGCGTTTAAAAAGCCAGACAAAAGGATCGGAGCGGCGACGGCGGCGGCGGCGGCGGCGGGGCGAATGAACTCATCGGCCGAGAGAGGCGCAAAACGTCTCGTCCGTACGCATTCCCCTCTCTCTCGATGACGACGACCTTGGAGGAGAGAGAGAGAAGAGAGCCGCGCGACTCGCCGGCGAAAAAAGGGGCGTAAGTAACGCGCCGAGGGGTTCGAGACCCCGAGAAATCTCTCTCTCTCTCTCTCTGCCGTACGAGGGAGGGGATTCCCCGCTCTCTCTCTCTTTCTCTCTTTCTGTGTGACAAGGGCACAGGCACATGCAGAAATGTCGCCGGGATGAAAGTCAAGATCGGGAGAGGGCTGCTTTTGGATTCCGAGCATTTTTCTTCGGCCTGCTTTTTGTCGGCGGCGCGGAAAAAGTCTAAGCCTGCTTTCTACATCGACGGGAGACGGGACGGCTGGGAATAGAAAGGAAATTGCTTCTATTCTCGGAGGCTGGAAGGTTAAACTAATTTCTGCCACACTTTGCGGGGATTGACTCGTTCTCCGCCCGGCGTGACGAAATATTAACTTTCGACGATTAAAGGCGAACTTCGCAGCGCGGCCGGCGATTCCGTTCGAATCGCAGAGACGAGATATGCTTTCGCAAAATATTGATGGATTCGCACCGACGGCGGACCGAAGCGACGAATTTAATTTGTAATCGCCGATCCGCCCGAACGCGACTGTCGCACTGTACCGGCTAAAATACGCTAACCGAGCCTCGCGCGTGCACGAGAACGTCTCTCGGTCAGCGCGACGACGGACAGAAATATATCCAGCTATCGAGAGAGCTGCCGAAAGAGCGCAGAAATAATTACCGAATCCTCCTCCTCTCGTCGCGGAGCACTGGTGCCTAAAAAAAAAAAAAAAATAAAAGGCAAAGAATCACCACAGAATCACACAGTAACACGTAGAGTAACACACCGTTTCCCCCGCGAGGAGGAAAAAAGAAGTCGAGCAATATCCGCGGCACTCGCGAATCACCCGACAGATCGCACTCGAACGGAGAGAGAGCAGCAGCTCGTACTGTCCGCGCCGGCTGTTAATGGATGAAATGGAAGAGAGAAGGCGAGTCGAGACTGCGAACCTGAGGAGAGGTCGAGGGCGGGAGAGAGAGAGAGAGAGAGAGAGCGGGGAAAAACCGAGCGGCAGACAGAGGCGGGGCACACACGTAGTAGCAGCAGCCACGCACGCGGGGCCCACCAGAAACCGGCAGAGAGAGAGAGAGAGAGAGACAGAGAGAGGCGGAGGGGGGGCGCCTAGCAACAGGCCGCCCGACTCGGCCGGAGAGCAACACACACAGCCGGCCGTACAACGTGATTAAATAAAACTGGCGTCGCGGCTCCGAGAGAGAGAGAGAGAGAGAGAGAGAGAGAGAGAGCGGCGCGACGACGAGCCACCAGGCGTTGACATCCGACGACCGAGCCGAAGGATTTTAATCCTTCGGGGATTTTCGGCCGCCGAGTCGAGACTTAAGCGGCGGCAGAGAGAGAGAGAGACCGTGTGTCCTTTGAGCGGATTTTCAGCTGTGTGCCTCTTTTGCACGTCGGCTGCTGCCGCCGCCTCGCAGTCGCTCCGCGCCGCGGGAGGATTGGCAGCTCCGGGGATTATCAACGGAGGCGCTTTATCAACGATTTTGCCGTTCGAGGACGAAACGGAAAATCGATGGAAACGTGGCTCCTTCTACCCTCGGAGACGGAGGACAATGGCTCCGCGCTCTCGCCGGGGAGCTCATTAAAAATGCCGCGTAACAGGTTGTCGATGAAACATTCCGCCGCGGCGCGCGATGTTCGCCGAACGAACCGCCATCGGCGAACGTATCGACGTTTTTCCCTAATTTCGTCACGTCGGACAGTCCCGCGGCGTTGCGTCACTCCGGAAATACAAAAGTACTCGTCCGCGAGCTCAACGTTATACATTGTTGTTTGTCTCGTCGAGAAACGGATAGACTCTTCATGGGAGAATCGCGGCGAAAACTTTTCCCTGAATAAAATCATCTCTAATTTGCGCGATAGAACATCGAATCCCCCGAGATCCTCATCTCGGAAACGTAAAAATAGACCGATCCCCGCGCGTGTCGAGAGCTCGAATGAGCCTCTTTAATTTTAGTCGAATTGCCGGCTCTCTTGATAACCCAACCCCCGAGCCGCTATTCGAGGGCGTAATGGAATCGAGATCGCAGCGTGAATGAGAAAAACGCGAGCGACTCTCTTTTTTTTTTGTTTTCAATATGTGGCCCCGATAATCCGCGGATCGAGCGGAGAGTCTCCGCGACGAGCAGAGAGAGAAAGAGAGAGAGAGAGAGAGAGAGAGCGAAACAAGGGCTGGATAAAAAGGACGCACCGATTCGAGATAAGCGGCGAGGCTCGCATAAAGAAGTCCGAAGCTGCTCCGGGCTGCGGGTCTTGCCGGTCCGCCTGTCCCTTTTCTTCATAAATTTTTTTCTCGTTGAACATTTTTTTTTCTATGTTCCGGGGAGAGAGATGAAACCGGCGAGATATTTTAAATGTGCAAAAATTTCTGCCGACGAGTCTCTCTCGCGTATAGGAAGTTGTTTTTTGCGCGAAATTCTTGGTATTCGCCAATTTTTTTTTGTTTTTTTACCTGGTTGGAGAGCAAAGTCGTTCTTGTTCGTTGAATTTTTTTTTATAATATCTTGACGCGAAACGCTGTTGGACGTTACTTTTTTAATTAAAGTTGAAATATTTGTGGTGCATTATATAAAAAATAGGCAGAGAAAAATTTTAATACATTCGCGTCGTCGTTCACTACTCGGTACTTTACTTTTTTCTAGTGCAATTTTACTTACACTTAATTATCGCTAATCACTACCGCACCACACATTACACAAGCGAAACCTCCTCCCTGAAAGTTCCGACCGATAAAATCCACCAAAACACGACAAACGCCCATCATAATCACTCGCATCGCTCGCAACGTACGGCGATCCGTCTTATCTTCCCGCGGACGTCAGTCCCCGTAGCGCTCATCGTCTCTCTCTCTCTCTCTCTATCTCTCTCCCGCGGCGTCAATCACTTAATTAAAGAGCTATTTTTCATTAGCCCGGCGGCGGCAACGGCTAGACCCGCGAGAGCGCCTCGCTCGGCAAAACCCACAGTCATTAGCGGGGCCGCGGGAGAGTTACACCCTCGAGGAAGAGAGAGAGAGAGAGGAAGGCATTCCCTCCCGCCTGGAAAAAAAAGACCGGAGGCGTTCGGCCGCGACGAGCCATCGAGAGATCAATCTCCGCTCGCTAATTTACTTTGGGTCTCGTGATAAATCGAGACGACATTGACTCTCGCGCGTATATATCGAGCCGTGAAATCGCCAGGAATTTCCCCGAGCTAAGCGTTACAACAGCTTTCTTCGGCTCGGGCAGGTTTTTCCGTGCAGGTGTGCCCCGTTAGTCTTTGAAAACACGCGGCTTTGTACGGCGTTGGAAACGAAACGCGTGCCGTTAGGAGAGTCGAGAGGTGGCTTGTTAGAGCTGGAACAATATTATTTCTGGAGTATAAGGCGAAAGAATGCGCGAGTGTTTGTTCGAAGTGAGAGATCGTTTTCTGCAAAAATTTCTGGGTACAGAAAACTTGAACGGTCGCACTACCGGAGAGGCACTTACTTTTGCGAAGGATTCTCGGTGCATGCGACGATATCGTAGTTATACGATGTATGTACGTGCAATAGATAAAAAGATCATACGTACATGCATAGACGGATATATGTAAATGTAAATGAACAATGGAATTAGGGAAATACGGCGAGTAGGAGAAAAAGCCAAGAGATACAAACTGACATACGTAGAATTTTCTCGGATGCAAAAAAGTATTGTTACTAATTCTGATCTACTTCAACAACTTTGGGTGTTGATTTAAAAGCTGCAGCGTTGAATATTCATAGAGACTCTCTCGATGCTTTACATTTGAAGAAAATGTTAACGGCGACGCTCGTGCAGGGTTTTATTAATAGCTGCTTTTTAATAAATCCAAAGATAGCCATCTACTTGTCTATGAATAAACATGTCGAGCCGTAAAAACGGTATACGGATTTCTGATTTACGTCGTGAGAGATAAATTTATATATCTATTATACCTAGCTTGTTCCTATATTAATCCGTCTCCTTTGCTTTTCGTACGACTCTTTTAATCGGCTATTTTTAAACGCTCCTTTCCCTTTACTACTTTATTTATAACAGATTTTATACTTTAGAAAGATGAAGAATGAGTTAATTTTTAAACAAGATCCAACGTCAAAAAGCTACGTCAATTTATGAACAATTTCGTAACGAGATTTTTGTGCAATAAAAAATCCTCGACTCATTAAGCGCGCATCGTGACTAAAATTATTGCACATAAGCCGACATTAAAATCAACTTTAACGTCGCGTCGTGGCGTAAAAAATATCTTCGCATGCTTACATTGTCATATCGAAAAACGATGCGTCGATTAAAAAACAATTACGAAACTACATCTCTGCTGCGCTGATTTATAAAAAAAAAAGTAAAATGCTAATATATACTACCGCAATCTTCCCAACCATTAAAATCGCCTTTGAGCTTAAAAATATTTCAATTCCGATAAAATCTATTATCAACGGCTGAAAATAAAAAATAGAGCAGGCTCCGTTTCTCATCGAAAGATAAGCGATTAAATCAACTTTACTATTTATAATTCATGCAACGCCTAATTAACAATCTTTCGCTCGACTCAGAATTTCAAAATTGAAAATCCCCCGCTCTCGACACCTCCCGTCACCGCTGACCACCCGACGGGGGCAACGATATATCCTGCCGAAGCCACACGAGGCGTCGAAGGCACCTAAAATCAGCGCGGACACAAAAAGGCTCAAAACCGCGCGACGTTAAAATTCGCGACGTCGGCCGTTCCTCGGGAAATCGCGATCGGACACGCGCTGCTCCTTTTCAGGTCAAGGTGACGGCGCTCTCCGCTCGCTCTCGCGCGTGTCACTTGTCCCCTCGAAGGAGGAGGAGGGGGGCAGAGAGAGAGAGAGAGAGAGGAGGTAGGTATGCAGCCGCGACGGGACTCGTTAGGGCGAGTTTGCAATCGGACGATCGAAGCTTTCGCGAGGAATCGGGAGTACAGCGACACGTGTCGATGTCACGGAGAACTGCAGTCTTGGGAGACACGTGCCGGGAGGAACTGCAGTCACCTGTGCGGGAAACGGGGTGACGGATGAAACTTTTGCCTTTTGGCGGATGGAAATGAGGGAAGTTTCTGAACGCCGCTGCGAGGTGAAGGGAGAAACTGGTCGATGTAGATGTCGTAGTTTGAGGAATCGCGCAAATTGAAGTAATGTTTTTGAAAATAGTTAAATGCGTTAACTACTGTAACAACTTGATTATACTTTCTAACGTACTCGAAGTAAAACTTCAATTAACCACACTTTTTTTTAGTACCGAGATTTCCAACCCGCTCCTCGTTTCTCGATAATAAGCAGTTTTGCAAAGATCGATTAAGATCCATTCGCTATTACGGCTGCGAGGCTCGCCTTAACAAGCTTTTTCGAGAGCTTCTGCATCTGTACGTAGAGAAAGGTGATAGAGTACCCAGTTGCGAATTGAGACGGCCTCGCGGCGCCGATGGGATAACTGCAAGTGGAAAAAAGATAATTTTTCATTCTTTTTTTACCGAGCGACGTGAGGTAAGAGAGAGAGAGAGAGCAAAAAGAGCACACGCTTGAAAATGTAGTAATCGCTCATTGGCCGCTGGGAATAATGGATGGTGTTTCTTTGAGTTACGAGAAGGTCTCTCTTGCATTCCCGATCGAACGACGAGAATCGCGAATCCGAAAAATGCCGTCGTTGTAGCGATTAGAGAGAAAAAGGAAAAAAAATCATCTCGACCTGCTCGTCAAGGAGTTATATATCCTTCGATTGCTCGCATGAATATTGCATTATCGCCGCTTTTATACAAACCCGCGTCGGTTATGCAAAGCTTTACCGGCTAAAAGGTTACAAACTTTGCCTTGGAAGGCCTCCGCGAACAATATGAGAGTAGAATGCTTTTCATTGTTTCGAGTAATTGCCGCGGCGAGCGCGCAGCCGCGCGAGTGAATCACGACGGACGACTTTTTTCTCGAGAAGTAGGAAATTATGTAAACTTTATCAGTGACTTCATTATCGTCGCGCCGACTGATTCACCGGCCGCTTCGTCGAAGTTCCTCGAAGCTGTCGATATTCCTTAAAAGAATCGAGAATACAATCCACCAGCTGATTATCTTCTAATGTTTATTAGAAAAGACACGCGTCGGGTGTAGCGTTAGAATCGAACACGCGTATCAAACGCCGCGCGCACAAAAAAAAAGGCCAAAGACGGAGAGCGGAAGATAAGTCGACTCGGGAGATGCGCGCGATAAGAGCCGCGACGGCGAGCGTCGGACAAACACGCTTTTTGGGTTAATGTAGGAAATGAATTTTCCAAGAGCCACTCGGCGAGATGAATTTACGTCGCGCGAGGCTCGCGTCTCGAGAGCCGAGTTCTCTCGTGAAGTCATGAGCCGGGGACGTTTTCGGGTTTGCGAAAATCGCGCTCGGCGTGCGTCCGGTGACGCACGAAAGTATGAAAGCCCATCCAAAGAAATTCAAGCCGCTTGCATTCGAGAAGGGAGGGAAGGGTAAAAAAAAAAGCTGAAATTCCGTTTTTTTTTTTGCACAATTAATTGAAGACGCATTTTGCGGTCGGCCTCCCTCCTATGCTTGGCGTCCGCGGACAAAAAAAATAAAAGAGGAGGGCCTTCATTGCCCGTCTCGCGGACTCGCGAGCAAAAAGGGCCCCGAGCGCGCGCGACTGCACACCTTCGTGCGTGCCGCTCTCGGCGTTTTACTTCGAAAAATGTGCGCAAAAAGCGTTAACGTTTATTAATCGAGGCGTCGGCCGTTGAAAATTTCGTTCTCCCGGCGAGTTCCCGCGGCCGATTTTTTTTTTTGCGAGGGGAAGGATAATTAAGAACAATTTCGACGCCGAGGAACGTCGTTACTTTAATTAATTTACCTCGAGATAATCTTCAATTAAAAGAAAAAGAAAGGAAGGGAGGGCAGACTTCTCTGTCGTTCAGTTGCAAATGAGAGTGTCACGTACATAATTGCCACGGAACAGTGCTTGAAACGCTTTAAAATAACCTGACAAAAGTCGAGCTGCGGTACATGTGTAATTGCAGCACTTAACGCTCCAGCGAGAGAGAGAGACTTCGCGAAAATTATAAATTCTCAGCGCGACTCCTCGGGGGCCAGTCCAGAATTTAATTGTAAGGAATCAAGTTCGATTAGCAACGCTTCGGGCGCGGATACGTTTTTTGCCGTCCGCTCTTGCGAGTCCGCGCGCATATTCCCTCTCTTTGAACTCGTCGCGGGCAAAAACGAGGACGAAATAAAAAAAAAACGCGAGAGGAGCGGCGCGCGATCACCCGCCCGTGGCTTTTTTGTCCTCGGTCCATCGGCTTGTAATGACGTTCTTTTTAGTCCGATGCGAAGAGGCAGCTCTCTCTCTCTCTCTCTCTTCGCGAATACGCGCGACTTCTTACGAAAGTGTTAATAATGTACGAGGCAATTTTCTCGCGTCGCCGCCGTCAAGGTTCGCAGAAATCAAGCATTGAACCCAGGAGGAGAGAGAGGGAGAGGGGAAGACTGTCCGTTGTCGGGGCCACGCGTAAAAAAGTCGCGCATCGATGATGTTGATGAGGCCGCGAGAAACTGATTTATGGCGGCTACCAGAACTGCGTCTCATTTTTTCTTTTTTTTTTTGCGGACGGACTTCTTTGCGATTCTTCGTCGCGGGACGTGAGAAACGGTTAGCCTCGCGGTTCTCGAAATTAACTGAAAAATGTTTGATATTTTATACAGGACAACGAATCGGGCTGAAAACCGGGCGAGCGTTCGGATGTACGCTAGAATACGTATTTTCTTAAAAATTACGACCAACTATAAATCTCCGACGTAACCTCAAAGAGTTAAAGCTGGTTGTTTATTTAAAGAAACTGTTCCAAAGTATACTGAAAACTAACAAAAAGAACCTTTTCCCAAAGAGCATCGGCCACATCTCCGTTTCCCCCGGTGCATGCACACGTCGCTCCTCGGAACGTGCTCGTACCTGTGTGCCAGAAACCTCGGAAGGCCTTGGGGTGCCGTTAAGATCGTTCGACGCGCCGGAGAAGGAGAGAGAGCCCGTCGAGATACAAAGGGAAAACGCGGGGCGAGGAGGAGGCCCCCCTGAAAAGGTTTCCGTTGCGAGGCGATCTCGCGAATCGAATGCGGCGCGGTTCCTGTATATTCCCTCGCGCCGAATCTCCTTTTAATGCCCCTGTCGGCGTGTATATGGTATTTATTTATTCGTCAGGGGTGTTTGATTTTTTTTTTCTTTATACTTTTATTGCGAGCCACGGTGTTCCGAGTATTGATATTGCGGCGGTATTGATTCGGGGACGGGGCCGAGAATCAATGTCAGATTTTATGAATATCTTTGCAGAGAAATAGTCTGTTGAATTATCGACGGGCTAAAAATAGTTTGGTCCAATTTCGCGTTTTAAATTAACATTGCGCTCTTCGTGAAAATACTCGACGTCCATTTGAAATTTCAATTCGAAGGTTTATTAACAAGCTGCGGCGGCAGCACTTCGTTTTTCCCGCGAAATAAAGTATCGCCACCGAGGCGTAATTCGCTCCCATCGGTAAACCGATTTTGCAGCGAACGCCAGAATCGCGGAAATCACTCCGCGGTGCCGTCAATTTTACGGCGGCCGTATCATTTGCGCAACTCCCTCGCCGCGCGTATAAAATCGCAAAATTGCCGAGAGCGATGAAAAAACCGCGCGGCGCGTCGTCGCTTTACGCCTCGAATGTCGCTGCGCTGAAATTCGGCCGGCGGCGAGACTCTATTCGCGCAATAAAACGGCCTCGACTCTCCGCGCGATTTTTACTGTCCCCTTCCCCTCCTCCCGGTGCCGCGCGCGAGTCGATAAGAGAGCCTCGCGAAAAATGGAGGCGGCACAGCAGAATTTCAAGAGTACGATTGCGCAATTGGCTCGCCGGCGGAAGTAACCCACTTTCTCGATACTTGGAAAGGTGTTTCGGTCGGAGCAGCAGCAGCGGCAGCAGCAGCAGCAGCCGCCGCAGCGTGGCGTAATCGCGAAACTGTATATCGACACTTTGCCATAATCGCCCGCCTCCTCCCCTCCGCGCTCGAATTCGCTTCGCGAGCCGTTTTTTTTTCTTTTTTTCTTTTCTCTTTCTTTCTCCGCCGATCGATTTTTCCCCGGCTTTTCGAGTTCGGCAAAAAGGCTCCGTTTCGGCCAGCCCAACGAGCGCAGATTGCGCTCTTACGTGCAGTTTTGCAAGAGAGCAAGAGAGTCGGTTCCCTTTTTTGCGCGGCCGTTATTCAATTTGACAAAATTGTCGAGAAAACAGTTTTTTCTCTCTCTCTCTCTCTGGGTTAATTACTTTTTGGTTATAATAACTACAATTATCGGCCGAATAATTTATTCATATTTATCCGGCGAAGTAAAAAGTGCGGCGTTCCGCGGCGTCGATACGCGCAGAATGTTATTCGCTCTTTCTCGGCGATTTCGAAAAAGCTTGTTTGAAAGAAGTATTATTGATCCGCGCGGCAAACTTATATCTGGTTTTAACCAGTTTTTTTTTTTGATGATTTTTAAAACTCGCCGGAGTCTATTTCAATAAACAGTTAACCCGGCTGTACAATATAACGACCGAACCGATTTACCCGTAAAATTCTTGATTTTTCCCTGGAAATAAATATACTCTCGACGTCGAACTCCGCGGCGCATTTCGCGCACCGTCTAAAAAAGAAACGAACATGCTCGCAGATACAAGTCGGCGGCGAAAAAGGCTCCAATTCGCAATATGCAAAGCACGCTCATGGAAATTTAGCTCGGCGCGCGAGAGAGAGAGAGAGAGAACCGAACTCGGTCTCTCTCTCTCTCGGCTCGTTGCAGTGTGTGCGGCGGTGCGGGGCGTTTGGCTCGGCATCGGCGCGCCGACAGATGGTACAATTGAGACTCGTTGCGACGCCGAGGATCATTGCATCATGCCCCGCTGCCGCGTCTCTTTCTCCGGCGCGAGGCGCGACGACGGCTCGCTTTTCTACAACATTGGCGGTCGAGAACCGCGGATGCGGATGTACCTTATTTTTTTTTTTCATCGTGCACGTTGAATCTCGGCAGAAAAGTCCGTTTCGGCATTTTCCCCGGGCTGCTGCGCGTCGATCGGTTAAATGCCAATTTTAAAGGCCTGGATCGGATTTAAACGCACGGCCACTTAACGTCGGCGAATGACGAGAAAATTGGCCGGAGAGCGGCTCGAGAGAGAGAGAGAGAGAGCTACCGGACGAGAGACCTCATCCTTGCGTGCACTCCGTACGAAAAAAAGATCTCCCCGCCTTTCTTTTTGCGAAAATCTCTTCAATGGAAACACCTTTACCGCTTCTGCGAAACGTGCACACCTCGGATAACTGCGCCTACGGAGACAGGCTAAAAACGTCTTTCGCTAGAACAAGCAAGAGAAACAGATTTTCCAGCATATTCGATCGTTCGTTCGATCGCAGTCGACAATTATTACGGGTCGATTCGTCGGCGCCGCTATATATCGCACAAGTCTGGTCTTTTGGTGGACTGAGCTGACACTGTCATATTAATCATGCAACGATACACTCTACCGATCCAAAACGTTCGAAAAATATAAAGTGTACAACAATACCTAAAAAAAAGCGTGCGGCGAAGCCCTTCTTCCGTCCAGCCGCGAGCTGGAAGCCCTTCTCGAGCGCGCGCGCCTCAAAATTTCCCTCGGCGGCGAGAGGAGAGCGCGAAAAGTGGGCGGACTCGCGGCTCGTCGTCTCGTCGGCAGCAGGCGGCGAGAGAGAGAGAGAGAGAGACAGACGTCGAGGGGAGCCGCGAGGTTAGGAGGGGAGGGGGGCAACTCGCTTTCGCGTACCTTCTGTCGGCCGATCAAACAGACTCTTGCGTCGGCATAATTAACCGAAAATTTCGGTTATCTAAAGAGCCGGACGAGCTCTCGGCTGGCCTCCTCTTCCTCCGACGATTCGTAATTAACAGTAAATTTCGGGCCCGCAAGTCCGGGAAAAACCCGGCTGGTAAGTTATTCGCGTTCCGTTACTCGGGCGGAGGAGAAAAGAATGAAGAGAGGAAAAAAAAAAAAAAGGAGCACGTCGATCGGGCGGCTCCTCCGCGTGCTCTTTTTGCGCACTTCTTCTCCGTCCCTCTGTCTCTCTCACTCCTTCGGCTCTCAGCCACATCATGCACGATCTCTACTCGGGGAAAAAGCGCTGCTTAAAGGAGGAAACGCTTAAAAATAGGCCCCCCAGACGCTGTTCCGGCTGGCAACCGGACCGTCGCGAGAGAGAAGCGGGCACACAAGCTTTTTGGCTACTGCATTGCGCGATCGTTACCTTTCGGCTGCTGGGCGGGTGGAGCACGTGTTCTCCAAAGGCTGGCTCCGTCTCTCTCTGTCTCTCTCGCTCTCTTGCTCCGGGGCGTAGAGGTTAGGCCAGCCATCTTCGTCGCCGGCTGCTGTCTCCTTCCAGGCCGAGCACACCACTAACTTTCTTTCCTGCAGAGACTTCTTACTTTGCAGGCTTTAATCACTCGACGAATAACTCGGCATCTCTTTTATCGGCGTCTGTCTCGCGGTGCCGCGGTACCGCGTAATAGATCGCTTATATCTGCACTGCCTTCGATCTCGGGAGAGAGAGAGAGAGAGAGAGAGGCACGTGGGACGGAAAATCCCGTAACAGGTTCGTTAGGTAAGCTGACGAAAGCAGGCTTCTCGATTTTTCTCTCTCTTTCTCTCTCTCTCTCGTCCTGTCTGGCGCGAGGCTGACAAATTGCCTTTTCGAAAGTGGCGTGTGCGCGTGCATTTATCACTCGCGTCTCTCTCTCTCTCTCTCTCTCTCTATCGCCTTCTCTCTCTTCTCTCGAATTCGAAAAGGAATCCCGTCTCGCGGAGGCGGCTTTCGGAATCCCGAAAGAGAAGGGAAGAAAGACCGGATGCGTGTCGTAAAAAAATGGCGAATTCCCGACGAACACGTCATCACGCTCGGGCGCGCGAGAGAGAGAGAGAGAGACTTTTGCAAAAATTCTGCACCGGTCCACGTCGCCGAGAGAGATCCGAACGCCCACCGCCCGGCCGCGAGAACGAATTTTTTTGAAGAGGATTCGAAAATTCAAAATGCCCGCAGCCGCCTCGATTCGACGGCCGTTCTCCGGGAGACACGGAGAGAAAAGAGAGAATTAAAAGTCGTTCGCCGAGAACCCGAGAAGGAGGAGCGAAAGAGCACGACCGCATCCGCGAAGAGCCGGCGCGGAACTGGCCGATCGGCCGTTGCACGGCTCGCGCGAAACCGTCACTCCTCTCTCTCTCTCTCTTTCTCCCGGTCTGCGCGTACAGTGTGAGTCACGCGCCGCCGCCGCCGCCGCCGCTGGCTTCCTCTCCTCTGGCACACCGCTCGCGCGAAGAGCCAACCGTCGACTGCGCGCCGCGAACTCGCGACGGCGACTCGAAAGCGCGAGACTACGACGGCTACGGCGACGGCGACGCGGAGCCCAGGGTAGGGAGAGAAGAGAGAGAGAGAGAGAGAGAGAGCCGATCCCGCACGAGAGTCCACGAACCGGATCGCGAACCGCCGCCGCCGCCGACGACGACGACGACGACGACGAGAGAAAGAGCCCGAATATATTCGACCGGAAGCCCAAGGCGCGCATCGGCCCCGAGAGAGAAAGAGAGAGAGAGACGGCCAAGGAGGAGGAGGAAAATAGAGCAGACGGAAAAAAGAGGAGTAAGAGAGCCAGATAAAGAGAGAATGCTAGAGTTTGCGTGATGGATCGGGTTAAGAGATTTCGACTGCTGCTCTTTGCCTTTGGTTTTGGTTAACTCGCTGCGCGACGTTGATGCGGACGTTGCGGGTTGCAGGCGCGGCGAGTGATTTCGCCAATTTTCCGCAAAAAAATTGTTTTTTGCGCGAGAAAAGCCGATGGAAAGGCGGTTAAAGGAAGTTCGCAGCGCTTTGAGCCAGTTTTGAGCCATTTTTTCAAACTGGTTAAAAACTAATTGAATACACGATTGAACTAGTTTGGGTCCTCAAAGGAATTCACCGGTAAAACCGACCAATTTTCTATTTAAAAGATCAAAGTGCAGTTATCTGTGACGAAAAGTCTTTTGCGAAATATTGCCGTTGTCTCTGTGCTCAATAAAGTACCCTTTCGTGTTTGTATTTTTTAATACGTTGGAAATTGTAATGATTCTCGTAAAAAGTAAAATTATTACACGTACATTCCGCAAATTCGATGTAATTCGATTGATTTTTCACAATACGTTTGCCCTGGAAGTGAAAGTATTCCAATGAAATAATAAACGACACGGTTTTTTGTAAATTTTGCTGGTAATTAAATACAATGCATTAAATTTCGTACTTGCACATATATAACGTCAATAAAAATTTTAGCACTGAAATCGCGAAAAGTGAAATTACTCAATTTGGGGCTGGAATGTACTTTAATACTTAATAACAGGAATTTCCAACGTAATGTGATAACGCAACAAAAATTAATCGACTTTATTTTAGCATTAAAGTAAGCACTCGAAATACAATTGTATCGTAAATAAATAACTAGTCCTTCTTTATTACAAAACGATCAGACGAATTCTAAAACTTATACGAATTCCATAGAAAATCTATTCTGCAATTTCGCAACCTCTCCCATTTTCACAACGCTAAAATCAGCGAATTTTCATCAACGTGTACACCTTTTTCCAGCGACTTCAAAAGTTATTCATGTCAAGAACAAAACTTTCTATTTCTTACTCACTGTACACTCGGTACTGCCTATCGCACCGCACATACGTAGACACAACGTATAAAAAAAAGAAACTATTACAAACTTTAGACGAAGAGAAACACTCCTGTCGATCTACAGATCGAGGCATTGCGGGGCGACGCGACTTACAGCATTTCAAGTTGGGGGGGGAGGGGGAACAAGTAATGCCGAATCGAAGCAGTAATGATGCGACGGCCCGGGAATTTTACGAGCCGCAAGCGCGCGATTTCGTTTTTATCCGCGAGCTGCGAACTTTTTTCGGTCCCCCGGGGGGGACCAATGACTTGTGTCGACGTCATTCGAGAACATACATTTCCGCTGCTGCCCGAGTCCGCTTTTGTTTACCGGTTCGTGATTCATTCGAGCGGGAGGGGGGATTGTTCGCGATCCTTTCGGGCGTCGCGCCCGACAGGTTGTATATTAACATATAGCTTTCGCGCGATTTTTTGTTAGCTTTGAGAAATTTCGGAATTTATCGCTGGAAAGCGATTTAAATTTTGCCTTACCCCGGCGCGATTGACGCTTATGTCCCAAAGCGGTCATTGATGAATTTAGTGGCTTGGTCTAAGGATAACGGTCTGCCAATTATTCCGAGTGCTATAGCTTCTTCTATAGTTTTCACTTGGGCTAAAAATAAATCAATCAATGCCCTCCGATGATAAAAATACTGTTTCTGTAATACGCTAATAGAATAATGTATCTTTTGACGTGGTTTTATTAATGGATATAAGTACTCCAATATGTACCCCGATAGGAGTGTTAACCAATTTACAGCTAATTTTTCAGAAAGTTACTTCATTACTATTTAAAAGGGAAAAATAGACATATAAACATTTTATTAAGGCATTTCGTATTTTTACTACTACTTGAGCTTAATGGTGTTTTTCAAGTTTTATCGAATTCAGATATCAATTTGATCAAAAGCACCTTTTTCGATACAATAATTAACAATGAAAATGATTAATAAGCGTACTGGATATTGGATATTTTAAAATCATTATTCTCTGGTTTTAACCTACAAACACAATCAAAAGTTGCAACAGAATTACACAATCACATTTCCCCAATATTGGTGACAAAAATCCACCGTAAGAAGCGACGATTATTTTAGCAAATCGATTCAACTGGAAAGTCCACAATTTATTGGAATCGAACAAAAATGGCCTCTCAGCCGTATATTCATCACTACGTCATCGCCTCTTTACACAGTGGCGCATTGCGCCTCGTGTCGCAACTCCTCATTTCTCCGATCCGAAAAGAAAAAATATCAATCAAGCCGTTTCACAATTTCAAATGCAACGACACTGCCAAGATAAAACCTCGACTAGGCGCATAAGAAAACGATAGAAAAAAAAAAAAAAAAACGAGACGAGTGAACCTTACGAAGATAAAAGTGCAGAGAACTTTTTGCGCGAACAATGGAGAGAGTATGAAAAATTTATGAGAAGTGCAAAATTTAGCGGTTCACGGAGATTGGAGCCTCGTGCATTTGAGCGAAATGCCTTTGAATTCGTTATAGATATGGTGGCTTTAGCCTCACTGATTTGTCACCAGTTCACAACAATAATTGTATACTTAGGTATTGAACTACATTCCTATCGATTGGGCTATTATTGTTACAAGTAGTTCAATCACGATTAAGCATCGACTTACAATTGTATGGATCCATGTCATGTATACGCCTTGTGTCAAGTAGATGGATAATAATAGATTGAAGTAATTCATAATAATAATTCAAAAACTACTCTTCACATTACACGAACATTTATTATTTTTTTTTAAATTCATAAATTAATATCATTCTGTAAAGCACAGGTCGTCAATCATTGTTTACCATCAACGAAGTAAACCGAATCTTCAAAACAATTCAATAAAGCTAAAAAGAATATTTACCAAAGGAAGCTAATCATCTTAAGGTAAGAATCTTTTCCGCAAACCTACCCAGATGAGATTATTTCTCATTGTACCGCGAACCGCAGCATCTAAGGCGGGACGCTAAGCAGGGTCGAAGGACTTCGACACGGTCCACCGCTGAAGTACAAAGTGCTTAAGCTCTCTAGCTGCCGCTCGCGATTAATTATTCGCCCCTTAAATGCTGGGACCCTCGTTACGCGGCGCCATTAAAATGTTGAATTAAGTTTAACAAATCACTTTAAAATTATCGGGTTACCCCGAGCAGCTGGATCGTTTTGTATCGTTATCTTTCTTTCTTCAAACGTAATCTCGGTACTTATACATTATCTCCTCTAGCATCTCTCGACTTCAAATCATTTTATTAATTGTGTGCAGCGGCTTCTTATCAACGGACATTAATTCATCAATCATCATTTCATATATAACTCTTGCGTTATTTAACAGGATTCTGATTAATTAGTTACCCGCGCCGCGTGAATTGATGATGGACTGGTTGTAATTAATGATTTTTTTAACATTTTTTCAATTGAGATTTCGAGTTTATCAACTCGGTGCGTTGACTGCGCGAGCTCTGGTAGAAAATGAATTATGATCAACTGGTTCACGTGTTAATTGACGGAAGACATTGTCATTTGAAGCTGTGACTGCGAACGTGGATAACCAACAATGTTTTCACTTTGAAATTCACAAAAAATTGACTGCAAATCTGTGAGAAACTCGAAGTCTAACAAGCTGCAACTTTTCAAGTTTGAGTAATTGCTAGACCGCACGGCAAAATCCGAACCGCTTATATTTTTTCCGCGCTCCTCAACAGCAGCTGATGTCTGTCTAGTCCAGCACGCTGATTAACTCATCGCACACCGAAAGCAGCAGCTGCCCAACCTCGAAAACTCAATTCCCCGAGTCGAAACTCGCGTGGCTTCAAAATTGCGCAATCCCGTCATCATCCCCCGGCATCATCTTTCAATCATCACCATCCGTTCGGCCGATCTCCCGTAGCCTCCCCGAACCTCTCGCTGCCTGGCATGTAGAGTAGGCTGCTCGGGAGACTCGGTTTCTTCGCGTGGCTCGGAGCAGTAGCAGCTTTCGCCCGGCTCTCGGTTATTAAAGTCGCCGAGGCTTCCTATACGTCAAAGGCGAATGAACCGGCGCGAGCAGCGCGCGTTCCGAGTAGCGCAATAAAAGGCAAGTTCATTCTCCTTGAGCGTCCGCTAATAGGGCCGGCTGTAAAGCCGCTCTCTCTCTCTCTCTCTCGCTCGCGCGCGAGAGAGAGATTTCAGGCCGATGTGTATTATGGGTGTGTGTGCGCGCGCGCCGCAGACACATGTAGATCTCTGCGGCGCGACCGGCAACAACCCCGAACGGACATGGAAAGAAGAGGCCGAGGGACAAAGAAATCCTTTGTCTTGCGCGCGGAGCACTCGAGGATGCGTGGAGCGCTGTGCTGGCTGCCGCCGCTGCCACCGCTGCTGTTTCCCTTTTCCAATAAGTGCGCGTCCACAAAGTTGGACGGGGCGCCGAGTGTGGGGTATACCGAGGTGTGTGTACCGAGCGGGGACGTAAGGCGAGCAGTCGACGCGGAGGGTGGAGGAGAGCTTTGCGAGAGCTGCGATTCGCCTTTTTTTTTTCCTTCTTTTCTCGGGAGGTTCTCTCGCGCGGGGGCTTTCGAGGATCAGGCTTCGCTGCGCCGATGGACGATCGGGCTTTCGAGGGCGTTTTCGTAATTCGGAGACGATTTTGCAAATGCGGTGTAGAGAGTGGTAATTTACTGATACGGAATCGATTTGAAAATTTTATTGAGCAACAACGCAATGGAGAATATAATTGCGTAGGTTTCGTTTGCAACACGAAATTGAGTTTAATATTTATAATGCTGCTGAACAATTTTACGATTGCGGCGCATGTAAAATAGATAGATTCGAATTAATGATAAAATTTATAATTATTGTTTCGTTTTGTATATCTAGAAAATTCTGGTGCAATATCAAAGTGAACTCGGGAATTTTAGGCATTACGATGAACTATAAACTCTGGTATAAAATTAACTGTAGCTGCATTGGTCGACCAGTTAATTAACTTTATCCGCAGAATTAGTAGTGTATTTAAAAAAAAAAAAAAAAAAAAAATCCGTAAAAATTGGACAAATTTTGAACGACCAGCGAAGCACAAATAAGATAATACTCCTTTTCGAAGGCAGAGCTCTCTCTCGCGTCGAAGAAAAAGAAAAGACTTTAAAAATATAACGAAACCTGCAGCATTGGTAACGTTGCGGGCTCTCTCGGTCTTAAAGGAAAAGAGAAAGAAAACACCCCAAGGTCGCTGAAATCTCTCTCTCTCTCTCTCTTTGGCTGCTCGCGAAATTAGCCTCGACGATAATGACGCCTATTAGAGTCACGGCGCGCTCGGGCTCCTCGAAAAAAAAAAAAAAAAAAGAAAAAAGCAAAGGAAGCCCGCCGCGCGCGCGCGCGCGCGGAGAGGGCGGGTAAAGAAGGAGAGTTACATACGGGTCGAGTAACGACTCATTCGTGCTCGGCAGTCATCGAACAGTCGGCATGAATATTCACGGCGAGATTCAATTAGCGATACACGTATCAGCTGCAAAGGTCACCTGCGGCTCTCTCTCTCTCTCCTTTTTTCTTGTCTTCCTCCCGAAGCCGGAATTTTGCGCGCGGAGAGGGAGAGAGAGAGAGAGAGAGAGTTCCTTGCTCCCTCGTGGCGATCGATTTTAATTGTTACTCCGGGCGGCGCGCGATGCATCGATCTTAGGGGGGAGGGATCTCAAAGCGATGCGGCTAATTTTGGGGATAAGTGTATGTTATTAAGGCGCAGCGGGTCAGAGAGTAATGCAGCGCCGGAGCCGGTTATTGGCTAAACGGCGATCACTGGAATTTTTCGAAATAGCTACCATTTGCCCGGTGGATTATTTTGAATTGCGCGTGTCTGTCCGTCTGTCTGCCTCGCTCTCTCTCTCTCTCTCTCTCTCTCTCTCTCTCTCTCTCTCTCTCTCTCTCTCTCTCTCTCTCTCTCTCTCTCTCTCGCCTGTCACGCTTTATTCAAATAAGCGAAGCCGGGGCTATTGCTCTCTCTCTCTCCTCCCTCGAAGCTGCTGCTTCTGCTGCACTGCTCGGTCGAAAAATCAGAGAGCCGAATGCTTTAATAACTCTAAGTAACCGAGAGTTTTGAGAGGACGAGCATCCGTGCGGTTAATGACTCTAATATTTGGGTTTATTTATTTTTTTATTTATTCACAAAAGACACGCTAATCGATTTGAGAGGGATGTATTATGGTTTCGGGGTGCATCGGCGGATTTGTGGCCTGGTACAATAAATACTAACTGAACGAACTAAGAGTAGCTCGCGGCTAAAGAATAAAGTCGATTGCCGCTGTTGCAAAACTGGTACAGTTGAGTTCAATCGAAGATTGAATACGATACGATACAGAGTATCGTAGTTTAATATTCGCGGTGGATTCCGCAGATTATAAAATGATTTGTTGTTATGACATCGACGATTTATATTGTTGAAAATAACAATAAATTTCTATACTTTAAGATAAGTCTATTGCTCAATTTCCGATTACTCATGAAACTAATAACCACACCTTGACACAAATTAGCTGAAAGATAACTGGCCCGCGGACAAAAAGCCAGGCTGCTCAACGCCAAGATATTCACTTGTCCTCCCGGACAGATCGTTTTTTTCGACAGCTGACTTAGTGTAGGTTGTCCGAGTGTACAGCTTCCCCGCTCTTGTGCTGGGACAATGAAGACGTAAAAACAGCCCCTGCCTGTGCTAAAATCTACCTTTGCCGATCTTACAGAGTTCCTCAATAAACGCAGCTCGCCCCTCCGCCGAGCCAGTCGAGAAATTGGACGAGACTCTGTCGTTATTATGTAGCCGAAGCGGTCCACGAGTCGCTTAGGGAAAATTGTCAGAGGGAACTAAAAAATCGTAACTTCTCGCCTCGGCGGCTTCGAAAATTCGCGCTAACAAAATATATCGCTCGGAGGATACATAATAGTTCAATCATTGAGCCGCGGCTCGCAAAACCGCCACCGGAGGTCGTTGACCCGCTTCGACTCGGAGACCTCCAATCGAATCCTCGAGTATTTATGTAATAAGCGTTTGTACTTGAACCCTCGGCGCGCTCTTAATATAGAACGGTAGCCGGCTCGTAACGTATACCGATCTTTTTTTAAAACGGCCGGTATATAGGTGCAGTCGAGCCGCATCGCCGGTCCGGGCATTTATTAACCATAAAGCAGCTGCGAGGGTTGTGCACGGGCCGACGACTTTGATTGTGCCGTTATTTCAGGCCTTTTTCTGGCGCTCGAGCTTTATCAGCTGTGTGTTATGGGTTTCGATTAACAATGTTGGATCGATGATTAATTTCGGGTTGAAGGTAATGGAGAGAGGGCTGCGATTCTTGCTAATTTGTTTTTCAATTTACGATGAATATTATTGCGAGGATGTGCGGTGTAACTTGTATGCTGAAGTTGTAGATTTTGAAGCACTTTTAAAGGAGTTAGGAAAAGTAGATTCTTGAAAAAAATGTGTTACTAAGTTGCCAGGAAGTATTAATATTTTTTATGTTTAAATTATTCTTGAAAATATTTAAAACAAAACATTTTTAAAAGATTAACTTTCGAAACTTCATGCATACATTACTTTTGAAACATTCTAAAAGCGTGTCAAGGTTATTTAACAGCTGTGCCTCTCGCAATAAAGTACGAGTAAAACGACTAAAATTTCTATGATTAACGATCCAACTTTATTTAATAACCATCCGCTCAAACCCGAAAAAAAAGTCCAAATCTACAACCCGCAGAGGAGTGGAAAAACAAGCAGCCTCGAGACTTTAAAGTCCACCCAGCCTCGAAACGATAATCGTATAACACGCCTGAAGGAGAATATATTTATTCATAACGGGTCGCTCGGCTCGCGGCGCGTAAATATCCCACCTCCTCTCTCGGCTAATTAAACCAGCGACTCACCTGAAATTACAGCCGCGCGACACAAAAGCTCTCGCGCGGGGAATCGTCGCGAAAACAAAAAAAGAAAAAAAAATCTTCGGAGGAGCGCAAAAAAAGGTCTCTCTGGAAAAAAGAGGTGTCCTTCGACGAGCGGGGCGAGACGGCGAGTCGTGTGTGCGGAGGAATGAAAGAAAGGAGGTGTGCCCCGTCGTCTGTGCAATTTCGTCGGGATTCGAGCTTCGATTCGGTCTCGCACGCGTACAGAGACAAAGGCGGAGAGAGAGAGAGAAAGAGAGAGAGCCAGACGGAAGATGAATAAAAGAGAGCAGAGGAGAGGGAGAGGACCAGGTGGGCATCGCAAACTTTCGGAGAGAGACGGCGAAAAACGGAGACGGATTGCGTATATATACGTATATAGTAGGGGGAAGGAGCGACTAGTGCAAAGGGGATAAAAAAAAAATAAGAGACACGATTGTAAAGGCCAAGCTATTGCACTGCTGCCTGCTGCTGCTGTTGCCGTTCCTCCGCCCCGGGGAGAGATAAAGCGGAAAATATCGCTGTAATTAGATGCAAACGACAGTTTATGACGATATTGAGAGACTGGAAAAAAAAAGAAACGCGAGAGCGAGAGAGAGAGAGGGTCTCGATTATGCGGGTCGGCTCGGAGGGTTGGGCCGTCGCGCTGGGAAAATTAGAATTGATGGAAGGGCCTTTGACCTTTGAGAGCGGCGCGAATTTGAATATCACGGAGCGGTGGAAAGATAGTCGAGTGGAATTGATAATTATTATTTATTTATCTAGTGACAATGCAAAGGAGGATGTTGAAGAATTGGTCGCGAGCCGACTGTAATTTCGCATAAACCGCGAGTCACGATTTGAAAAGGTTAGCATCCTCGAACGCAATGCTCGTTGAGAGAAGATACATTTTTTACGATAAATAAAAGAAAAGTAACAACCACAAAAGATATAAATGAATCGTTATATACACGTTTCCCGACAAAACCGACGCGAAAGAATATAAATTCCGCCGACGGCAAATAGCAGCCTGTCGAGAAAGAAGCAAATAACGAGAAAATTAGATAAACACGCGTCGAAATCTAATTCCGGGCCTTTACCCGAAAAGGCAGACAATGGAAAAAGCGGCGGCGGCGTGGCTTTGCAGCAGCAGCCTCGCTGCAAAGCCTACGAAATTTCCTCTCGAAAAAGCCGCGCGGCCCCGACTCGCGCGAAAGAGGCAGACTGCCGCGAAGGGAGGGTAAACAAAGGGGAGGGAAACAAGAGCGAGAGAAAGAGAGAGAGAGAGAGAGAAAAATTCGCCGCAAGTGCGAAAAAGAGACCGCAGACGCGCCTCGGAGCCTAAACAAAGAGCAAGTAGACGAGAAAAAGGCAAAGAGCAGACAGAGAAAGAGAGTCGACTGCGCGGAAGATCGAACCTCTCTCTCTCTCTCTCTCTCGCTCTCCGGGAAAAAGGAGAGATGGAAATCGACGGGGGAAGGGGGGGGGGGCAGAGAGAACTCGCAGTCGGGGAGGTAAAAAGCCGGGTCCTTCACCCGGGCGCGCGAAATATATAGCCTCTGCGCGCGCGTCTCTCTCTCGAGAGAGAGCTGCAGGAATTCGGCTTGCCGCGCCGGCACTTTATCTACTGCCGCTCTCCGGATTAGGCCGGATTTCGGAGCCGCGGCGCGCGCGCGACGATTATGACGAGACCGGGGGGCCGCGATTCGACGCCCCCGGAGTTTGTGTAAGGCGAGAGGAAGGAACCCCGCGGCTGATTGTTTCTCGATAATTGTTTCGCCGGTTCCGGCGGCCCGGTTTACGGTGGGGTTAAGCCGAGACCTTCTTCTTTGCTGGCTCGGTTGGTTAGAGTTTTGACTGGGGCTTTTTTTTTTTTTCTGGGAGCGTCTGCGTTCTACAAATTCTTCTGCGCCTCTGTGAAATTAGGTGTTTGCAAGCTTTCATTAAAATTCTTATTATAGAATTTCTGCAGAAGTTAACGTTATTGTACGTTATTAATTAAAGGACTTGTTGCTTTTCATCTTTCTCATTAGGAAATTAATTTGTAAAATTTGTAAAAAAAAACAGTTTTATTCTTCAAATTAACAAACTCTCTCTTCCACAAAGCACCGCTCGCCGCACCGAAGCAAAAATCCTAGACCCCGCAGTGCGTCCAACGTTCGAAATTGAATCCCCGCTGCCCGCCGCCAACGTGTTCGGTACAACTCAATAAAAAGGCACTTTCCCCGGGTAGAGAAAGAGCCTCGCCCCCTAAAAGGGCCGCGAAGCGCGCCGAGGAAAGAAACCGGCGAACGGCCTCATGAAACTTTAACAATGCCCGGTTATCGTCCGTCGCGTATAACCTGCCTCTCGGCAAACACACAGCCCTCCTCTATCATGTAAGCCGCGCGTATATAAAGCCCGATGCAGCCGCGGAAAAATCAAATCCTCCCCCCCCGCGCGCATAATAAACATTTTACTCGGACGTAAAGTCGCGGCGCGCGCGGGGCGTGCATAATTCAGGTGTCCCCCGCGGGGAAGCTTCCGACCGGGCAACGCGAGAGAGAGAGGCTTGTGATCGATTTGCGCAGCGGTTGATAAAGGGGAGAGAGAGGAACCGCGCGAGGTGCTTGATTTCGGGGGGGTTCTTTTTTTTCTTGCGGGGACGAAGATGCGTTATTGATTTGAGTGGCGGGGACTCGACGTGTACCGTAAGGAGCTGCTGAGCACCGTTTCGTTACTCCGCGGTGATTGATGATTTCTGCGTTATAACAGTACGCGCGTATTTGATCTACGGGGATTTTTTGAGAGAGCGATGAAAATATGTGTCGTTTTTTTGCTCTTGCTTGAGAATAAGGTTGCTTGGATGACGAAATGCGTATTTTATTTGCGAATCTAGAGAATTATTTCCGATAAAATACTGAAATTGTTCGTTTGTGAAGGATAATGGGACTAAATTTACATTTAAATAAAAGCTCCTAAAACGCGTTTAAATAAAAGAAAATTGTTTTTTCTGCAAATAGCAACTTAAGTAGCAACTTTGTATTTCATTAATCTTATAGATCTTAATTTAAAAAAACGTGTTTTCTTTCTTATAATTCAAACAATGCTTTCTGAGAAAGATAATCAATAATTAGATTCCAATCAACAACTGGATCAATGACGGTATACCAAAGGTGACTTCATTTCTGAGCTAACAAAAATTAAATACCAATCAAATTCTACTTGAAATAATTAACAACATTTTCATCACTTAAGACAAACATATAAGGTCTGTTTAGCAACTGACTCGTTTACAGTGGTGTGATTCATATCGAGCCGTGATTCATAAGTAATTCCTCGGATTTGAATAACAAGAAACAATTTTTGAATTAAAAAAAAAAGGAAAAAGAAATAAAAATTATCAAAGTGTGGGCTTAATTTACTCAGGTTCAAAGTACATGAATAACAGGAAAGCGTCGAAGCGAATAAAGAATACATCGCTCTTTTTATTGCTGCGTCATCAAAGGTTCAACAGGCTTTTGAATAATTGAGCGCCGTTAGCTCCCCGCGAATGGGCCACTTTGCCGGCGCAATTAACAACACTCCTTAATAATTAAACATTTCCCCTCTCCCCTCGCGCGTTACTGTTTTCCCCGCGAATTTTCCGCAATGTCGAATCTATGCAAATTCGAATTAAAAGGCCGAATAAGAAAGCCGGCCGGAGTTTTTGGAGAGAGAGAGGGCCGCGCGCACATTACGAGGCAACTCTCCGCGAGGGGCCTCTCTCGGTTCCGCGGCAATTTTAACGAGTTCTAAGTACCTTCGTATAATACTCTCTCTCTCTCTCGCGCGGCGTGGGCGAACGCGCGCACTTTATTGTTCGTCTAATGAGATGCGACGAGTGGATGTAAGAATGCAACGTTGGTGGTGCGCCAGACCGATATTAAAAATGCTTCTCGTCCTGCGTCCCCCCCCCCTCCCTTCTACGGTCTTCTCTTTTTTTTTCCTTTTCTTATAACGATTGCTCGCTGCATGCTGATGAGGAGTAACGAGGAGTTTACGAGCCGGGTCGAAATGAAAGTTTTGAACCGGCGGACAGGTGGAGATGCGGGGTTTTTTTTTTTTTTGAGAATTCAACTGGGATTTGACTGGAAAAATCAGGTTCGTTTCACGGGTTGGCTCGAGTGCATTTTAGTTTTTAATTTAGCTTTGGAGCGAAACGGGGTGGGGGTTTCGGGGGAAATTGGTTTAACAAGTGAATTGTAAGATCTTTAATAAAGCAAGAATTTAATAAAGGCCTTTGTACTCGTTTAATTTTGTAAAATGTGCATGAATTCTCTTTGTGCGCGCTGTAACGTAAAAAGCAAATATCTCAAACAAAATTTTTATCGAGAAAAGCTTTAAAATCAAAACATAATAACTGTAAGCATAAATATTTTGTGCAAATAATTTCTTTTTTTTTTTTTTTTTAGTACGCTGGAAATTTTTTATCGTACAGAATGTTTTAATTATATTTATAAAGCGTACACAAAAATCCACATTGAAAATGTTATCACCAAAATCATTTGATCACTCAATAGAGTATCATTTCACTCAATCAAAGCCTTGAAAACTATTATTTTCGATTAATTCCCTCAAAAAAGAAAAAAAAAATCCCCGAAACTCGAAACTGCGCTTGGCAGCGACGGCGGTTTGCCTGCAGGGGGTTACTCTTCTCCACTAAGCACCGCGCGGCTAGAATCCCCGGCGGCCCCGCGCGGCATTAAAGACGAACGCGCGGTGGTGGTTCGATTGTCTGTGGGCTCTCGTGCCAGAGAGCCGCGCGAGCGAGTGTGTAATACACCGTCGCGATGCGAGGAATCCGTCGTCGGCCGTCGCGCGTTCTAAAAATAATTTACGCTCGTATGTCGAATGTATGAGCCGGCTGGCTGGTGTACGGCGAAGTCGGAGCGGGTCTCTGTGCCGCCGCCGCCGCCGTCGCCGCGGAGCGTGAATCTTTCATTTCGACCGAGTAAGGAGAGCGAGGCGGGCTTAGGCGCGGCTTACTTTCGGGAGCGAAAGCCTGATTATTATGAATGAAGGGATTAGCGCGGGTTAATTAGGTCGCGGGGAACGACTTGCTCGACGATCGGTGGGTCGGGATAGGGGATGGAGCAGATGGATTTGTTTATTTATGTTTGCTTGAAGAGCATCTGGGTGGATTAATTCGTGTAGTTTGAAAGTAATCGAGCTTTTTTTAATAGTAAAGTTCCGATAGTTTTTTACAATACGCGCCTTTTTTTTAATTCTCTTAAAACGTCATTGGTTCAAATGAAATAATTAAAAAAGAATTTATCGTCATTAATTGCCTATCAGCGCGTTCTAAAACGTCTGTTTTTATATTCGATTCATTCATTGGCCGGTTCACTTGCGGTCAATGACCTATTATCAAAAATATTATTCGATTTCACGCGATTTCCTCTCGTTTCTTTTTTACTTCGCGGATCAAGTAAAAAAAGTAATATTTTCAAACAACTATTTATCGAAAGGAACGTTGTCGACTTAATATATTTAGATAACGTCAAAATTTTAAGTTTTTTCAGCAAATAATACGTACCACTGACGTGACGAAAACATAATGGGAGTCATCGACCTGAAAAATAAACGTTCAGTCAAGTTCGTGACAGTACAATATATTTACATAATACTATAGTTTTTAAATAAACCAGAACTGAAATAGTAATCCGATGTGTGAAAAGACTAATTTTAAAACTTTTCCAAAAATATATTAGTAAATCATTGCCATTAATCTAATTAATATCCAAAGATAAATCTATAAAACACATTTAGGGTTTCGAAAATTGATGGTTTACAATTTTTTTTTTACCTGCCTTATATTATTACGTTCGTACAATTGAGTTTTGAATATTTTAAAAATTGTCAAATCAGATACGGGTCTTTATTCACTAAAAAGATTTTACGACTTGAAATCCAAAATTACAGGAAGCAAGATAACATTTATCTATTAATAATATTCAAAATCAGCCTTCTGTTATCGCGCGTATCTTTTTGAAAGCCAAAGATGTGCGATAACGACTAAAGAGATTATAACGCGATACAATTATTTCGCGTCTCCGTGCTTTCAAGTATAACTTTACACGAGGATTTGCGTGGCGATCTACGTTTTAGCTTTAAAATATCAATCGGTCAAAAGTAATTTTACGCGAACGAAACGGCATTTTATTCATATGATTTAAAAGTCAATAAGTAAAAAAGGTCGGTATATCTTTTTGCCTTTTCATACTTTATCACCGATAGGGAAGTAACATTGCCGATATGAAAATATAAAAATTTTGGATCCTGTCTCTTTTATCGGCGAACAAAAAAAAAAGTACATTCCACGAGAGAGCATCAGTTTACGAACGCGGTTTCTAAAAAAAAAAATTCGAGCGGCAACGCTTTTCGCAATTTCACACAGCTGGGCAATAACAGCGAACGTCGCGGAAAACGGCAAAGAGGATCCGCGAGCGCGCCGAGAAAAAGAAGTCAATCGTATTAAAAGCAAAGAAAAATCAAGTGCAATTTAGCGATTCGCTAAACCCCCCCCCACAGTTGACAAATCGAGTAGTGCCCCGCGCGCGCAGCACTCTTGAAAATCTCAGCGCCTCTCGGAGAGAGCGAAAAGGGAGGGCAAGCCCGAGAGTCGTCCTGCCGATGGGCGTAGCTCGGGCGATAAGGGCAGCGCGGCTCGTCGCGGGGGAATAAAAGAGGGCCGCGCGATTACGCCTCGGCGACTATATATAAAGTGCGCCGAGACGGAGAGACCTGCACGCACACCTGGTCCGAGAGCCAGGGAGAGAGACAGAGAGAGACAGAGAGAGAGAGAGATAGGCTGGAAAGACAGAGTGGCTCTGTCCCCTCATTATCTCGTTGCCGCGTTCCGCGTCGCCGGGAAAACTTGATGCCGAGAGAGAGCCTAAGTGATCTACGCTGTTCTCCGCGCGACGCGCCAGAGGAAATAGGCGTCCGGGCAAAAAGCCTATATTCGCGCTCTCGCGTGCGCAGCCCGGTGCAATCTCGGGAGACTCGTGTATGTGCTCTCGAGCCTCTCTGATGATGTCTTTGTGCGAGCGGGGTGGCCGAAAGGCGAGGAGGGTGGAGGGGGGGAGAACGCGCTGAATTTGTCCGGAGCGTATTAAGTGCTTTTTATCGCGGACGTCGATACGTTTCGGTTTTAATTCCCGGCCGCGGAACGATTTAGATATGCGCGAGGGGATAAATGAGCCGGGCCGAGAGGCGATTTTTGCGCTCTCTTGCTTTCGTGGCGACGGCGCGAGTCGAGTGGATTGGCGAGCTGATCCGATTCTTTTACTCGGGGGGAGAGTAATTGGTTTGATCGGACCGAAAAACGTTTAAATTTTTATTTATCGTTTGCTTAAAAATTTTTTAAAAATATTACTTTTCTTGTTCTAGTTTTTATAACAATCTATATTGAAATGTTTGACTGTAGATGTGGTTTTTTTTTTGTTAAATTGAGTACATTAATGGAAAAAGATTTTGAGCAGGTTAATGACCTTTTTAGAGTGCTCATGTATTATACGTACAATAAAACATACGTTACATTTAAAAATAGCACTAAAAAGATTAATAGATACATTTATGAAAGAGATACAAATCTGTAATCGTGTTAGAATGTGACATTAACGATTGACTACATAAATTACCACACAGTGTAAAACTAATTGAAACTCAATCTGAATTTTCACTTATTTATTGAATTATTGTAGCTAAGTAATTTTTCCGTATTCTTTCCGTAAATTCTGTATTCACTCATAATAACTTTTTATCCAATCTCCTGCTTTTTAAACGCTTTGATATTCAAATACACTACAAGATCTGTATTCCTACTAAAAGTACAACCGCAATAAATCGACAATTAAACAAAAAAAATTTCTCCAAAAAAAAAAAAAAAATGTCAGCGACAAAAGCTCAAGCCTCTTAAAGTATGCAAACGAGACGCTTGTCCCCGAGCAGTCCGAGAAAGAGCAGCGAAACGGTGAAAAAGACACTATACGTATTATAACCAAACGAAACAAGTCAAGCTCGTCCGATCGAAGCCCCCCCCGCGTTCCCCACCGCATTACGGCGCCCTCCCGCAATGAAAATTAAGACGCGTCGCGCGGCCATTGTTCGGTCCGTGTATACACCTCCTCGAGTGTCCCGAGAGTCGATTGTGCACTCGGGTACACACATGCATACGTAACGCCGCGCGCGAGCGCGGCTAAGTGGCGCCCCGAGAGCGTGTGGGTGCACCGACGAGAGTCTCTCCGCGCCGGGCATAATGTATGCATTTTTGATAAGGGACTCGCGCGCGTCCGTTGTTGAGTCTCCGCGGGAGCGCGCGAAAAAAATAATAATAATACACCCGGCGCGAACGGCGGCTCGGAGTTTCACGCCCGGGTTATTTAGTCTGCCGGGGCGAAAATTTCGAGGACGAGCTTAATTTACCGCGGTTGGGCAGCGCCGATTCGGTTTACTGTTTTCGAGCGCTTATCCGTCGAGTGCTGTACGGGGCATTTTTTTTAGTGTTTCGTTTCGTTGCGGTGGAAGAGTTGACGTGGACTGGGATTTTTGATGGATCGCGTTTAATTTCTGGGTCAGTGTGAAATGCAGATGAAAATGAGTTGAAGTGAATTTGATAATTTATTTTTGTTGTATGCAAATTTTTATAATCTTGGGATCTAATTCGTAAGATAAATTTTGTGAAAATAAAAAAACAAAAAAAATTTGAACAAAAATAAATCATTGTTATTTCAATTCCAGTGAACTTTTTCGAATTCAAATTTTACAAAAAACTCCGCATTTGGAATTTTACAGAGATATTTCAAACTAAAAAATGAAGCTCGTGTAGAATAATGTGTGCGTACATCATATATCAGTTTTTATCGAACGCAGAATTTTGTAAAATTTCAACATTATAAATTTCAAACCCGACGGCTTTAATCTTCAGTAATACCTTGAAAAATCTCGTTTTGATCTAATAAAAAAACGAAAGATTATCAATCCCCCCGACCCAGACAACAAAGATCCAAAAAAAATCGAAATATTGCGCGCACCGAATCATCAATCAGCCCGCCAGACGTATCACAAACGACGCAAGCTCCGAAAGCAAAAGCGAGAGCAGCACAAGTCCGTCTCCGAGTCGTGAATTTCGAAAAAGCGACGCCTCGGCGATCCCGCCTCCTCGCTGCACGGCAAATGAAAAGCAAAGCCGGGCCGAGCGCGGCGACGAGCGAACCACATAATAACGTCTGCAAACTTTATCTCTCTCTCCGGCCGGGGCCCGAAACCCATATCCCCGGCCAAGCGCGAAACCTCCGTCCTCCGCAACGGCGGAGCTTCAAATTGGCATCGATCGTCAAGCGGCTGCCAATAACTCGCCCTCTCCGCCGGCTGCCCGGAGGACGGAACAAAGGAGGGAGAGAGAGAAGCCAGTGGGCGGCTTGACGAAATAAAAGCAGAGAGAGAGAAAGCCCAGGACGCCGCTGTCCGAAAAATCTGGAAATAAGACAAAGGAGCGGCGAAAGCTCGTCGTCGTCGTCGCGAGAGGGAGGGCGGAGAGCGAGCAACGTCCTGGTAACGAGTTTTTTACGCGCGCTTTTTACGGCGAATAAAAGCCCACTGTCGCCGTTTAAAGACGCGCGCGCGCGCGCGCGTGTTAAGCGCATCCGGCCAATCCGCTCGGCGAGAGCTGTAAAATTGAAACTTTAGAAACGCGAGCATTCAGTCGCGCGCTGCGCCAGGGCTTTTAATTGGCCCGTTATTTATCGCCGGTTAAATCTCGACCGCGAGAGAGAGAGAGAGGCGAGATGATGATCGGTCGAGCTGCGCCGCTGCTGCTGCTGAGATGTGCCGGTTGAAGCTTCGAGCGGGTTAGAGCTCAATATTTCGAGAAGTGCGGCTGGGAATGGATGATTTTTCTTTTTTTCAATTTTTTTTGTTGGATTCGTAATTTTTTAGATAAAACTGAGCGTGAAAACTAAAAGTGCTTTAAAAGGTGAAACTTGTTACTTATGCATCTTTTGTTCTTGAGACAACAAATATAAAAGTGCGTAATTACATTAATTTATTACATTAATTACATTAATTACTGCATAGAACAATAAATTTGGATAGATTAATTTTATAATATGGAAACGTTCTAATTAAAATGAATTGCTTATTATTCAAATATATACGTAAATTATTGTAATAAGCAGTACCTCATTAATAATTCCAATATATAATAATGGCGGATTCAATGTTTTTCAATAACGAGAAACGAGCATCGCAAAATTCATTAAACTTTGAAACAATAACGTTTGCAATTGTTATTATAAATCTGTCGAAATCGCGCCCGAAACAACGGAATGTGTTGCAGCTCAAACGAGTTCGACAAAATCCACGTATAGATTTAAATTTACGCTTTTCGAGGACAAAGGAAGACAGATAAAAAAAATGGCCGAAGCTACACGCAAATTGGCTGGCTTTTTTGTATCCGCGCGGTATACAAAGAGGAACGACAATGGATAACATAATGACTATTCTGTTGAAATTGAAATTTTCTATGAAGCGGCCGGAGTCCGAGTGCGAGGCGAGGCATAAAGAGATGGATTGGTTCCAAAACTATTTTGGACACGCGAGAGTGTAAAAACCCGGCAGCCTTGAAAAAATTCGATGACCTACGCGATGACAGTGGTTCTCCGCGGCGTAAGGCGGACTGGCTTGGCAATTTAAACATTTGTTTTCGTTTTCCTGGCAGTCCCCTTTCGAATGAGATTTTGTTATTTCGATTTGCTTTGTTTATTATTTTAATTGCGTTAATTATTGTCTGGTTAAAATTACAATAGTAACAAAACGCTAATTTTTATTTGAATTGCGTTGTAAATGGTTTTAACATTTTTAGACGATGTAAATATTGAATTTTATAATTCGTCGACAGTTAAATAACGAGCAAAAATACACTTTTCAAAAAACTTGAACGAAAATCGAACTTTTCTTTCTTCGAAAATCTGTTCTAATTTTTGGTAAACAACCGAAAGACAAAAGGAGGATTAGCAACTGCAGTTGAATTCTATCTTCGTCCAAGTTCTTCGCGGAGCCAAAGATTTTTGTCGATAAGTTACTTTAGTCTAGCCGAGAGCAACGATTCTTATTGTACGTCTTACATTCGCGAGTCGCGCGAGACGACTTCTATATACCCGGTCGTTCTTAAACTGGCCATTGACGAGGTTTAATTAAAGGGCATGATACAATAAGTGATTGTCATTTTAAAAAAATTAATAGAAGCTATGATCCATTGTTTAAAAAGCATTGTGACAGGCTTTAAAAGGAGAAACAATAATCAATATATGCGGTCGTCATTAGTTTATGTAATTAAATGCGATTTATCTGCTTAAATTCAATAAGAATATTACTTTAAATTCGAATTTTTAAGTCTGTATTCTGTACTTCTATTGTTACTGAGGAAAATTCACATTTTACTTAAAGTTTTAAATGAATATATATAAATATTAAAATAATTCTTTCGACTATCTATAAACAAATTAAAACCTTAAAAAAACCAATAGACACTTCTCTATTTACATAAATAAATTTAAATCCCGGAAGTGCAGGTCTAAAAGAAAAAAAAAAAGAAAAAAGAACGTCCATTCAACGAGCCGGCAACTCGAAGAAATGCAAAACGAAAAGCAGCGCGGCGCATAAAGCGATCGATAATCAAAGTCCGCTCGCGCATCGCCTCGCGCCGCGTGTGTTTACTTTGTCATTACCGCGGGGGGGACGTTTTCTTTTTTCCTTTTTTTTTGCACGAACTGGATCAGCCAATAATAACCCCGATTAAACGGATAAAACGGCACGTATGCGCGAAGACCAGAGAGCCGTGTGTGTATCACTTTGCCGCGCGCGAGCCTTTTTTTTTTCCTAGCCTCGGCACACACTCGACCGAGAGAGAGAGAGAGGGGCGATCGATTTTGCGCGATCGAACGCGGCCGGAAGTGAGCATTACTCTGTGAAATCGCGTAATGCCCCGTGGCTCGTCTTAAATTACCCCCTGTTTCTGCACGGTCTACGCGAGACATAAATCCCCCGATGCTTACTGCGGGCTTTACGACTGCACCGCGCTGCGGAGGAGGCAGGCCGGTCGTGACGTGTAATTCGGATGAATTATTTTCTCGCGCAATGTTTTCCGCGGCGTCTGCTACGAGTGGGATGAGATTTTTTGGAAGAATTGATTTTCAGCGCTTTTGGAGGTACGGTGTGGGTTATTCTTTGGTTGAAATTATTGTTGGATATTTGGTTAAAAAGTGTAAAATTTAAGCTTTTTTATTGAGCCATCAAGAGATATTTCAAAGTATCCATCTTTAAATAAATAAATAAAGTAATTAATTTTAGTTTAGAAGTTATTTTTAGACTCGAGAAAAGTATATTTAATTAGTTTCAAAATAATTCGTTCTTTACAACTGACTTAATATTAACACCTCAAAATAGTAGAAAAATATTTCTCGATTCCAGCAGTTTCCCCATTAAAACAAAAACACCACTTAAATTATTAGCTTTAATCCAAACGAAAAAAGCAAGGCCCAACAAACGCAAGCCGTCCTTACACAATTTAACATCCCGCAGCGCGCCCAATCGCCTCAAATAAATTCAACGAAAGTAACCTCGGCATACTCTCACCAAAAGCTCGCATTACATCTCCAACTAATTCCATTCCGTCGCAATACCCCCAACATCCGATTTACGCCCTCTCAAACGTCCGAGAATCGCGCGGTAGACTCATCATCCCGGTGTGATCGGCGCGCCTGCCGATCTTCCTAAGCGAGTCGAGAGCTCTCGGAGCAGCGCGCGCGGGGAGTGGGGACGAAGACGCGCTTCGAAAATGCAATGTTGCATCACGCGTGCCTGCGTTGGCAGACATGTGTCCAATGCAGTTTCTTGACCCGGCACCTGCACCGGGCAGCACCTCGTCGCGAGAGCGCGCGACGCTTCGAGCGAGAGAGCCTCCGCCGCCGCCGCCGCCGCCGCTCGATTTGCGAAATGCCGAGGTGTTTACTGCCTGGGGTTTTTGAGCTCGTTAGTGCGCCGCTTCGCGGACGCGGACGGGTTTCGCGCGCGGATTTTAATGCCGTGGCGCAATAATATTCGTGTTGATATGCGATTATTGTAGTTATTTTTATTGGTTATTAAATGGGTTGGATCGATTATGTAGCTCGGTTTATGTATAGAAGATGGCGGATTGTTTTTAACTCGCCGTTAATAAGTTCTTGCAGCCGTATGACTTTTGATTAAGAATGCCAAGGTATATAATTTTTTTGAATCCTTATTCTAGAGAACTGATAATTTTATTGCATTTCGTTCTCGTCGCAAGCAATTTATCATTTCTGAGGTAAAAAGTAAACGAAGATTTTCTCGCCAAACCGAAAACTATTATACCCTCCCCCTAACAGCACTGCAGACACTCCGGGCGTCGCTAAAAGCCGTCGAGTCCGTCCTGAAAAAAAAAATGAAGTCACTCGCTCCTTCTGCCATCCACTCGGCAAGGAGAGAAAGAGAGAGAGAGTCGTGAAAGAAAATTTAAGAGCATCTGCCGTCCAGGCTCGAAAGCGTCAGCCTCCGCGAGAGCTTGGCTCGGCGCGTAAAAAAAAAAAAAAGACGGCGCGCACTCGGAAACGAGGGGAGAATATATATTGGCAATGCGGTGATACGCAGCGCGCAGTGCAATGCGGCAGCGGCAGCGGCAGCAGCCGGCCGGCGTGCGGTGCATCAGCGGCAGCAGCAGAGCGTCGGCGTCGGGCGTGGCGGATAACTGACCTCGCCTCGGTCTCGCTCTCTACCCTGTAAGCGCAGCCCTCCCCACCACCGCGCGGCCGCACTGCACTCTTGTAGGTTATGTGCGGCCCACCATCCGAGAGGAGAGAGAGAGAGAGAGGAGCTGCTGGCGCGCTTCCTTGCTGCTTTTCCCGTCCTTTCCCAGTTCCTTTACCCCTCGGAGCGCCGGCTTTTGGCTGAGATGGCTGGCTGCTCGGTCTGAGAGTCGCGGTGACCTATACTGCGGTTTCTTTCGCGTTTTTTCGGCCGGGAGAAACACCGCTGTGCAGTATTTTTAACGCTCGCACTGCAGTTTTACGGGGTTTTCATGTAAAACGGGCTTCGCGAGTCGGTTAAATAGATGGATTTCAGATTTTTATTGCAGTTTTTAATAGTTGTTAGTTAAAAATATCAGTATAAAAATTTGTAGGGTGTACTTTAATTTATTAAAATTTGACTCGATCAAAATTCTTTGCATGTAGATACATTTTAAGTAATAAATGTATGATACTGCGGCTTATGGCGCATTATGTATTGATTCGAAGTACATATATATACAATATTTTTTCTAAAGTTTTTAGAAATATCTGCATATTTATTTAAAATTGTTTAATAAATAGTAGTTTAATTTCAAACGTCATAGAATTTATTTGATTCCATGAGGACATTAAAAATAATAGTTTATTGCCAATTCTTGACAAAGATTATACTTAAAGCATATTAAAACTAACTTTCATTTTTGCAGTAACTTTCGCTTATGTAAGATTTAAAAAATAATCTGTTACCTTCAAATCTACTAGATTTTTTCGTACACCAGAGAAAAATAAAAATGAAAAATGAGCAATTAATTAAGCTTTTTAAAATTCAAAACTATTGATTCAGATCTTAGAGAAAATATTAGAGGAATATAGACGATGATTCAAGGTATGAGCGAATGGATGATGCAACAAATCTAATATCTTTGAAACGGTACTTTGAACAGGAAGTATTTATAATAATCAATACTGTCATACATGGAGATTCTCTCTGGATTAAACAACTTTTTCGTGAGAGCCAGAATATTTATTTCAAATTTAATAAAGAAAGATAAAAAACTACCAATTTACAGCAATTTATTCCTGTATTTTTATAACTGGTTTTGATTGAATTGTAGAATTGTACATCTGCATCGTTATGATCCAAACTGATTTTTTAATGTAATTGTTAAAAAGCACGACAGTAGGTTTTAAAATTAAAATAATATTATTACAAAATAAATTAAATGCTTTAACTGTCGCTATTGGCAATAAAATAAGTTAATATCGTATCCATTTGTTTTTATGAGATTACCTCATTAATATATATATTTAATTAAACTCTTAAAATATGTGAATTTTAATTAAAATAATTTCAATAATTTATATATATCGATAAATTACACACAAAATTATGCAAAAACTCATTTAAATGAGATTAAATAAATTGAAAATTTTCAGAAAATCTAACTGTTAATTTAGGATGCGCCTACTAAGAATTAAGTAGTAGAGAAGTGCGATAGTCATTAAGCTTTTACGAGATTGGAGAGCACAGCTTGCGGTCGTGGCGTCGCAATTTCTTATTACTTCTTTGAGAATGACAAGTTTTCTAGCAATAATTATCTAATTGCTTGATCCATTAAAAAATAATTTACTGCAAAAATTCATTCAAATTATTAAGCTGCATGGTTACTAATAAAGAGCATTACAAAATTACTCAATGCTCAATGCTTATAAGTTAATCAACCTATATTTGTAGCTTTAATATTCTTTTTTTATAAATAAACATCATCTAACTGAATACTAATTTTTTTTAATACAGTAAGTAATTTTCGCGAATACAAAAAAAAAAATGAAGGAAAGAGAAGAAAATTTTTCAGTGCATATTTCAGAAAGAGCAGAAATGCAAATTCAGAATGTTCCTTAACGGAAAGATTGAACTAGACGCACTGCCGGAAAGACTGGTTTTGCCTGTCATAGGAAATCTTGCGAGAAAGAGATACAGCCGTGATATTTGCTAAACCTGAGCTTTGCAAAGAACTTTACTAAAACTTCTCTGGCTGTAAGAAAACTTCAGTTATACTCTTGACACGAGTAAATAAAATCTAATTAACGCCTCGGCTTCTTTCCACGAACCGAAACTATTAACGACACTTTCAACTTTGCTTTTCTTCAATATTCCAACGACCGTCTGGAAAACGATATAAAACTAAATTTTGAAGTTGAAAAAGCCGACTGGCTTATAAGTAATTCTCTAAAAATGTTCGCGAAATCGTCTCAAACATTTCCCCCCGGAGTATAAAAGAAATAACTTAATTCGAAAGTTCTCGAATCTCCAATGGAAAACCCGGCGCACTTTGTCCATTAATTTTTCACAAGCCAACAAAGACGTAATTAAAAAGGCTTTTACCCTTTCATTCCTCATTTCATAACTTAAACGCGGCCTAAACGATTCCAATGAAGCAGAACTCCTCGCGGAGGAATGCTTAATCAGCATCACCTTAAAATCTCGACCTCCCCCGCGCAGTATTTGAGTTAACCCTCCCCCGGTAACTTTGCAGCTCGGTTTATTTATTTATCCATCTCCCTTCCGCCGTCTGTTTAGATCCTCCAGCTGTCTGTGTCGTTCGGCCCCCCTCCCTCCCTCCTTCCCTCCTTCGGGCGTCTAACCCAGGGTCCTTCACCCCGTGGCATCCCTCTCTCTCTCTCCCTCTCTCCCCGACCCTCCGGAGCGAGAGAAAGATCGGCAGACTCACTCGCAGTCAGACTGTCTGGTTGCCGGGCAACCGGCTGGCGATTCGCGGGGGTTGCGCAGCCCCGGATCCATATAACGAGAGAGAGAGAGAGAGCGCCGAGCGCCGCGCCAACGATGAGCCGCAGCACCAGCACCGATCGGTTCATTACGATTGGACGGCCCGAGGGGGGGAGGACGAGGGTGGCATCGATTTACAACGCGCCGGTGACGCGATTTTTTTTTTTTTTGCCTCTCTCCACCTCCTCCCCCTCTCGTTTTCTTCTTTTTCCCGTCGCCGACGCCGCAGCAGCCGCCGCCGCCGCCGCTGACATTGTTAAGTGCGGCCCGATTGATTCGCGGATGCGCGCCGCGCGCCGTTACAGATTGCGCGATTGGGCGAGGGATGCGCGTGGACAATGAATGCCGGGGGGGGGGGGGGGAGGCGCCCCGCGGTTTTGCCGTTCATATTTTCACGGGCTTTCGGGAGGGATCGCTGGCTTCGAGATTAGAGGGGAGTTATTTCCGCGGGGTTATTCGCGCCTTGATGTTGAGATCTATATATACGCTTGGGAGGTTTGGGAGTTGAGAAAATTTTGAAGGTTGGATAAATTAACTCGCTGTGCTTTGTAATAAAGGAATTGTAAAGGAAAAGAGTTGGAAGAATACTTGTGAGCCAATTGGGTATTAATATCGTTTGATTAATTATATATATCCAAACTATTTTCCTTTATTTTACTTTAACACATTGTATGTATAAATATTTTATTTATAAAAGAAATATTTACTTTCATAATACTGATCAAATGAACATCAATGCATGAGTAAATATTTACGTTGCAACAGAATAGAGATTTTTTTTGGACAACCGACTCACTCCTTTGATGCTTTAGCCGTGGAATTATTACGCGTACATGAGTTTTAATATTTAAAATTGAAGATTACAATTGTCCTCATAACTTTACATGTTTATATTACATTCTTTCATAAAAAGAAAATATCGTGCACAATGGGTATCCGTTCACAAATAAAAGTACTTCTGAATTCTATCAAGCGAGCAAAAAAGTCGTTCTATTTCAGGAATGCACGCATTCGCTAGCTTTGTAATCGATTTTTCAATACCTCTTACAACGCACGACGTGTCTCAAGCGCACGAGTCTCCATTTGTTAATCGTATTGACACGTACTGCATTGTAATAACGATAAGATCAGCTGCAGGATCACTAAGTACATTTATCAGACAATTACAAGTATCTGCAATTAAATTGATGAAGGCTTAAGTAACCTTTTAAAAATTTATAAATTACGATTCCACTTCGTCCATTATATCCTCTCAGTTACTTTACTATTCCTACACGGAGAAAAATTTTCTAGTAAACATTACAATAGTACATTTTAATTTGATCACAGACTGTAAAAATCCTAAAAAATTACCATGTCTATAGTAAATTTTACAAGTCTAAATATGAAAATTTATCATTGACCTCGTAAAATCTACTAGAAACTATGGTAATTTTATGGATTTTTACAGTCTGTGATCAAATTAAAATGTACTATTGTAATTTTTTCTAGAAAATTTTTCTCAGTATACTTAACTTTAACTCCTTCCGATTCCCAAAAATGAATTCCCTCCCAAATCCCCGCAAGAATGAACAAAGCCGAAAACCACCACTCCACGCGCGTCAGCCCGATTCGCCAGCCGAACGCATCCGAAAGCAACGAGCACTCGAAGCACACCGGAAATCTCATTATCCTCGAAAAAAAAACTGCACAACCTGCCGCCGCTGCCGCTGATTAAAACAGCCAGACTGCAGGGCGCGAAAGCTTTTCGATTCGGCTCCGCGAAAAATCATTGAAAAAAAAAAAGAAAGAAAGAGAGGCGGAGCACTCGAAATACGCGCGTGCACGGTTTCCCGGCAGGCCTCTAATCTCTCGCGCTCGAGCGGCTGCACAGCCAGTAGTGCAAGCCCGCACTCTCGCAGGCAGTACACCGAGCAACCGGTGGAAAGCCGTCAATGGCACACGGCCTCCTCCGGGCTCCTGTCAATGACGGCGGTGGTGTGTGCACAAGGGGCTCTCGGAGAGATTCGGAAAGCGAACCGGGCGCGGGGAGGGGGTGCGGCTGCCTTTTTTTCAATTTCAGCGGAGGTGCGCCGCTTTGAAGATGGTTTTTTGTGGCAGTAGGGTTAATGAGTTGCAATGGGCTTCGAGAAGGGGTAATGCGATGGCTTTGAACTTTTTTCTGATATTTGTACGTTGCATTTTCGTGGGTTGAGTGAAAGAAATTTTGTTGGGGACGTGATTACGATAAATTGTGTATCGAAAACGAGCTTTTTTTACGGAATCGACTGAAGAACATTTTTTGTTGAAATTGCAACGAGGTGCTTATGTAGAATGGGTTAATGTTTCATTCGTCGCGAACTAGAATACGTTTAAAGATTGTCGAGAAAGAATAACAAAATTCTGTTAACGGCAGGAGCCAACAGTGGGAAAAATATGACTATTTCATTAACAATGATTATAAATGGTTAAAAAAAGAATTTTTTAGATTTTTGTCATGATATTTACTGAAATAAAATTTTTTTTTACGAAAACAGGTATATTTTGTTAATTTACATAAAAACCATTCAGGACGCGGCGCCAGACTTAACAGACTGTATCATTTTCTCTCGCAAATCCACGCTCTCAAATCTCCCCAATATTCGGACTAAATATTACATCCCGCGATTCAACGCGCAAGGTCCAAAGAGAGCTTTAAATAACGTCAAGTAAGCATCGAATCTCGGCTCTCGCTCTCTCGCATAAACGAGCCTAAGGCATCGTGGCGGATATATATCGTGCTGCCTCCTCCGGACGGCCTACACAGCTCGCTCGCGATGCAATACAGCATTCCTTTGTTAGAAACCGATTCCCCGTCTGCGCGCGTTCGCGCTCTCGCCTTCGCTCGCCTACACTGACTCACTCGCGGCTATCGGGAGAGAGCGCGCGCACGGTGACTCAGGCCTCGGGATCGCCGGCAACGTCCTGAGCGAAGATTCTCGAAGAGAGTGCATGCATTCCCTCTCTCGGAAGAAAGGGCTGCTTTAATTATAAGCGCGCGCCGGCCGGAGAGTCCTGTTAGTCATCGGCGAGAGAAGTGGGCTCTCTTCGCCTTGTTTCGCGGTACCCCGAGCCGGAAGGGAGGGAATGTCGGCCAGCGGACGGAATCTCGAGAGGGCACAGGACGATGAGATTTCGCGAAGCTGATGGGGAAGGCCCTGATTGACCGGTAAGAGCTTGCGAAGGTGGAGCTGATTCGGGTTTTGGGGGAGACCCCTTCGGAATTTCCTGGAAGGTTTTCGGTTCTACGGAGTCGACGATTTTTATTAGTTTGTTATTTTGATCCTTTTTGATCCTCTAAAACAATTCGGCATCATTAGATTTTTTAAATAGCTTAAAACCCTAATAAATTCAATGAAAAATAATAAACCGAATAGACTGATAAATGCTAAGTTAAATGACTAATTTCAACGGAGGCACCATCTGGCTAATTTTAAACGCTTGGCAAATAAAATGTCCTATTAAACAAACTTTATTTATCTTTATCTCATGTTATATATTGAGAGTTATTGATGTAAGACCGACTTTTACACCCACGGATTAAAATAAAGCAGTAGGAGATTCGTGCTTTTATCATTTTTCGCGGAACTTCATTTTTAAAACGATATAATCTTTGGAAATTAAAATTCATTTCATCCGGACGAAAGATTTCTTCTTTGACGTCATGCTTATATTTAAAATCCGTTTTTGTTAAAAAATACGATTCGACTGCAGTCGAGTTGTATTTTTAAATCGCTGAACGTGGATCGTCCTTTGAAATTAAAGTATTATATTATGAAATTTTAAAAAAAAACGTACATTTCTCGTAATTTTATGTCTTTATTTGAATATTTCATAAAAGAATTAAGTTTCAATTTTGAAAGAGTACGTAACGGAAAAAAATTTAGTTGTCATAGCTACATATTACGAAAAAGAAAGTAAAAAGGCGTCGCAAACATAGACCCACTATTTTATATTTTGTAAAGGAATTATTCCTAAAATATATAACTGTTATTATTTAATTTGCAGATATCAAGAAGTGCGATAGGGTCTCGAGGCAAGTCTGAGTTTCGAACGAATGACCAGCCTCCGATGGCCGCTATATGCGTGCCTCTTATACTTTAAAATAGGCATTTTAGGTTAAGGTTTTTTTGAAAAAAATACTTTTTAATTATATTTTTAATTTATATGGATGGTATTCGCGTTATATTTCCATATTTTAAGTCAATATTTAATTCAGGAAAAGTTTCATGCAAAAAGATTGACTATTTATTTATTTAAAAAATTTCGGGTCTATGATCGCGCGATTCCTTTTTCATAATTTATTCAAGATCTAGTTCTTCATGCGCTTCTTTTCGGTCAATCTAGTTCTTTTGCTTCAGTCGCATGTCTTATCTATATTCTATCCACGCATTTGAATCAAAGACACCGGCATTTAAATATTTATTAAAATTCCGTGATTTATTAAAAATTATTATTTTCTTGCAGTTATTTTTTAATATACGATAACTTTTTTAAAGAGAATAATTTATTTAAACATTGCAGAATTCCAAAATGAATATTTTGTAAAGGGGGTCGAATAATTCCTCCTTTTTTTCTCCTTAAAAATTTTACCGGGTTGTATCGTAGACGGATGTTTCCTCGTCGTCCTAAGCAGATTTGGAAACTATTCTGTAGAATAGTAATAAAATGTATAGAATCTCAATAATTAGAAGCTTTGTTCAAGATAGTACGTTAATTTTTTTTATTAACAAATAATTCCCTTAGGAAAAAGATCTACAAATTTTTCTGCAGGGTTTTCACATGCACGATTGCAGATAATTCTGCTGATTTTTCAAAGATAATTAAATAATAATATCGATACCTCTTTGTCGAATAATTATAATCAAAATGGAACTGGCACAGATTATCAAAACCTTGAAAGATATAGTACTGCTATTCTATAGAAAAAATGGCAATAATAACTTTCCTCTTTCATATTTCAGGATTTCAGTACTTTCGTTACTTTAATTTAAAGAGTTTATATCTAACATGGTTTTAATACATACTTGTCTCTTTTCCATTTAATGATTTCAGTACTTTCTTTAGTTTAATTCCGTAAAAACGTGTTTGGTTCAGTATATGGTTAAAATTATTCTTAAAAATGTTTGCATTGTTTGAACTAAAAATGAGGTTACTAAAAAAATTTGCCTCTCATATTCCTCTGGATTTCAGTACTTTCATTCATTCCTTTAATTTGAAAAATTTGCTTAAGTATTCGATAATATTAGATGAAAACTACTCAGACTTGACTCCTTTTTTTTTTACTTAACGTTAATAAAAATGTATTGCAATCAAAGCACGGAATCGTTATAAATGAAATGAAATTTCTCGCTTAAAAAATTTGATCGTAAATTAAATTTCGAATCAGCAAATCGATCGCGTTTCAACGTATAAATAAAATTCCAATAGAAAGTTACGTTTTATATGTACACAACCCATTTATATACTGTAAAATGATCAGATCGCGCATAAAAAGTAGTAAATGAGTTAATTAATTCGTCGATGTCAACGCTAATTTAGGACCTGCGAAAACAATCCGTTACGTAATCAATGAAAGGCAAACTCATTTCGACATGTAATAAAATTCGGATCGTTAACACTAAAATGAATAATGTAAAAGACTATTCTTGTAAAATTTACTTCAGAAAAAATTAATTCAGCATTTTATATCAAGTAATTAAATAAAAAATAAAGTGTGAAGTGAAAAAATGACTCAACATATTCTTAGTTTTATTTTTTGGTATATTGTATGAGTCAGATGTATAAGTAGAGCAGATACCTGATGTTAATAATTATTTTTAATTAAAATACAGTTAAATGCAAATAATTTCGGTAATACGTATTTTTAACCATTAGTACGCGTTTAAAATATTTTACGAAATTCCTTTATTAACTGGAACTATTTAAAAATAGCGTAAATGTTTTTATTAAAGCTGGTACAAGTTCTGAGTTAATCGATAGGTTGCAAATAATAGTCAGAAAAAAGTAGAAAACGGAAATTCCTCAAATCTACCACAAACGTCTCAAAAAAACATTTAAATGTTCACGTACCTGCAAAAATCCAAATGGAACAGGTCGTTTTTCCCGTCCTTTTCGAGAAAATTTGTAGCAGCAGTCGGAGAAAAGAGAAAAGCCGGCCGCCACACGGCTCGCTGCAACCTAACCTCGAAAAGAGCTGTGCGGGGGCACACCTGCCACTCCCCCGGCAGAGCGATGGCACGACGTGCATTCCTCTCTCTCTCTCTCTCTCTCTTGGCTGGCGATACTTCCGGCTCCTCACCTTGCGAAAGCGCCCCTTTTTTCTCCGTCTGCACGTATAGTCGCTCTTTCTCTGCAGGCCAGCAAAAAGTATGCTGCTGATGTCGTATAACTAATCTTTCCCTTTGCGACCGGTTTATTGGTAAATGATGGAGGTAAAAACGCGCGACCCGAAATGTTTGATTGCAAAAGCTGGACGATGGTAAAAACGACGGAGACTGAGAGAAAGGAAAAGTGCCGAAAAGATGCAGGCACGAAACGAGATTTGGTTTACGCTCGTGGACATTATTGCTCAACCTGCTGACTTTTTCGGCTTTCGATAATGTAATCTGTAACGATGGTTGATGAAAACATTATTTTGCGCCAAATGCGAGAATAATGGCTTCAACTGAAATGGCACTCGTTTTAACGAATGATAAAAATTATCATTATAGTAAATAATTTAAAAAAATATAAGAAAACAAATGTAATAAAACTTACTTTGATACATACAAGAAATTAAAATTCTGACTCACAATAAACAATTTTCTTAAGTAACAATATGCTATGCAAACTCTTGAGAATATAATTTGTAAATCTAATTCGCATACTTATGTGAGATTTTGACTCCGAAAATGACAACGAACAGACGGTTGAAATGTAAGTATACATTCTCGTTTCTCCCTCGTTCTTTTCGCCTCAGAAGAACACAACACTGCATTCTTTCCGCCGTTTCGATCTTCGGAACGTTTCTTATCGTATCGCGAATATTCTAAAATAATATTCGAAAATTATTTAAATTTTATTATTTGGTATTACTTAACAAAATTATTTAGTAGTATAAAATACTACTAAATAATACTGAAATCTTTAATAAGAATTAACAATTTCTTTGTTTCTAATTAATTCATCGACAGTACAACCTTTACAGTCTGTTATAACATCGTGTATTTTTAAAATAAATTTTTAGGAAAAATAATATTAAACTTGTGAATTTTGGTCCGAAAACAATATTTTTAAATTTAAATTAATATTTTTGGATCCAAATCTAACGAATTTATTTCAAAATTAAAGTAAATGATCAAGTTTAATTAATTATACAAAATGCATCTTTTTAATTAATTATAATTTATTTTGCAGATTACGTAAATGAACATCACAGATCAATTTATTTAATATATACCAACTAATCAATATTCAATTCTCTTTACATTTTTTTATAAAATATACGATTATCATCCGCCGTTCAGTCTTCTTTAGTTATTGATATGATATTTATAACAACTTAAAAATCCCTTAAAGCTGAATTATGTAAAACAGAAATGTAAAATTCTTATATGTATAATATTTTGCAGAACATAAAAAAATATTTTTTATCAATTAATCAATTATTTTAAGTTGCCGAATTTATAAATTGAAAAGCTATCAAGATGTTATGAAAGTTTACATAGTACACATTGAATATTTTAAATTCTAGACATGTTTTTATATGAACATTATGAATTTTAATTTAGCACATATTAATACAAAACAAATTTTATTTTTAAAGTTATTAAGAAAACGTTTGTTTTAATATAAGATTTTGATGTGCTTTTTTAAAATATGACATAAATTAATGATGGATTAACAAAAATTGATTGCAAACGCTATATTTATTAATTAAATTAAAATGTAATTTGTTTTAAAAAATATAGATTTATTCAATTTGTTCATACTTTGTACATAACACATGTAAAAATTACATGACTTTTCGCACATAAATGCCATAAACTTGCAATGCTAACTAATGAATTTAGTACATTTATAAATTTTGTTGAAATGTAAAAGCCAATATTAAAAAGTTCTTGTAAACTATGAGCTTGCGCAAATATTGCGAAACGTATGTTTATCATCAATGACATTGCAGAAAATTGAAAAAATTTTTTATTTTATATTTACAGTTATATGCTATATCTGATGAGCGAGTATTTCGGAAGTGTTACAAACAATCATTTCTAACTCATATAAACATGTATAAAAAATTGAATTGTCATTGATCATGATTCACTAAGAAAATTCAATTTAATAGGTGTACATAATCATCAAATTTTGATAATTAAAATACCTAACTAATCTATATTCCAGGCATCACAGGATTCACTGTACATAGACAAACAATTGTTCGTATCTTTTTACATTTCTATAATACATACGTAAATCTCGCATCATCGTTCATATTTTAGTTATAAATATGTCACTCCTGGCAACACAATACACATATAAAACTTATTGCAAACGCGTTGTAAAGACGCAAGAAATTATTGAAATAAATTTCTTGAAATAAAAAAATTGAAATGTCAGTAAGATTTTATTCACTCGCGTCTGTTTTAAGTCGTCGAAGTAAAATGTTGTTGAGTGCAAAATCTTCACTGCACACACGAAGCTTTACGTTTTAAAATAAATATGATTTTGCAAATCATAAATATTATAATTTTTTTCGACGGTAAAGCTTATTCCGTTTTTTCAATTAATTAAAAGGTGAATGTTTTTTTTCGTAGGTTTCTTTCAACGATATAGTCG
>JAWWEO010000036.1:5730885-5820333 GCA_035582975.1 Ormyrus labotus
TTTTTCAGAGCAGTTGATAATTTAATTTAAGAATTATAAGCTTTTTTAAAAAAACACGTTTTTATTAAAAACAAAAGGATCATAAGAGCAAAAAGTAGATGCTTAATTCTTAATGTTTTACTAAAAGTTTCAAAGTAACACCTAAAAATTAAATTTTGCTCTGCCACAGCGCCGAGTAAGAGGAGGGCGGAAGGAGAAAATTCAGGTATCTAAAATGTTCAATAGAAACCAATTAGAATAGTCGTCTCTTTGCAACTAAGATCTAGAGATAAACTACTAACACCAAGGCCACACTCTGCAAATCTTTCATTCCCAGTTTAACGAGCAACAAGTGCAGATCGAAGTAGCCCTTATCAAGAAACATTTCAGTTTCAGTGATCAATTATAGAATCGACTTTGGAGGTGAGTTATATTATTGATATAAAATTATTGCAAGTCTTCCTTTTTTACGCGCCAAGGTGAATCAAAAGTTTTAAACTATTTTGTGAAGCTAAGAAAATCGATCATTTCAAACGTTTGACAAAATTGTTTGTCTGAGCGTGGAAAAAAGCCATTTTCCCCCGCTAACAGTCGTTTATCTCTAGATCTTAGTTGCAAAGAGCCGACTGTTCTGATTGGTATTTAATAAACATTTTAGGTACCTGAATTTTCTCCTTTTGCCCCTCTCTTACTTGGCGCTGTGGCACATTTGCAGACTAAGACCGAAGCCACACTCTGTAAATCTTTCATTCCCAGTTTTCTGAGCAACGAGTGCAGAAGTCTCTGATCAAGAAACATTTTAGTTTTAGTGATCAATTATAGAATCGACTTTGGAGGTGAGTTATATAATTGATATAATATAAAGATTAAATATTTAAAACTAGCTTGTTAATTATTAACTGAAGTTTCCATTCTAAGCAAAGTCTGTTCTTCAAAACATTGTTTAAAAATAAAAAATTTCTATAAAACTTGTGAAATCTTAAAAAAGTGACCTTTTAACAAAGGTTTTTTTTTATGTTTCCCCGTCATTCGACTTTTTTTATTCCCATATAATTGTTATTAATAATTCTTTCTGTTTTTAAATTAAAAAATTACCTTTTAACAAAAATGTATGTATAAGCAAGTATAAGTTTCTCATCGTCATCCAATTTTTTTTTAGTAGTATTTTCAAAAAAAAAAAAAATAAAAAAATAAAAAAAAATTAATAATTCAATAACTGTGTTTAACTACATAGTTAAAAGATGAATATTCCCGGTTTCAGATTAGACAATGAATATAAAACGTTATAAATAAAATTTGCACTGTTTGAAGTTATTAATAATTATCCCAAAAATGAAATTACATTTCTTATAAAACATGAAACTAAAAAGTTTTAAAAAATGTAAAATTAAGAAGTGCCAATTCTTAAAAATTTAAGTTTATTTCTATATTATGTTTCTATATTATCTGAAACTATTTTTTTTTTCATTCTTTTATTAAAAATCTTTTAATTTAACGTAGTATTTTTGTATTATTTGAAGATGGCTTCATCGGCAAAAGTTGACAAGGATCCGCGGGAAGAAGCATCAGGAAGAGTGCACCAGTTGTTGGATGTTATTGGCAGAATCAATTTTTTGTTTCCTTCACTATTCGCGGACGAATTTGAAGAACGAAATGGCCATCCGCAATTTAATTTATTTTCAAGGCATGAAGAAAGTAGTAGAGAGCAAGTATCAAACGGTGAAGAACGCAATTGCATCGGTGATGGCCACGGTACCGTTAATGGTGTCGGTAATAGCAATGGTAACCAGGATTTTCAACAATACGCCATTTTTAATAATCACGAGGAGCAAGATAACAATCGGGAACATCAACGATTTCCTGAACAACATCAAGATAATCGTTTCCAACGTCCTGTGGATCTCTATCAAAATGAAAATGTCGGTAATGGCAATGGTAACCAGGATTTTCAACAATATGCCATTTTTAATAATCACGAGGAGCAACATAACAATCGGGAACATCAACGATTTTCTGAACAACAACAACAACAAAGTAATCGTTTCCAACGTCCTGTGGATCTCTTTCAAAATGAAAACAGTTTGAGTGCCGAAAATCGGGAACATCATATATTTCCTGACAATAGAAGACAAGATAATCGTTTTCAACGTCCTGTGGATCATTTTCAAAATGAAACTAAAATATTTAAAAAATTGTAATATTGCGAGATATACATATGTTAATATGTACAAATGTAATAATATAATATGATATAGGTTAATTATGTATAAATATGTAGCAACACCTTGTGTATATAGTTTTTAAAATGAAGTTAAAAATGCAATTGATTTTATTATAAGCACATAGTAATTAATAAATAGTGTAAATAATCATAATAAAATAATGAGATAATAATAACAAAAATATGGCTGTTTTTATACAATATCTATACCCTTTGCAGTTAAAAAATTAAATAGTACATTGTGCAACAAGGGGAGAAAATGAGCTATTTCTAGCAAGGGTGAAGTATTCAGCACGAGTCGGAGTAAAGTGCTGAAAATACCTCACCCAAGTCTGAAATAGCTTTTCGCCCCGTGTTACACACCGTTTTTTTTTCAACGAAGGCATGAAAAGTCCTCTTTTGGTGTTAAAAAGTTGGATAGATGATCGTGCACAGAAATCGTAAAAAATAGTTTAAAACAGGGAAAAAAAACGTTGTTTTCAAAGAAAAGTTAAAAAATTAATAACTGCTCAAAAAAAATTTTTTAAAGCTTTAAACAAATAAATTATTAAAATTAATCTATTGCACTTGAAAAAAATTTACGATTGGTCTTAATTACATTTGAAATAAAACAACTACCAACAATAAAAATCTTCATATAACCATGATACCAAGAGATTACTCGGAACGCAGTTGGGTAACTATCGAAAATAAAATAACCAAACCTTACGGTATGTACTGTCTAGTGTTTGTCAGTTGCAGCATATGTGAATTATGTGTTCTAGTTAATTGTGTTCTGCAATGACATTTTTTCACCTGTCAAATCAAATGTTTGACAGAAGAAAGTCAAGAAACAAACGATTTTTATCATGAGTGACTTAAACATTCCAATAATTGAACCAACTGTTGATTACACAAAGGTTTAATAAAATGCAAATTTAAGCTTGTTACAACGAATTTTTTTAAATAACCTCAAATCTTATTTTTTTTTTAAATTTTATAGAAGATTATTTTTATTATCTTCAGCTTTTACTTTCCAGGTACCTCCTATCAATCAGAAAAGAACCATTGCTTTTGTAAATCATTTTATTGCTCACACAATAACTTTTTTAAATAAATTTTCTCTCTCTTGTGAAGAAAAACTTTTTGAATTTGAAAATAAAATCCAAAGGGTGGAAGCTTCGTTAGAAATTTTAGAAGCAAGGGTAAGGCTTTGCAGTAATATTTATGAACTGCAAGAAAATAGATTATAAATAACCACAAACTTTTTTAGCTATCGTCTATACCATTTGAGAATGAATCACAATCTCAAACTAATGTAATAGAGGAAAAAAGTAATGATGAAGAAGTTATGCAAGTAAAAGATGTACAAGTGGATGAGCCTGATAATGAAGTTCCTATTGAGCCTAAAGTTGATGAAGAGTTAATACCAATAAGTTTACATCCTCAATATAAAAAGTATTTTAAAATGGGTCATTTTGGCGTTCCCAAACCAGCAGTAAAACTCAAAATGGAACAGGAAGGATTGGATTCGTCTCTGTTAGAGTAAGGATTTTTATATACATTTCATAAATTAAGTTCTTATTTAATAAGTTATTTACTTTCTTTTAATAGTAATCCACAAAAAATGATTCCAAAGCCAAAATCTGAAAATGAGGAGGATAGCTGATAAAATAATAATGTAGGTTTTCTATATGTTTTTATTTTGTACACATTTAAAATTAATAAAAAAAGAAAATTTACAAACCAAAAAAGATTTATTTCGTTTTTATTAAATACAGTTCCTTAAAGTTATAAAAAGAATGAACTTAGAACTGAATCATCTGGCCCTAAAACAAGTAAAACAAAATTGTTAATAATCAATAAAATTTTAGATATATTAATTATTTTTGTAAAAAATAAGTTCTTGACATACCTTCCTCTTCTTGTCACCACCAAGTTCGAAGTGCTTGCAACGCTTAAGAGGGATCTGTTTCCTGTACTTGCATTCAGTACATTCCATTCTTAATACGATTTTCTTGGTGGTCTTAGCCTGTTGAATGCAATTTTTAGTTATTAATAAATATATTCAGAAAGTAGTAACAATTTAAATTTATTTAAATTTTTTTAAAAATAATGAAAATATTTCTCTAAGCTTTATTTGTAAATTGTGAGAAATTTAGTAATAATATGTTTGTAATTTGACAGTAAAAAAAAAGTTGGGACAAGTCAATTTTGTAAAATATTAATTTGAAATAAAAATCTTGAATTAACAAAACTGTCAGTTTTTCTTTACACCATTTGCTAGATTTTAATAGAAAATGCAAGGAAAAATTAACTTTATTATTTTCTAAAATAAAATTTTGAATGTCAGTAGATAATATTATTTTACTTCTTAAGCAATTTACATGTATAAAAATGATCTAAATTGAAAAAAATTCCTTCATAAAATTTAAATAAGAAATATTATTTTATTTATTAAATTTCATTTGAACTATAATTTCTAATAAGAAAGCAAAATAAATAAGTTAATTTTCAGATTCATCGACAAAAATTATAATGAATTTAAAATGAAAAAGTCTGTTTTTAAATGGCATACAATTAATACGTAAAATTATTCTTAAACTCAATTTTTTTACAAAGAAAAAGCTATTTTCATTTTGAATTCTTCTCGAATGTTTGTTATTAGTCAATATCATAAAATTACCTCCATCAAAAAGTTAAATTCTATATTTTAATGCTTTCTTTTACAAAAATTAAAACTATTTGTAAAAGTATCATACCTTCTTTCTGAAAATAGGCTTAGTCTGTCCACCGAAACCTTGCTGTTTACGGTCATAACGTCTTCTACCCTGAGAAGCATGCCTTTCTTTGCTTTTTTTGTATTGTGTTACTTTATGTGGTTTGTGTACTTTGCACTTTTTGCAGAAAGTGCGCCTCTGTTTTGGTACGTTCACCTAAAAAAGAAACCAATATCATTCATTAAAATTTGTAAGTTTTAAATCGCATAGTGCTTATGTTTATATTTATTAAGTTTTTTTAATGAAAAGAAGTTCAGATAATTTTCATAAAATAAATAATAACCATTTTAAATCCTTTAAGCAACGTTTAAATGATGCTATAAATAAAAGAATAATGCTTATAATGTTATGTTATTATTGTTTAACTGTTGGTAATTTGTAGGTTATATCATGCAATGTCATCAACATACGTAAATCGCAAAAGGTTGCGAACGACATGAACCATTAAAAGGTAAAAAATAAAACTTATCGATAACGATTAGTTTTAAGTTGAATTGTGCACGGATCAAGTTGATGACATTGGATTAAATCGACATTTTTAAAATTTCGTTCACCTACCATCTTGGCCGTATCGCAGGAAAAGGAAGTGAAAACGTAGTCCGCAATTTAAGGGAAGTCGATCGCCGCGACATCTGCCCTTCTCGCATACGAGTGGCGAAGTAGAGGCCGCCGCCGCGCCGCGCGGCGTATTCCTCTTTACGAAAAAATAATTGAACCAAATGGTCAAAATAACATTTTTTCTTTTACCCAATTCCTTTAAAATCTTCAATTTTAATGAAAATCGCATATTTTTCGACGCTTATACTAAAAATCCACGCATTTGTCGCAATTTTCTTCTTCGCGGATAATAGAAGAGATATAATGGAGGCGATAGCATTACGTCCACGGCGCCAACAGCTGAAATGAACTTTGCAATTTAATCGATACGAAGCAGGCCGCGGAAAAGCCGTGCCACACACGTAGATCATAAAATATTATTTCAACAGCCACCTAACAATCGTGCAATTTCCATATATACTCGAAACGGCGCGTATATACACCGACTCTGCACCACCACAAGCACACACGTCCACGCGGCGTATCGTATTTATAAGCGCAATAAACGACCGGTCGGCGACAATGCTGGTGGTGGTAGTGACCGAGTACACGCGCGATTTACGTGGAATCGCTGAGCGAGCTAGTACGCCGTTTCTTTTTACGCGGCTGCACGTGCACATATAGCTTCGCACATACATCCGCGTATACGTTTCGATAGAGGTGCATATAGCTAAGAATTTCCAGAAAAAATAAACGCTACGACGTCGCTCGCGCGCGCATCTAGCGCTGTCCTTCTCTTTGCCTCGAGAGTTAGCCGCCGCCAGCGTGGGTGCTTCTTGTGCCGCATGCGGCACTCTATTGTCTATAATCTTGAGTTAGTCTAGCTGGCTAGCTGCATGCAGCTGCCAGTAATTTAGCTTGTAAATAGGGATAAGTGGCGCAGGTAAGAAAATTCGTCGTCCCTAAAATTTATATGATCCGGCATTTTTCAGATCTTCAAGGACACGGCTAATAACTACTCCCGTAGGCCGCTTTCCTTCGGTCCGAAAATATGTCGCTCAGGTAGTACGTGTAACTGCGTCTTTGGAAAAATTAAGAGAAAGTCGACGTGGAATTGTAAATTCGAAGATGAAATTTTAGTTGCAGGAGAATAATAATAATCATAGCTGCAAAAGCGGCTTAATTGCACCGGCAGCTGCAAGTGAGGAAATCCATAAGTCCCGGAAAACGGTCGGGAAAGCGGCAGACTTTCGTTTTTTCCCCCTCCTCTCAAAGCAGATCCTCTCTCCTCCCCGCTTTTCTAAGAAAAGCGGCTTTTGGGCGCATGGCGCGCACATTTGTTTTTTTTTTTTTTTTCGAGCTCCAGCGCTTCTGCTATTTTGCGCGAACGTATAGGTAAGGTAGGAGGATTGAAATTTCAGGCGTCGCGCGGGGGAAAAAGCTGGCACCGCAAGGGCAGTCCGCGCGCGCTTTTGCTCCCTCTCCCCCTCGATTTCGACCTGACGTTCGCATATACGCGCACCGCTTTTCCGAGCCTCTTTAGAGAAAGCGAGAGGGCTCTCCGTCTTGCCTTTTTTTTCTACCGAGCAAACAAGGATGCAAGATCGATTTTTGATAACGAGAGTAACAGAGACGGAGAGACGACGAGGGAGACAGAAAGCGTGCATGCGCGCCTACACTCAACAAGTCGAAAATGAGAGCGTAAGGCGATTATCGAAAAGATGCCACTTGCGAGCTAGAAGGAGAGGTGGACGGAGAGACACGCAACTGCGAGCTTATCCGTCTCTTTCTCTCCCCCTCGTTCGCTCGCGCCCCGGGAACATCCTTGACGCCGCGATTCCTCCGCGGCACGTTCTGTTCCTTTTGCGGCGCGGAATCGTCGGTATACGCCAGGACATTTTTGTCGCGAGATATCGCGCGCGTAAGGCAATACGTCGCGCGATGACACGGCGAATTTTCGGCGGGGGGGCCGGAAGACGCGCCGGTGTAGAAAATCGAACGGCCCGTTTTTTATCCGATTTCCAACCGGAAAATTGAACTCGGAAAAGGTCCGTGGAAGAATACCTCATTGGCTTTCGAAGCCGCGCCATCTTCATTTTTGAACAAAGCAGGCTCGCTTAAAAGAGAACGAGGCGTGTACGACGTTTGAAACGTACACGCCGCCGAGGATGAGATCGGAGATGCGACGTTGCCGGACGCGCGGTGAGTGGTTTTTCACTCGGATGGACGCCACTTCCGATGCACGCCGCGCAATGTGTATGTGCCTGAAAATCAAGCAAGCACTTTGATTACCAGAGGCCATTTTTTTCTTCCAGCGCCTATTCCCTCACGCGAAATATAAAGCGCCGCACGACACGCCGTGAGACTTGGGTCACGTGGACGCGTATTTTTAAAATATTCGATGTTGCGCACTTTGCTTTTGTTCCATTAGCGTGTGCTTTTAATGCCCTGGCACGCCGTTATTTTTAACGGACTATTTATGCGTGCTTCTAATATACACGTTTTATCGGGGAATATTCCCAATGTTGAGGGTGTTTCTACATGTGAATGTGCAAACGGCGCTCTTTTGCACTTTTCAGTTACGTGCTTTTGTGCAACGCCAGCGCTACAAGACACGCGACATTTTCTGCCGCAAGCGATGTTTTTGAGAAAGATTTTAGGCGCTTCAACTAAACTTTGCAAAGATATAGGATCGTTGGAATTGTTTGCATTCTTGATGAATCATTAATGATATCTCGAGCTTTTTTAGCGTTTCGAATAGTTTGGTCATAATAGTCGAGAAGCTTCGGTTCAATGTCGCAAGACATATTGGTTGCACCACTTTCGACTGAGTTTAGTTGAACGGATAGTAAGAACACGAGTAAAGCAAAGTAGATAGGGTACATCCGTAAAAGGGCCTATTCAGCTCCTACACTCGTAAAATTTTCTTTTTTCTGAGAATACCATGACTAGCAGCAGTTAGCATGAAAATCAAAAGATCCAAACACTGTTTCTTGGAAAAAGGTGACTAATTAAATCTCGATGGAAGTTCCCCAAATCTTCTGTTATTTAAACTAATTCCACAAGTTTTCGAGGTTCTTGAACAAGTAAGAAAGATCCCCTTCATAAAAAACAAAAAAATGTCGAGAAACGGCACTAAAATAGGACAAATTCAAATTTCGCGCCAACGCTCTTCAGTCATTTCCGGCAGGCCGCTTCAGGCAACGCGGCAACGCTGGATCTTGCTCACACAGTCGGGTCTGCGTCTGCACACAGCTGCACTCGACTCGAGGTTCGCACGTACGCTCTTACACATTGGTAGATCCGAGCGGACACTTACACAGACGCACGGAGCCGCGTCCCACGTAGGTGTGACGACGCACACTCCGCTTCTGACCAGTTCGCCGCCTCTCCTCTATCTCTTTCTCGCGCACGGCGTCTCTCCGTCCTTGTCTATCGTCAATGCCACTTCTCCACTTATCTGAGCGAATATTTTATATTTTGTATATCCAGCCAAATGTGGAATCGAGTCAATCCGCACATTCGGCGTTGCCATTCGGTTTCAAGCTTTTTTCAGATGTCCGAATTTAGAAAATCGCCGTGTTTTTCATACTTCATTTCGTTCGATGGCTCGTGTGCTACATTATGAGGTCAAGCACACCCGGCAAGTTTGAACACCATTTTCTGGCGAAAGAAAAGCGAGATACCAGCGAAATAGCATATGCCTACGCTTTTTAAGCTGAGCGTAAAGATGTTTTTTGAAAACGGCCGAGCGTCGCTTAAAAATTTTGAAAAAATTTCAAAATTACGACATTTCCAAGGTCGCAAGGGTCCAAAAATTTATTGAAACGAAAGAAGCCTACGCTTATGCCTAAACGGGATTTCTAAAAAGAGGGAGAAAAAATTTTCAGTTGTGTTCTGATTTAAACCGAAAAATAATCTCGGCATTTATATCAAGCGCTAGGGAATCCCGCTAAAACGTGAGCGCAAGAGAGAGAGAGCGAGAGAAAAAGAGAGGCAACGGTGGAGAAGCGGCACAACAGCGGCTACCCAGCTCTCCTCTCCTCTCTTCCGTCCCTGCCCCTTTTCCCCCTCGCCATGGCACCCCCGGCTCTCTCTCACCCCTACTCTCCAGCCCCAACGCCTCGGCTCCCGCTCCCCGAAACTCCTCTCGTCCCTTCGTACCGTTCTTTCTGTCTCTCTTCAGCTCTAGCATTTTCCTATGGCTGCATCCTTGTCGCTCCCTTGGCTATGGAGAGATAGAGAGAGAGAGAGAGAGAGAACGACGCTGCTGCTGCCTTGCGTTGCGGGCACTTGGCCGGAAACCGACGCCGCGCACGGACCTCAAGCGACTCCACTAGTAGTCCTTCTCCCGTCCGACAGAACGCTACTACGTTCCCTATATATATATATATATATTCTACATATATATTCACGTATATATAGCCAGTAGCAGTGGTGGTGGTAACCCACACAGTGTCGGTCCGAGTGTAGTTGCTGGAGCGAGAGCATCCACCACTACACAGTGCAGAGCACAGCCGCAGTTGACGGATCTCGAGCTCCGGAGTCAGTCGTCAGACAGCAGGGACTCGTGACGGTTCGCTTCCGCGACGTTCTCTTTTAGTTAGTTTGTACATTTTCCTAGCTAGTAGACGTTCCGAGAACGTTCTCGCTAGCTACGCTCATCGTACATCGGTACCGACGTTTACCTCGTCTTTAAATACACACACATACCTACTCAACCATGAGTACCAAGGAGAACAGCGGTGAGGTCGCCGTCGAGAAGGTGACTGAAAACGATAAGCCCAACGCAGACGCCAAATGCGAAATCAAAGGCATCAAGAGGGCGGCAGAAGTAAGTACCATTCATAAACCAATACTTATCCGCGAAAGGTCACGCGGCGCATCGGTGATCGGTTCCGTCCAGGAGTCGATCGCGCCGGCCGGCACTTCGCGGTGGCGGCGGTGGGTGCGCGCGCGATCGACGGCCAGACTCCATTTTCTCGTTCGAGGCGCGCGCGTTTCCGACTCGGGCCGCTGGCTCTCGTACTCCGTGTCACGCGTCTCTCTACTCGCGATTTCATTCATTTCGCTGGGGGCAGGCCTCGTTCGAGCCCGAGATTCTCGAGCTTTCCACCGGCGGTGGATCGGCGCCGCGAGAGGAATGCCTTGCGCGCTTGGTGTCGCACACGGGAAAAAATGGCGCGCCGAGCGCCATGAGGCTCCGCACGCTGTATGCATGCGTGCATCCCAGGCCACGCACGCGTACGTTCATTAATAAACCGCGAGAAGAGACACGCAAAAATACGAGCTCGGAGAGCGTGCACGCGAGTTTTTTGCTTTTTCCGCTTCTCGCTGGCGGACACGATGCATTCGGCTCTGTCGGTGAGACGCCATGCTTTCTTCGGGCCTCTCCACTCGGCGAGTCTAATACATAAGCCATTATTTTACTATTGCTCGGTGAATTGATATAAAAAGGCACGCTTCTCGACGAATGTCACGACTGTCGCGTGAATTCTTCGAGAAAATCACGTCCACCGAGCGCGTACTGGGGGGGTCAGCGACGCGCGCCGCCGCCATGTGCTCTCCGGTATCTCGCGTCGAGGGCTCGGGCCGCAATTACCCCTGGACGGGGTGAAATTCCTCGGGAATTCGGTCGCGAGCGTAAATAAACGCCGAGAGGAATCGATCGAGCGCTCTATCCGAGTGTATTAATGGCAGGAACGTGGCTTTGAAGCGCGCGCGTTGGTAGAGTCCAAGGGACGCCGCCATTTTTCCCTCGCTGTCACAGGAGGCAGGCAGCGCTCGATGGAGCTACGGCGGAGTGCATGTCCTTCGGCCCCGACACGGGAATCGTTAAAAGCCGCGAGAGCGCAGCGCATCATCCTCCCGCGCATTTTTACTCTCCGTTGTGTACTTTACGCTATATTCGCCTTCGTGCGTACGCGAGGCCGCCGCTCCATTATGGCCGACGGCGAGCATAAGCAGCACCAGCAGCAGCAACGCCGCGCGTCTCTCTCACTCTCTTACTCTCCCGCGCGCTCCTTGCTTCGATCTCTCCCTCCGCCGTGCGGCTGCCTCGTCTTTTCGATTCCGCTTATCTCGCTCTTTTTCTACCATTTAATTGATTGACCATTTTTCTCGCCTAAAGATGGACGCCTCGCTGTGTACGTATGTACATACACGTATGTAAGAATATACGCACGGGTGTACGTAGAGCCGGGCGTCGGGAATCTGATAGATGTATATAGGTAGAAAGCGGCGGCGGCGGCGCAGATATCAAACTTCCTCCTCGCATAATAATTGTTTACGAAATAGACGACGACGCGCCGCTTTGGACGCCATGAGCCGCCGCGTGTTCTCCCACCCCCCTCCCGCGCCCTCCCTTCACCGTCAGCCGTATATACCTATGCGAACCTTCGAGAAAACATCGCTCGATTTTTCCGCTCGGCTTTTCGCGCATCCCCCTAGGCCTCCCACCACCCCCGCATGACTCGAGCTGCCGGCGTCGCGCCGGTTTTCCCTCCGAATTAAGCGCGCGCGCGCGCGCCTCGTCGTATTTCGAAGGCTACGCGCGTCACGTGGAACGCGTGCTCGAAATCGATATAGGTGATATTCCGGCCTCAAAAAGAAAAAAAGAAACGGCCGCCGCAACGCGCCCGCTCTTATCTGCCGCGCTTTCGAGATTATCGCTAAAAGGGGTGAGGGAGCGAGAAGCGCATTATCACGGAGCTTTCTTACCAGAGAGACAGAAAGAGAGGGAGTCTCGGTCGGTTACGTGATATTTGTGGAAACGGCCATGTTTTCGAGCCGGGCGGTGCGCGTCGCTGCGCACGCTCGAAAGATGGAGAGAGAGAGGCGGGAAACGGTGACTACTACCGCCGCCGCTTTTCGTCGATTAACGAAGATACGGATCGATACGCTTTCTCGCTCTCTCCCTCTGACGTTGTCGCCCGATTCTCTGCCTCTCTTCCTCTTCTTCACCCCCGAAAAGCGCAGGGATCGATCGATCGATCGAGCGCGTTGCCAGAGAGCGCGCGCGGACGGTGCGCGGGTTATCAAGAGACGGAGACCTTGTTATTGGCAATGGTGCTCCTTCTTGATGATAGGAGAATTCGAAGCGGTGGGAAAGAGCGAGCACGAGGGAGAGAGAAGGAGATATAGGATATATGTACGAGCGTGCTCGACTGCCGAGGCCGCGTCGTCAAGCGGCGACGCCACTGTCGCTTTCCTTCTTCTCTCGCTCTAGCAGGCGCTGCGCGAGCCATCCGGCGGCGTGCGCGCGACGCCGGAGGAGAAAACCCAGACTTGATGAATTTTCCATTTTATTTAGCGATGATTGCTTTCACGCTTGACAATTGGCCTTTCATTTAGGGATAGTTCTTTTATCTTTAAGCTAGCTAGCTTTCGTTGGATTGGATTAATTGTTTAAAGAATTTTATAATTTATAAACAATATGTATTCTTTTAAACTGACTGACTTCAGTGAGTATAAAAGAAGTTACAACGAAGTTTATCGTTGCAAGACATTTAAAAATATCTAAAAAGCCACTTTCCAAGACTAATCAGTAGTTGCATAAGTGTAGCATTTTGATACTGTAATTTCTCACTTAATTTCATTATATATGTTATCATATACATTAAAATCATAAATTTAACAGTCAAAAAATTTAGAACGCGTATCGAGAAAAATCTCAACAAAATTCGAAAACTTCTTTCGTAATCTAGTCGTTTCGAGCCCGCATTCCAAAGGGAACCGTTTTCTCCACAAGTCTCACGATATCAGTATCCCTCGGTTCATAAATTATATCCCACCAAAACGCGCTCCTTGATAACGAAGCGCGGCGGTGCAACGGCAGAAATCGGAGCTAGACGGCTTGGAATTCGAAAAAAAAAAAGAGTGCTCCGCGCGGGGGAACAATAGAAAAATAGAGGCGCAGGTCCGTAAAAGGCGCTGAATAAATTAGACGGTCGGCGAGCGGCGGGAAAACTTCCTCCTCCGGCTTTTCCACGAAGCGGTGTGCGCGCGCGGCCGTTTGAACGGCGCCGGTCAAAAAGCGCGCGCACAGCCTTCGGTATCCCCCTTCCCCGAAAAAGGGAGACATCCGGTACGTTTTCACTGCATTCCCTCTCTATGCCACCTGAACCGACACGGAGGAGAGGGAGGGATACGAGAGTGCGTAGCCTCGTTAGGCCCTATGCACAGCGTAGCCTTTGAAGGATTGACTTTCGAGCGCCTTCGATTGCTTATGTAATTGTAATCTTAATTTCAATCAGGCGATTTTGTGCCTGTTTTGACTTTGCTTAAAAAAATCGAGCGGTCTCAAAGGGGAATCTCGCCGCGGTCGCGGCATTACGCCCTCTGCACTTCTCTTTCTCTCGTCCTGCGAGCCAAGCAGTTCCCTTCCCCTTTGGCGCATTCTCTCGCTCTCCCTCGGCTGCTCGCTCTCCTCTTGATCGGCTTCTCTCCTTTCACCTCTCCTGCTCTCTCGAAGGTGTACGTTGCGCGCTGTACTTCCTCTCCGATGCCGGCTTTTGTGTACCGCCTCGCGTGCTGCGGTTTTTGCTTTGAAAAATACGAATGCGCTTCTCTCTAATCGAACTACGCGAACAAAACTTTGTGTGTGAGAAACACACGCGGAAGTCGAATTAATCCTGGAGACTTTCTCTGTCTATCCTCCCTCTTTCGGAGCGCAGAAAAGAAGGGTAACCGCCCCTCTGATGCCGTGGCGGGAAGAACGAGCCCGAAAAGTTGGCGTGTTCTCTCGCCGCTGCTTCTCCCTCTCTTCGGCCCTTTGCTGCGTCGCCGGTCTTACCCTTCTTCACTTCCGGCTCCCTCTTTCGATCTTTATTATCCCTCGCGTCTAGTTTTATGTGCAATTGTATGGTGCCGGGCTCGAATGGGGGAGGAGTCTAGCCGTTTTTCTTCGTTCTATCGAGGCGATGATTAATATTAAGTTTACGACTATGCAGTGATTGAATGATTTACTAAATGTTGATGTTTCTTTATTTTAGGAGAAGAATGATGAACCCAAAAAGCAGAAGAAGGAGGAAAATGGTGACGGTGAAGTAGAGGAGGACGAAGTTGACGATGAAGTGGAGGGTGACGAAGAGGAAGTAGAAGATGTTGACGGAGAGGAAGATGAAGACGAGGAAGATATTCCCGAAGGAGAGGACGACCTTGATGAGGGTGAAGGTGTGTATCGTTATTTTTAAAAAACATTTAATAGTCATTATTATGAATGTTCTGCGTTTATCATTACCTGTGCATGAGAAAATAATATAAAAATAGTTCTCGAGTCTCATAGCCGTTAATGAATCAACGCTAATTTACTCAATTTTCTACTTTCATTGCCTAATGTTCATTATTAATATTTCTTTCGTACATCTCTCTAACAATTGATTCATTTTTCTTTACAGATGACGAGGAGGAAGATGCGGAAGCTGAAGGAGAGGGTGAATATGACGACGATGACGCATAATGAATAAATCTGACAACCACGTGTATGTAAGAAGGGAGGTGGAGGAGCCCGACGGTGTGCCCACAACCTTGTCGTCGTCTCGCCTTTGTCGTCGAACGCCGACTTTCTTCACGAGCAAAACACTTATACTCTCATATTGAGTGGTTTGGTAGCACACCAGAGTTGTTGACGACACCTGTCGGATGAATCCTCCCGATCTCTACGAAACCTAAACAACAATAATTAACAGCAACAGCAACAACAATAAAAAAAATCAGCATCGTCAGCTTGCCGGAGTTGCGTCGGGTCGATACATTGTACTATTCATCCCTCCCACATACACTCACATCTCACTGAGATAGAGCGTCTTTTATTTGAAAAGATTGTCAACACCTCTCTAATGTCCGCTCTCCGTTGATTCTTGAATCGTGTCCCGACCCCTTCGTCGGTCTCGACGCCCTCGCAATTCTGGCTTCCTAGCTTCACCAAATACATGCTAGGTCGTTTGACGGATATACAGATAAACAGCTATAAGTTCGCCCCTTCCTCCGTATGACACAACAAAATACATTAAGGCCCTTCAGGTCGCTATTTACATTTTTTTAAGTCTATTTGTAATTTTCTTCTACTTTTTGGACTACTGTTACGTTCCATGGATGTTTTTTTACTAAAGACGATTAGCAACCGCAGCAGCAAAATACATCATAAATTTTATTAAGCAAAGATCGATGCATATTATTTACCCTCTTCATTTGTCTGCCTAATCTCTCACACACGAACAAAAAACACCCATTGTGAATTAATTACGCCGAACTTAATTTTGGATGATTGTCTCCTGCATTTTTTTGTCAACTGTCCGTCTACGGCGGATCTAACGTTTTCTTTTGTCTAAGCCGGCTCGTCGGAAGTACATCTTGAAACAAAATCTTCGGTATTTGCCATCTGGCTTTATCTCCGCGGGACATTTTTATAAAAAAAACTTATTTAAGATGTAAGGAAAAAGCTATATTGTATTTAAATAGTGTAAAATGGACATTTGTGGGTGATGATTTTTTTTTACATTTGAAAATCAATTTTTGCGTTTGTAGTTCAACGAATGTCTCTCACCTAGTGCGCGCGTGACTGAGTTTTTCTTTTTTTCCTCAAAAGAAATCGTTCTTATCTTCTCTTTCCGTTTATTGTCAATTGTCGGTTCCACGGCAAAATGGTATGTGTAATTAAGCGATTGAGAAAAAGGAGCTCTACACGAGACAGCTGACACGCGCGAATAGCAAATCAATTTGATAATTGAGGTTGAAATGCTAGCAGGCAGGTAAACGAGTGGTGCATGTACAACTCTTGATTGAAAACATATTGATTGATGCGAATTATAAAAATACATATTGAAACATGAGATCGATCAGTCAACATCGATAAACTTTGGTACTTTCGAAGTAGTGCTCACCTGCCTGCTGATTATCAATCGAATGTTTTAAATGCAATGCTCGCGCCGGGTAGTGTGGATGAGTAATGTATGACTTTAACATTGCATAATAATTATACATAGCATGTATAAAGTTATGGAGTAAGGATCAATTTTATTATTAACGCTAATAATTGTAAACGTAATGCGAAGAGGTTGTTATACACTCTTTTAGATACATGAGCATATTTCAGAATCAGGGGGGAGAGGATTCATGATGCGTCAGCGAACTTGTAACCGACGAAAAAATAATGCAATTTATAGAAAATATAAAACTGTATTTTGAAAGATAAGCGCGCGATCAGATTGTACGATCAGACACTCCGCAACATGAATTTACTTTGTTTTCTTTTTTTTTTAAGTCCGAGACAAAAACAAATAATCAATTGTTTTTTCGACAATTATTTACTTGTTAATTGTGATTGTAATACCTATTCTATATCAGTAAACGAGAGAGACGATTGGAATGTTCTATTGTATATTTTCTGACGAACTGAATTGTGTAAAAAAACATAACAGCGATGTTATGAACGTATGAAATTGTGTATTAAAATGAAATTTCACAAAGTAAACAATGATTAATGAATGAAGTATGATAAAGGAAGATAAACACAGATATAAAAAAATATACGCGACGAAGTTCGAAGATCCCATGAGAACTCCCTGTTTCGAGCGTAATTTTTCCAGTTGTAAGCGTAAATACACACGTGTATTACGCGCTCGAATTGTATACTTTTTATTTAAATGTGCGACCAGAATATATAAAGAAAAAAGCGCGCGCGATAATTTGAGATACTGAAGAATGTGAAAAATTCCTTATCATTTTTTCTCTTCATTTTTCTATTTTTATGATTGATTAGCGTCTGCAAAAAGCGCGCGTCCGAGCGTCCGACGAATTTTTATTTTAAGATTCATCGCGAATGCGTCGCGATTAGGAGCGCTGTTTGAATGAAATATTTTTCTCCCTATAGAAACACAATAAAAAAATATCTTAAAAACACAAAAGTGTATCGATGAAAAATATAAGAAAACCGCCTTTGCTCTCGAGTACCGCCGAGCGAACAGTTTCAATGAGACGCTCAGCTTCCCTCAACGGCACTCGAGCCAGTGAATTGTTTTCCGAGTATTATAGGTAAGAGATTGTAATAAAATAAAAAAAAAGAGAGTTACGAGAGATAAGATCGCCGCGCTCCTATCAGCGACGAGGACACAGTTAAAACGAAAATTCGTCTCGCCGCTACGAATTATATATTCTCCTCTTCATATTACCTCCTTTCGCACTGAATTCTGGGCGACCAGTTATTATAGATTATAAATGAAAACAGATGCGCAATCGAGATAAAAGAAAAAACTCAATTGACGAATTTATATACATCGGAAATGAATGAAATAAATTTTTTCAAATAAATGGAAGAAAAGAAAAGAATATGCGTTAAGCAGAACAAAAAAATATAAAAAAAAAAGGGTGATGAGACATTGCGGTTACGATACCATTGTACCATAGCTGCATAATTAAATAAAAGTAACGATAATTCGAACGCGAGAGGATGTGTGTCCCACGTTTTAATGTACAAATATTTTCGAAGATGGTAGTTAAATAAAGCGCAGTTAGATCGGAAGACGAATCCATTCGTTCCCGTGAGTATATAACTAGTTATTGGCTTCTTGTCTTTATTTTACTGCTGAAACATCAAAACCTACAAAAGGAAATCCTTTCTTGAATCAAACTACGATATGTGTCGTGCGTCAAAAGTACGTATTATCCACGCGGGCGGCAGCACCGCGCGGTTACGCAATTCGCCGGCGAGTTTTATTTCGCCTCTCTGCGCTCCTATTTAGAAAAAAAAAATAGCGCGGCCCGAGGACGATGAAGCCGTAAAGCCGAGAGGCTGCCGCCGTCCATAATTCATTCCTTGTTTCTCGCTCCTCCATCACTATCGGCGTCTTACGTAATTAGATGCGCGCGCTACCGACGACTCCCGGACACGTGTCGACGAATATCCGGTAAATAGAGCAATTTTTCTCAGTCTATGTTCAACGATGCGCTTCAGGATTTTATCGATATCGTCCCGTTAGCCGTTTGAGCGCGAGGCAAAAAGTAATACGGATTGTCGAGCCGCAGGAATCGATAGGAGGCAAACCGACGTATGTGCAGACGATTGCCGCCATAGATCGAGTAATTGCTTAATTAGACAGTCTACTTTACTGTACTCGAGCCGCCTTTTTGCTTTCCTCTTTAATCTATTTTTTAATACGCAATTAAAGATAGTCCCTCTAGAATCGATGCTCCAATTCGAAAAGTTATGAATAGATTGTAGAATATAATGAAGTATTGACGGAAAACAACGAGTGCACCGCAAAAATAGTTTAAAAACTCGATCATCAAAATTCTGCCTCATGACTTAATCTCTCCCCCCCGGCGCCTCGATTATTCACACTCTTTTTATAAACCGTTATTTAAAGAGCTCATTGTCGGAGAATTGCAGCGAGACGAGCGACGAAGAAGCGCAACTGCGCAAGCGCCGCCCGAGCCGGTATTTGAATCGCCGTGGTGGGAGTCGGCAGAATATGTAGAGCAACAGTCGATTTCAGGGGTTGTTTTCGGGTTTAAGTGGCGATCACTGATTGGGCGCCTTGTCGGGCATATTACGAAACCCCTTTCGCGATATACACACTCGGCGCGCGCTATGCATGCAAGTATCGATTATCTTTTCGAATGTTACCTTTTTATGGCGCTGCTTACATCCTGTAAATTAGCACTTCGCGTTGGGATTCCTACGTATCTTTTCTTCGCGTGAATGCATGCGTGTAACGTTTTTAGAAGGCTTTCCCTTTGGAATGGATAGTACTTTTTTCGTATAGAATGGAATTTTATCGTTGATTATATATAGTCAAATATAGTTTATAAACTATAAATACATTTTAATTCTGTTCAAATTAAAAAGTAGATAGTATTTAAATATTATTTTTACATTCTTAATTATTAAAACTAATTGTTACAGAATAAAATTATGCTGCTTAACATATTTATTTAAAATAAATTATTAAAACACTTCATAAAGTAAATTAATAATTATTCGTTCGAAATGGATAAAATTTTCTTTTAGTCAAAATTAGAATTGCTCAAGAGGCACGTACACAAGAAATATTTTTAATTTTTAAATTAATTCGAAGGTTTTTTAGATTGCAATATCACAACTTTTTATTTCGCTTCTTGGCGAAAACTTCCCAAATGATAACTACTGGGATTGTATATCTTTTCGATAAGCAGTAGTATAAAGTCCCAAAGTCGGCTAAAAATACTAGTAGAATGATTTGCTAATTATTTAAGTTTTCTTAACGTATTTATCGAGAAAGTTTGATGTCCTTATCGCACGTAAAAGAGAACATGTGACTTTGCAATCAGTTAAAGATTATAATCTCTGGCTAATTCATTATCTTATTCTTCACAACAATAAATATTCTTTCAAAGAAAGTCTTAGTTTTTAAATATTAATTTTAACATAAATTCGTCTTCATTTAAGCCACACTTAAAAGTGTTCATTTCATAATCATTTTCCGCGAATACTACTTTTCATAATTCTATCGCACCATCCCTTTTAACAGTGTAAATAAGCCAAGCCTTTACGTATCAACTAAAAATATTATTTCCATAAATTCCTTTCATTCTAGTGTAACTAAGCTAAAGTAGCCAGTCGATATTTTAAATAGAGCGTGCAAACACCGCGTACAAAATAAATCGCCATCTAAAATTAATCTCCATCAATAAAACCTCCTCTCCGTCCAGCAAAGCCAGCCCAACCTCTATTTCAAAACTCATTAACACCCTCTGAAATAATCCTAATAAAATATTAAGCGCGTCATCTCCAACGTACATATTACGTTGGCGGGGCGGTTTCGAAAATAAGGGGCGCAGACGCCACTTCCCCTCGAAGAAGAAGAACGGGGCCGGTGTCGCTCGATATCTCTCTCGGCGCGCGCGACGCGCCAACGGGGAGGGAAATTGATTCGCGAGAGAGAGAGAGAGGCGGCGCGCGCCTATGGATCCGATGCCGCGAGTGCTACTATTTTTGCTGCCGCGCCGATGTGATTACACCGGGGCTGCAAGAGCTGCTAATTGCGATGTGACGCCTGAAAGGGGAATTGTGTTATGGCAGGGCTAATTAGGGATGTGCCGGATGCAAGCTGCAATTCACGTGTGCTTTTATTGCTCGTTACGTTTTGTTATTTTGTGTGCTTTTTTTTTATTTTTCGCTGGTTTTTAGATCAAATAAGACTCTGTCGGTATTATGAAATAGAGCAGCATGTAAATGTTTTAAAATTATAACATTTTCATTTACAGAGAAGCTTTCTCTGTTAGAATGTTATTACATATAGCAATTGAAATATAAAATTTACGAAGATTTATTTATACTGTATAATTCAGACAAAGTTTATACATATTTACTTGTCATTTTAATATATTTTTCAAGTTTTATTTGTCTTATTGTTGAAAAATAAAAAATACATTTATAAATTTGATTATTTAAATAAACACATCTGTTTGATTGAGAACATTTTTTTTTTAATTGTAAATAATTTAGGATTACAAAAGCAAAGAGATTTACTGTTCTATCTTCTATTCCATTTTTTCTTGAATAAAATACTGGTAGGTATATAATATAAAATATACATTAAAATTAAATTTCTGTGAACTAAACTAAACAACCCCAATAACACAAGTGCAGCAAAATAACAGCAATATGCCAGCAATATGCCAGCAAACAGCAAAAACGGACGCAGTTTTGCATCAAATTTATGTAAAATTGCAACCTGTGTTATTGGGGAACTGATATAATAAATAAAATTATATCAAATTACAAATGAATTTGATAATTCATAATTCAATAAATAAAATAATTAATGTTTGTAACTTATAGTTATTGATGAAGGGTTAAAGATACAACACTGCATTAATTAATATAATTCGCTTTATATTATATATAACTAAATTAAAACATACAAATCGAAATGATTTCATTAATTTATTTTTGTTCTCATAAAAATCTTTTATATATATATATTTATTTATTTTGTGTAAATGTTGCAAAACACTTTAAAATTTACTTTTATATAGTATTTCTCCCATAAAATAAACTTTCTTTGCAAGAATAAAAAAATATCTTATTTTTATATTATGCATAAAATTTCAAGTACAATATTAGTGCCCACTCTATATTCTCAAAAATATTGCGTGTACAAATAAAAATATATACATTTCATATCAATACAATATTTGTTTTATATAAAAATCTTTTTATCGCGTGTACATTAGCTTTATTTTCGTATGAAAAAATAAATGACTGTCTATTTCGTCTATTGATACACTTTCTGGCATGTAAACTTGTGAAAAATGGAAAATTTTAACATTGTATTGTACTTTTCATAAAGGCTTACACTTGTTGGTAACAATATTTAACGATAAAAATGCTGTAAAACGTACAATAATATATGCTTGCTCTATAATATACGGTATCACAAACTCAACAAATGTTAAATGTCCAAAATAATTCTAGATTCGGTCATGGTATTATCTATTGCGATTTGGTGTCTTTTACAATGAAATCCTGACTGAAAGTGTTATCGATTGCAGGAATCGGAAGACGAAAGTGACAAAAAACGCACATGAAATCACAAAATTATGTAAAAGTTAAAAAAAATTGTAATAAATGTCTAAAACATCACAAACATGTGTATATAAACACGACAATAACATGTATCTTCTACATGCTACAATGTTCCTTGTATATAAAACCTTAGCATAAGGTTTAGTACTAAAACTTTAACAGATTATAAAAATTATAAAATTTGAGCTTGAGTAAAGCATAAATGATTACTTGGATGATCTTAAAAGAACCACTCAGATCTTATCATTGTCAAGCTGAACCATCTTGTAAAAAAAATAGTCGAATAAAACTACGTACAATTCAAACATTTGACTACTGTCTGATCGTCGTTAAATTAAAAAGAAATAACTCGATATAACTTTACTTTAAAGTACTCTAAGATATTAGAAATGCTTAATTTTTATTGAATATACTCATTACGCTTTCTTAATTGCCGATATCAAAGAAACTTTATCATAAAGTATTGAGAAATTTTCTTGACAATTAAGGAGTAAACAAGCAAATAATTCAATAAAAACTTCATCCAAAGTATTTAAAATCACTACGTCGTGAATCGAACTACAGAGAAGACTAGCTGCACTGTCTTTCTGCACGTAATCTTTGCAAGAGTTACATACGAACATCCTCAACTTTTTTTTTCATCACAGAATTTTCTATAGAAACCGAATTTTCATTTGAGTAGTACAATTGGTGACTTTTGTATACTTTTTGAGTATACGCGTTTATACATAGCCAGAAACAAGGAATACGTTTTTCTCTGCAATTCTTGGTCTTAAAGCTATTCAATTGTACTTGGAACGTTTGTTAATTCTTTTCATTTGTCTCGCTTTTCAAATCGATTCATCGTTGATTGGCTTGTACAGATTGTTTAGCGAGCATAGTTCTTGTATTGTATTACGTGTAAGCTTTGTAAAGCTGTCGGTCATATTACTTTCTTCCACTGCAGGGCCTATTGCGTCTCCATTTGGTTCACCCTGAAAAATACATTTAAAAGAGCATTAGTCGTTGCTAAATAATTTAAAAATTTAATATAACATTTTATAAAAAAATTCTTTTAATTTAATAAAAGAAAAATTTTATGTTACAATGAATTATTTATAAATTTAAAAATAGTTACCTTAACAATATCAGAAATGTTGAGATTAGTCATGTCGACATTATCAAATTGTGTAAAGTCAAAATCTGACATTTGTTGCACTGTACTGTCCAAAACACATCCCATATTTATTGTATTTCCAATAGCATTTGGTATAATACCTAAAAAATTTGTTTAAGTTCAATTACATAAAATAATTTGCGCGCTTTGAGTATGTATTTCATAAATTTTACTTACTTGTGAAATTAGTTGTTGGTTCAGGTGCAATATTATTTATCATCAGAGGTTGTTGTTGTTGTATTGGAGGTATGTTATAAAAGGCACCTTCCATTGGCGATGGAGTACGCCTTGGAGAGTTTACCATGGGGCTGGAATTCAATACAGAATATTATAGCTTTTTTATTTGTTTTTTGCATTAAAAAGAGTCTAGCAGAAGAAACTAGCATTACTGCAGAGTTATCTCAAATTTATCAAAAATTTTTTAAATTACATTCAAAATCCTTTTTAAAATAAATTTATTGGTATAACATTGAAAAATTATTTTATTCAACAAATAACATTCTATATAAAAATTAAATGATATGATCTGATATGATCTGAGTCTAAAATTCACTTACCGTAGACCAGCCATATTAGGTTGATTTGGGTTTGGAACAAATTGTGGTGCTGGAGGTAGTGGTCCTCCGAATGGTGCAAGTTTATTATTTGTCTCAGTTTTAATTAAGTCAAAGGTTGGAGGAAATCGGTTCATCAAGCCAGGCTCTGAAAAACATATTTATTATTTACTATGTACTTACTGAATGTTATATTTAAAAAGTGAAAAGCATACAAATTAAACACAGTCACAAGTAATAAATCCATGCAGCATTTATGTATTATAGTATCATGCAGAAATTTTTATTTTATTGTTTAGAATGAATCGAATACAGTTGAAGGATTAAAAAGCAGAGTATTATTTTTTAAATAAGGACTTTAAATAAGGACTTTCGAAGTAGGAGTGCAAACTTTCATTGAAAATATTTTGCCTGTAAGTTATAAGAATTAGTAACTATTTTCTGAATTATCATTATTCATTGATGTAAATGAAGTACACATGTTACTGTTTTTCTTTATTAAAATCTTCAATTATAAGTTATAGAAGCTATGGTAGAAAAGCAGCAGGTGAGCATTTTCAAGGATTTTAGGTAATGCCAAATACAGTACAGCTTTTATTTATTTATTTTTTTTTTTTTTTTTGACAAAGCACGAAATTCACACAATTGCATCATACCTGAAGATCCGACTGTGTGACTTGTTGAATCTGAAATTTGACTGATGAACAAAAGAAAGTAACTCAAGGGTATATCAAAACCAACAAGTAAAGAAAAAGACTACTATTTGAGTGTGTATATATACATATATTGTTTATATAATAGCTCGATACAATTTATAAATATAATTTTTTAAATCTTTCATACAAATTCAGCGACATAATTCTTCTTTTTAAAAAACCGCTGTTTAAAAATATTGCACATCAGCACTTTGGTATATTGCAATTATGTTTTGATTTTTTGTCACCAATCTCAAAAAGCACACAGAGATTCGAGGTCAATCGTGAAAGGCACTCGATCTCATTACAAGGCAAAAGTTGCTGCATTTTCAATGACTAGTTTTCTGTTCTTTGTTTTGAAAAAGGATGCACTATGTCATCTTTTACGATTATATACAACTTTTTATAAAAATGCATTCTTAAAAAAGTACAAAATATAAAAAGTTACAATGCTGCCGCTTAAGAGGGTCACAAAAATAGTTGCGTTCAACTTGATTCCACATACACAGGTATATACCAAGTCCAACAACCCTTCGCTTCATTCTAGTACAAAAATTGTACTAGTTCACAATGAACAATGATAATGCGCTTTAAGTACACATTGGTCTCAAGAATCAACGTCAAAAATAAATTTTTAGAAAAAAAATTGAATTATAATAAATACAGAATAAAAAAATTTCATGCCAATTTACATAGCTACTGAAATACATGTTGAATTAAAAAATGATATGAAAGAAGCTTTTGTTAGTATTTCCAATTAATGAAAAACCTACCTTTCACCGTCTACGTAATAGTGTAAATGACGTTGTTTCTTGGAACAAAGTTAACAATAATATTTCATAATGAGAAGTGTGATACAAGGCGCTACCGACACCATTTAATCCAGTCAAGTGAATCACCCAACAATATATAGATAGAAAAGTAGAAGGTTGCTCTGAACATTTGTATACGAATACTCACGTTTTTCAGCTTCGGCTTGCACGTGCCTCAACATAAACTCATTTGGATTGTTATTGAACCTCTGTCGCTTTCGCCTTAGCGAATTGGGATCATCTATGGACGATTAAAAGTTTAGCATTTTCAATTGTCAAATAAAAAAAAAACGTTATTAGAATTTAACAATCATCGATTCATCGCTTGTCGAGCAACGTCTTTCCTATTTTCTTTAAATTGTACCTTTAGCGGTGCTTACTTAAGTGGGGAACTACCAATTAAAATCATCAAAACAAATATCTGTATAAAATAATAGAATAAAAATGTAATCCTGAAGTTGTACAGCAAAATTCGGGCTAGTTTCGGTGCTATTCACTTTTCAAATTGACATGAAGGATAGCTCAAGAACTATTTTTTGACACATTTTACGCAAAGATTGATTTTTCAAAGCGCAAAGCACCACATTCTTACAGACAGTTAAACCGAACAGATTTGTACGCGGCTTGGCTAACAAAGCAGTGTCTTTCATAAATCTTGGTCAAAGGTGATTCTTGCACTCGTGTTTTTTAGTCAAACTCGTGCGGGAATCACCTACTTTGCGCACTTGTTTAAATCTTATAGAAGCGTAAATGCATAATAAACATACCTTTAACAATAATTTGAACCAAAATTGAAAAATATTGTTAAAAAAATATTCTTAAAAATCCAATAAATTTCATGCTTCTAATTGGTAATTCTCCCTTAACATAGGTTAATTAATTTTTTGTAGAAAACATTTAGTGTTTTTATACAAAATATAAGATAATTTTGGAGTAACAATTAAAACTTCAATGTTGTAACAAATGACTTAAGGCCACTTATAGTTGAAAAAATAACAATATGACAATTTAATCTTGTATAATTTTTTTATATCAGTAAATTCCCAAGTCTTTGGTTTTTAGCATTTTGCGATAATATATTATTTATATAAAAAGTAATATCTGTGCAAAATTCTGTAAAATATCAACTATTAGTTGAAATTTGTTATAATCAAAACTTGACTAGAGTAATTGACAATCTCTTTATGTACGATTCTTTAAATAGGAAGTAAGAATAGCACTCTTTCCTATACAATAGAAAGTTACAACTAAAAAACTCTTGAGATTTAAGTTCAGAAATATTTGTTTGTTTTAATGATTTTAATATATCTCTTGAACTTTAATAAATTAAGAAAATTCAATAGAATTTTCAGAAATAGGAATCATTGTTCTCAAGAGCAAAAGACAATCTTTGGTAAATTGAGTATAGTACTCTCAAAAAAGCACAAAATCTAATAAAAGGAACCAATTTCTATTATGTTCACAATTAAACATAATATTTTTCATAGTGATACGCAAGAGTGCTTTAACTTTTTCAAATGTTTAAGCTTTACTTAAGCTTACTTGGAAGCACTCTTTTTGACAAATATGGCAGTAAGTAACAATCATTCTTTGTTCTGCATAATTTTGTTCGCACCTTTGAAACTTCGAAATTCTTCTGCATTTCTGCATCTTTAATGTTAAGTAATTTCTATTTTGAATTAATATCAACAAAGATTCAATTTTTTATGCAGAACTGAAAGAATTCGACAAGTACAAAATAGTGTAAGAAGTAACATGTTTAGTTCAATCTACGTTCTAAAAGAATCAGATTTCAGCAATTTATTAATATCATTGCAATATCACATCTCAAATACCTATTTCTATTAATTTTTTAATTTCACATTTTTAATCAATAAAAAAACGTAAAATTGACGAGGCTTTTATAAATAAAAGTAATTTAACAAACTTAATTTAATAATAGTCTTTAAAACATTGTTACTTCTCACACACCCACAAATAAAAAAAAATTCTATAAACGTGGTAAATAACCACTCTCTCAAAGCAAGCTCAAGCGCTCTCCTTAACCTCCGACAAAATCTTTCCACCCTCCACGGGACTATAGTAGAATGACATTTCATCAAATTCTGACACAGTAGCACGAGGCGCAAAAGCAGTATAAAGTGCATAATGTTCAGCTTCTGTCAATTCAGCTCCATATGGTGGCGTTTCATCTCCTTCGAGCTCCAGACTTTTAGAGCTTGCAGCCAGAGCCCTGACCGGCGGGAGCTTTTGCGTTTCAAACTGCTGCTGTTGCAGTTGTACATTTTCTTTGCTCAGTCCAGGAAGACTTGCGGTGGAACCGATTTTCTCTTCCTTTTTTGGTTTTTTTGAAAACAGTTTCGAGAAGATACCAGGCTTATGTTGTTTAGGCAATGTACTACTATTCTCTGGTGGGGAAGGTAAGTTTTTCTGTGGTACACCGGTTAAAGTCTGGTGAGAGGTCGCCCTTGGCAGTACTGGCATCGATGGCGTTTTCCGTATTCGCTTGGGAGGCAGAGGTGGCAATCGTTCTTCGCCTTCTTGTATAACGTCGCGCTTTATGCGGTTTACTGGTGGCGGAGGACGAGGCGGTGGTATATCTGGATTAACAGCTATTATTGGACTAGGAACAATCGTAGAGTTCGCTGCATTTTTTTCAGTAACATTGCGATTTCGAACTCGTACCCAAACAGGATTCTTCATGGCCATCTGCAAGCTTGTGTAAGTTTGGTTGTCAGGAACATCACGTTCCACGTAATTCCCATTTTCCTCGGTAACTGGATTTGCTAAACTCTGTTCCTGATGTTCTTCCAAAAGCTTAGTATGTGTATCTTCGTAGATTCTATCAAGCTCAACCACCTGATTAATTAATTCATTAAAAGATTTATCTCCGTTGATCACACCAGAATCAACCACCATTTCATTTGCATTATCCTCTAATACACCATTCTTAACATTTTCCTGGCTCTTTTCAACCCATTTACCAACCTCGTTGTAATCATACCAATCTGCCTTCTTTTCATCGGCATTTTTCTCGACTCCGTTCACACTATTTTCGGGTACAATTGTTGACCCATCATCGTTATTTTCAGCCATCTCGTTATTCTCACCGTCTCTAACCAAGCCATCGGGATTCTTAAGAATCAGCTGCGAATCCCTATACTCTACATTGCCTCGATGAGCGTTGTACATATCGTGGAGGGCTCGGAGAGCGGAGAGCTTGCGTTTTGCTTTAATCAATTCGTCGGACTCGATGCCGTTATTGTTGTTGAATTCGACGCCATAGCATGGCCGGTGCAGCGGAGGGTAATACGGACGCTTGAGAGTCGCGGCTAAGTCGGAGGCGGCCTTCTTCCGAGCGAAGGCCTTGCGCAAGTACCAGAGCTGACTGGGCCTACCTGATCCGAGGGGTAGAAACTGGAAAGGAAGCGGATCGCTTAATGCACCATCCGAAGGTCGCTTCAGCTGGATGAACACGTCGACCGGCAGCTCGATATCCTGCGTCTTGTATTTTGGCGTCCGGAAGGCTATTCCCACCTGAAAAAAGTCGCAATTAGATGCTTAGTTTTCAAACTCAAACTGTTTTCGTATAAAAATTAAAATAAAAAAACTTGCTGAAATTTTTTCGGGAAATTAACATATTTTTTAAATATTTTAAAACGTACAAACTTTGTATATTATTGTTTTTTTTTTCTGAAATAATATAAAATTTATCAAAAATGCAAATTGTATTGCATATAAAATTTATCAAAAATGCAAACCATCATCGAATTCTAGTTGCTTTTACAGCAAAAGATTATCGCGAGTTTACTTGTAAAAATAGTAGAAATGAATCATATTAATTAACGGTTACTGACTCACGTTTATTGCTTATAGTTGAGGATGCAAAATAATATAATTTCTTATTTTTAACAAGTTTAAGTTAAAAAATATAAAATTATTGAAAAAATGTTGATTGAAGTTACTTTGAAAATTCATAATGAAAATATAAAAACAATTATTAACATTAATTTAAGTGAATCGTTGTATCATTTAACTTATTTATAAAAATTTTAGGTTTGATCGCGAGATGACGAGATATTTCTGTGAAAAGTGATAAGAATATCGGTGACCCTATTTAATATACGAGATAAATATTCTTACAAAAAGTATTTCTTGAACTTTGATGTCCAATAAAATCATAGATTTTCATATTGTGAACATGGTTCTTTCATAACATTACTTTATTTTACTGAAGTTAATATTTTCAAACGTAAATCATGTTACATAATATTTTTCTATTCAAAAAATGTAAAGTAAAAAAATGTATCAATACTAGGAAATCATGACTCAAGAAATACCGATGTCACAGCTATTTTTAAATAGTAATAGGCAAGTTTGTTGGCACCGACTTCGATGTCAAAGCTCTGAGTTTGGCACAGCAACTCGTTTTTCGCGAAAAGAGTTTGGAAGCTATACAATATCGATCTTGAATCTCAAAGTGAATTCTTCAAAATTACTTAAAAAATAGAACTGCCTTGTTCCTCGGATTGCGATTTCATACTTGTAAAATGATACAACAATCAAGTTAGTTAAATTAATTACTATGCAAATAAGGAACAATATCGTAACTAAATTAAACATATCTAAAATTTTTAAAAGATAATTTACCTGCTTGTGGACATGTGTCGGTTGAAAGTCGGCATATCCTTCCCAAACGGTTTGACCGTCCCTTTCCTCGAAAAATCTAACCTGAATGTCTTCTTTGGCTACTTTCTCGCAGAATATTAACATTTCTGTACCACCAGCTACAGAAGCACTGCAGTGTCCAAGTTTGCATATCACAAGGTCGGACATTGCCTCTGCAAAATAATTATTTTAATAGAATGATTTCACCATACTAACATGTAAATTTTATAAAAGTTTAAAATATTAAAGTTGCAATTGCATATCTAAAGAAGCAGGCTTTCTAAAAGTTTTAAGATAGTTTCTTCATCTCAAACAAGTTTTGATACCAATTTTCAAAGGTTTTGTTTTTTCTTAAAACTAAAATCTCTTTCATTATTAAATGATGAAAAAATGTAAAACATACTTTTATCATAAATTGGTTCCGATACAACTGGCGGCAAAACGACTGTGAACTTTCCTTTGATCTGTCCTTCCAGAAATACTTGAAAGCATAGTCGGACAGCATTCAAATCAATACTTGACGGTTGTCGTTTGTGATCGAAACCAGCTGCACAAGTGAAACAATGTTAATTATTCGCATCGTAAATTTAAATTAGTTGCATAAACCCATTTTTTTTTAAATAAAAACTTACTTCGGAAAGGATCAACCATATTCTTTTCCCTGACCCTGAGAGCTTCTTCGATGTCTTTTCGTTTGATGCATTGGATACCAAGTTTGTCAAAAGATATAGTCATATTTTCCGGCGAAACTTGAAGCGAGCAAATACCTTCTTTGCATACTTCTTTTCCAACGAGATTATGCGGATGAGGTCGGTAAGGCGGGTCCTTCGTTACGCACGAAACAACCACCATTGCGCGACCTTTGTAGCCCACAATCTGTATGAAAATAATTTTATTTATCAATTTTGTCATTATATATGTAATAAAAACTTTGTTTTAAATTTTGTAACAATTACCGAATACTTATAAAAATAACAGCATTAAAATTATTTTTATATGTATACTGTTTTCGAAATCTTAAGTAGATTAAGATACGTGTATAGTGATACATGATACGACCTAAACAGTGGGATTATTGCCGTATATTAATCAAGATGTTTCTCGGAAGAACCGCAGACGTACTTAGTAAGTAATTTTCTATCTTTTTTTGTCCATGATATTCACTTTTAATAATAATCATTTAATTAAAATGAAACTGTGTATAAATGTTGTTATTTTATTCTATTTTGTGATTTAATCTGCGAAAATCATTAATATTAGAATAACTCAAACATTTTTCATAATATTGTTGAAAGTATTTACTGATAATTGGTTAGTACGATAGATTATTTTTTTTTATTTACATAATTTAAAGCAAATTAATAATAAAAGAGTTTTTGAAAGATAAAAATGTAAATAAACACATATTTTATCTGTTTACATGTGTGTCTAGACGTGTCCCTATTAAATTACCTGCAAACTAAAGATTATATTCACTCAGGAAAATCTAAAAGTTGTGTATTTTATGTTATTTAAGCTTGAAACTATTCGCACCACTAAATTTTTTGATTAAATATTCAAAAAATTATTAAAAGTGATAAAAATTAAAGAAATGTATAAAATTAATTCATTTGCATCAGTTTCAATTGACAAAATTGAATTTTATCTTCAAATTTTATACTTTACTGAATGAAAATTTATTAATTACTAAATTCTGGAGGTTACAAAAAAGTATAAATCTTAAAAATTTAATATCTTGTCATCGAATGAACTTGAAAAGTTATACCTAAATTTTTTCATAAAATAACCAAGTATATGAATTTAGAAATATCAAAAGAAGATATTATTAATATAATCACTTAATAATCACTTTTTCAGGTGATTCAAAAGGAATCTCTTTTTGAACCATTGACAGATTATGTGTATAAACTCCCTTTAATTAAGTGAATCAAGTTGCAGACTAAAAAAAATTGATTCAAGTTAAAGGTTTGCGTTAATACTTGTCTAAAAGATATAAATTATTTTCTGACATTTTCTAAAAATTGTCAATACAAATTTCAATTATGCATGAGTTTGAAACAGAGTTATGCAAATTTGTATAAAAACATACTTTACCCGTTTCAATTTCACACTCAACTAAATATTACATCGAAACTTACTAGCCTTAAACATAAAATTCTATTCCCTATCGAAAAAGCTCAACATAAAGAATCAGGCGACTCTTGGAATGTCACTCACTCGAATAGTGGGAAAAGTCTTGTTCTCGGGCGTGCTATTGACACCGGGAATGCTGCCGGCGGAGCGTCCCTCGCACTCGTATCTGAACCTGAGGGCCTTACTGGCAGGCTGTTCCACAATCTCGACGTGGGGCATCTGCCTGTTGGCTACGACCTGCCGCCTGCAGGACGACTGCTGCTGCTGCATCATTTCCAGATCCTGCGCGTAGCTCGGATCCGTCGTCTCGATCGCGTCCACTGCAAGTCAATACTCGGTTAATTGCGTCTATGTGCACCTCTATCGCCGCGCGCGTCTTGGGTGGACGTGCGTCATTTGCCTAATTTATGCACTTTCTTTTAACGAGGCGGCTTTTATCGGCGTTGGAGACGCGCCGATAAAAAGTTACAGCGGTTTAAGTAGGACTTGACTTTGCTAAGATTTAATAATGTAAATGAAAACAAATAGTTGAAGAGAGATTGAACGTGTACTTAATATGGAGATTTTTGGGGCATGTTTAAATTTAGATGCTTTAATTTTTTATTATTTCAATTTTTCGTACCTTGACACTTTGATATTTTGATTTTTCCGTATCTCGTGTCTTTCCGTTATTTACTTGTGCTTTCCTTCTAAATTTTTTAATATTCTTCGTTTTGCTGTTCTGGGATTTCCCTTTCTGAATATTTAACTAAATACACCCTAAATCCACAATATCGAGAAATAATATAATATAACAATAATATAAAAAAGTAATAATAAAAAAGAAGTATTTAAATTATTTACAAATGTACATGGTTGATTAGTATGTTATTAAATCTTAGCAAATATCATGAGCAGAATTTGTTTTTGAAAGATCGACTTATAAACTAACAATTCTTTTGCCGAATGAATGAAAATTGGTAGATTTAAATGTGTCGATGAATTATGATAGCATAATTAGAGGAGATATGAATTTATATGCTCTAATTATTGTGGTTGTGAAAGCTGCTTATTTTTAAGTTAGGTGACGTAAATACGCAGGTTTTTGTCGCGCGGTACACGTGCTTAGCGTGGAGTTTTGAGGCCCGGCGTTGTTCGGGTGTATGAAGATGCTTTAAATTGAACGATTTCCCAAGGACGTGAAGATGAGATAGAGGAGAACAGGGTCAAACAGATTTCTTAATTGCGGCAAGTTAAAATGTATGTAATGTTGACAGTATTGCGCTTTAAACGTGCCTGACTTAACAATGTCTTAATTAAGGATTCGAATTTTATAAAACTAAATTGTTGAATTATCGAATACAATTGGATAAAATAAAAATTCATGAATTAAAATATTCTTTTACAATTAAAAAAAAAACATATACTTATTTTATTTAACAATTTTGTTTAGACAATTTGATTTATAGAATGATTAGTTTAATTTAACGATTTTACATTTAAAATGTTTCAGAGAATAATTACAGCTCAATCGCGATAATTTATGTCACTTGACTAAGCGACACAAACCTGACTGAAATTTTCATTACCAAAAAAAGCAGCACGTGTCATTCTGCAAAATCGAAAAATTGGCTCCCCAACAAATCTTATTTACATTGCATTTCCCCGAAATTGCAACCTGACAAATCGAAGTCAGAGCCGGCGCCTCGGAAATATTTTAATATCCGCGATCTATATTTTGTCGTTGCATGAAGGCACGCGCGAAAATAAACAGTGATTAACCGGCGAAATTCCTCCGATTTGGATCGAATTTCCCACGAAGAAGAAGAAGAGAGGAAGCAAAGCCACTTGGCGAACGAGATATTTTTATCTATAGGCAGGCAGAGAGAGAGAGAGAGAGAGATCGCACTTGTACAATTACTTACGAACATCACTGATGTTGATGCTTCCGTCGCTATCCATTACTGGGAAGCTTTCCATAATTCTTGCTCGCCGTAAATACTTAATTGATCATGGCATTCCGCGCTGCGAACAGAAAAAAAAGATATTCAGCGTTAGCCCCGGAGAACACGCTTGTGAGAGAGAGAGAGAGTGAGAGCGATTATTTTTCGAAACCGCCTGGTAAGTGCCCGGAGCGCGGCGATTCTGCGCAATCGCGAATTAACGGTACACTTGACAACCGTAAACTAACTCGAATGAAGCTGCATCGCCTCGCTCGGAATATAATACGTCGGAAACAATCCTCGACCTGCTCGTTCGAGAATAGAACTAAAACTTCGGCGACACTCACACATTCTCACGCGGAAGCACGTAGGAAGGGGCGAAAGCTCCGGGGAAAGAGGAATAGAGAGAGAGAGAGAGAGAGAGAGCGAAAAAGTGGAAGAGGAGACAGGAGAGAGAGAGAGAGGCGCGCGCCAAGGGTCGGAGGTCTTCTTCTTCTTTAAGTATTTTGGCACCAGATGGAGACCAATCGAGCGCCATGAGCAGTGGGTTTGAGCGCGAAATTTGAAAATGGTTGTAATGAATTGTATTCGGTGTGATCAACAGAAAATCTAAAATACACGACCAGCACTCAAGGGTGAATCTACCATTTCTCGACCGCTCAAGATTTTCCTCAGGAACGCGGAGAGGGGGATGAAAAATTGTAGGATTCGGGTAAAACCCCGTAAATTCCACGACTGGAGGGGCGGTGGAAAATCGATTATGATAAAAAAGCAACAAATTAAATTGGCTGTTAAAATTCATTAAGAAGCGAAAGATCATTAGTTCGTTGTTAAATGATTAAGGAAGCGAGATAATGATTCTGAGGGATGAGGACGAAGTTATTTATGAGAGATTGAAGATTTTTCCGTTGCTTGTCGAAACGAGGACAATTCCAGAAAAGATGGTTGAGATTTTCAAGATACTTGTTTAGTCATAAGAACATTTGAATGAAAAAGTGACGTATAAACAGCAGTTTTTTTTTTAATTGATTTACTAAAACGTGTACAATGAGACCCTCGTTACACGCAGTTTCCCCTGAGGTAAACAATTCTGTTTTTAATTTTATTTTTGTAAGAAAATGTTAATTTTTTTGCTTATTTACTATTAAATAACTTGTAAATAAATGCTGCTATGAACGTGAAATTGTGAAATTGCTTTTCGTGTTATTAATGTAGACTATTTTTCTTAAGCTTAATTACATTTTTAATTCTGACTAGTAAAATCATTTACCAAAATGTAGATTATTTTACAGATTTAGCAGAAAAGTACAAAAAAAAAAAAAAAAATCGATCAATCCACGAATATATAAAATCCGATCCATAAATCAAAAGATAACTAACTAAATTTGTTGAAATCAATTAGCGAAGTAATATTAAAATTAGAGCTCTTTCGCTGAAATAGCGATGTCTCAAAATTATTATGTAAATCGGCAAATAAAACTTTACAATAAATTTGTTATAAAGGATTTTTTGGGTTAAAAATAATGGGTGCTTATGGCGAGGTAGACAACAGGAGACCGGCCGAACCGTAGGAGTATTCTCCGTCTTTCTCTCCCCACGCTTCCCCCGTGAAAGTGTGATCTCAAATGGTGCAATATTTTTAAACACTTCTGTGTATTGTTTATGTTATACTTTTGTGCTCATTTACAAATAAATGAATATCTACCTATTTAGTTGAGGTAATACAAAGCTCAATGTATTATAGCACGAGAATATCAAAGTTTGTATTTTATTTTATTAAAATAAAAAGTTTAAAAAAATCTAAGAGTCGTGCACTTAGTATATTAATTTCGTGTTATCTTCCAAAATTTCAAGTGAATCGTTTATTTTTTTTTTATAAGTTTATGACAAGAATATTGAAAGAAAATTCAGATTCATTGTTATAAGTTCAAACAGGAATATTAGGGAAATATTGTTTAGTATTCTACTTAAATGTGATTAAAAAGTAAAAAAAGGCCCTATTTACTTAATAAACAATCAGAAAAAAAATTTCATTCATTTCCCACGTCATTACCCACGTCTGTACCACTGGTGTGGACCTTCTCGAGGGACCTTTAATTACATAAAAAAAGAACTCATTAAGAAAATGAAATTTAAAAAAAATAAAAATTTGCGATACCTAGCTGGCCGAGAGAGAAAAAATAGCGAATGACTATTAGAAAGAGAGAGAGGGAGAGAAAATGGGAGAGTCAGAAGAAAGAAACGGAGAGCAGTTCTGCAGTCGGCCGGTTTTCTGCCGTCTGTTTTCCTCTATATGCTAATATTTTTGAAGTAAACAATGAATTTATTCTATATATTTTCACTTGCTGGTTCGCGTAAACTTCTTTAACATCTTTGAGAGCCTGCTGCTTCAACGCCGAAGCTTACTGAAGAGTTTCAATATTTCTTTACTGCTCGATTGAAATACGTTTTGTTAATTATGTGATATATTAGCGGATTAATCGATTTCTTTTTTTTTTTTATATATATTTTAGAATAATACGTCAAATTTAAAAAAATTAAAAAGTTCATTTTGACAAACGATTTTCCTAGACGAGGCCAAAAGATCAAATAAGTTCCAAAGACAATTTTCGACATTGATAACGTGAAAAATTAAGTAATCGCTTTTGCGCCAATTTCTTTTCAAAGTTCATAAGAGCATTTGTTTACGAATTATCAAGTAATAATCAAATAAAGTTTTCTAACTTTATCAGTCATCTGTAACTTAACTGTTATATCTGCAGACTTTTTAAATAATTCATTTCTTAGGGAATTCAATAAGGAACCATGTAGAATATAGTATAGATATCTTACACTTTCTATTTTACGAAAACTAAAACAAAATCACTATTTTTCTTTATTATTGTTAACAGCAAAATTATTTACCCGCGTTGGGGTTGCCGATAACGATCTTATTATACAGCGATTAAAAAAACTTGGCGTAGAACGTTAATAAAGCCCTCAATGCGTGCAAGTTGAGGATCAAGTGTTCTCTAAGCTGTCGACTGGGACGTCTGACGAGAGCCTATTCGATGAGCTAGAATGGAGAATGTAAGATTGTGTTTCTCAAAAGCTTATTAGCGAAAAGTCCTTGGAGAACGATTGAAATTTTGTGAGAATCGGAAGAAGCAGTAGAAAAAGTGTTACCTTGGTACATGGAGCTAATTAGACGATCCACAGTTGAGAGAAGAGATTGCCTATCACGAGTTAAGAATCAACGGGCTCAACGAAGACGACAAAAGAAGCCTAATTCCTTATAGGCGGATAGATTTGCGGGGGTTTACTGCTGTGTTGTTGTTGAAGAGTATCACTTAGGGATGCTCAGAGGTGAAATAGACTGTCATGAACTTGGACTGTTGTCACGGTCTCTAATAGAGTTCAGTGAAGATATGCTTGTTTCTCGGGTGGGTGAAAGCCCAATGTCACTTGCTCACTACACTGTTGCACTGCGCAAAACTCTCAAAGGAACTCGGTTAAAAACAAAAAAAGCAGAAACAGTCGCATGCGTGCGCGCACGCTGACACGGTGCCGCCCTGGATCGCAGGTAGGAAAAGCGAAGAAGCTGCGCACACGCGCGGAGAGCAGCTGTTTGAGCCGCGAATTGATCGGCGATAATTGTCTTCTACATTGACTCTACGACGCAGCGGTTATCAGCGGCCTCCATTTTGCCGTGTGCTTCTAACCTTAAAAGCCGCAGTGCGAACTGCGTAGCTGCCTGGCACGACGTACTTCCGGCGGGAACTTTCTCTGCTGCCGCTGTCTGTGTAAGAGCACTTTTTATTGAGTATACAATTGGGAGGTGACGAACGCGGTGTCGAGGCTGCGTCCTTTACCCCGCTGCTTTCACAGCACACTGAGGCACCAAAGGCAAAGACGCCGAAGACTACGCCGTCTCAGTCACCTGCCTCTCTCTTCTCTTTCCCTCTCGTGCGATACGCCTGTGTAGCGCCTGCGCTTAGAGCCTCTCGGATACATGAAGCGGCTCACGGCTGCTTTGGCTCTGGTTCAGGCAGCTGAGGCGATCGGAGGCAGAGACGATCGCCTTGATAAAGGAAGCGGCAGCGACATCTACAGTTTGATGCGAAACTGCCCATATTTGGGAAATCAGCTGGGACAGCTGGACATCTGTAAATGCAAAGGTAAACACGAAGCAAATTAATTTTGCAATAGAAATTAGTGACTTAATGCATTGCATTGGGACGAGCAATCAGGCAAGAAGGGGAAAGATCATTCGATGCAAATCATATCGTTTACTGCGTTAAAAACGAAGAAAATTCAAATATAATTGAAATGTTTTCACTGTGCTTGCAATTACAGGTAATGCTGCATGAAATAAACGTTAAAATAAATACAAGTAATAACGATGAATCAAAGATTATCTGTAATTGTTCGCGCGTCGCAGTGAATTTAAGAAATTGCAAACACTGTGTAGAATTTATTTACACATGCATGAAAAAGATGGTTTGTTTGATAACGTTATTTTTTTTTGCTAAAGTTTAAATTATTCAATGGCATAATTTTATTCTTAGAGCCATTGTTAAAAGAGCAACTTGCACTGATATATCAAAACAATTTAACTAATTAATTAATCAATTTTTTTTCAGTTTATTGAACTTTAGAAATACTAAATAAAAAAAATTGCTTATGTACAACTCTTCAATCCCAAATGACACAAAATATATAAAAATTTCAAGGTTCAGAATCTGAAAAGTGTCAATTTGTTGAACCTGTAGATTACAGCAAGCAGAATTCTTAAAATGGCTATTTTTCTCTGTAGCAAGAACCAAAAGAATCAAATCTTACCTTTTTTGATCAAAAATAGAATATCATATCATATAAATAATATATTATTTATTTAATTATATTTTTACAGCTAATATAAAAACGATACTTTTAATGGCGTAATGCCCCCTTAATAGTGATGTGTTTAAGATTACATTATGTTTTAATTTACGAAATAATGTTAGTTATTAATTTTCTTTATTTGATGAGTGCAGTAAAGTTCTAAGGATATAACTTGTCTGCCAAAAGGTTTATATTGTACTAAACTTGTAATTAAAGCTTAATTATCTGTTATTTCATAGAACTATTTTTTATTTATAAACACACTGTTATCAAGAAAAATATATTTTTTTCTTTTTTTAAATGAGTTTCATCAATAAAATTTCACTACTTTTTAATAGTTTCGTGTATTCGCCTTGCGCAATCTACACAGAAAGTACGATTATAACTGCGACAGATTTTTAGAAATGTTTGTGCGGCGGCAGTTGTATGGAATCATCTTTTTGCGAAGTGATGGAAGTAACAAAGGATATTTGAAATTGTCATTTCATTAATTTTGAACAAAAGTTTTTGCCATTAAGTTACGGAATATCATTAATAATTCTAAAAAATAATTAATGTAATAATTTTTTACGTCGGGACAAAATTTAATACAAAAGTCGAAGGTAAGTAAAATATTCATATAATAATATCGTAAGGTGAAGTATAACAGTGATTACCCTCTGTTATACTTACACCCACATTCCATTTTAATTGCAAGCTCTGAACATTATAACGGAAGAGTGAATGTCTCACACCACTCACAATACGTTTTTCATTTGATGTACCAAGTTTGGCGGTGACTTTAAAAATTGTAAAAAGAGTTTTGAAAAGATTATTTTTGACTTTTTGGAGTTCTTCTGACTTCTTGAAGTCGCTTATATCTTTTTAAAATGTTTTATTTTAATTACAACTAATGTTCGTATATGCTGCTGATCTATTTTGCCAATATTAACTATTACTGCCCATCAGTACTGATTAGTTCTGACTATTACTGCCTAGTACGATATTGAAAATTTTATGGGACTTCCGGTGGGGCATACATAATTTCAGATAAAAAAACCAATTAGTCGTGATAGGTGCAACAGTTTGAATTATGCACGGATAGAAAGAAAAAAAAATGCAGTACGAATTGAGAAAACTCCTCTTCCTTTTTAAAATCGGTTAAACTTATAATATTTATCGCGATGAGATGTTTCTTCTGTAAAGTGTCTTACGACGCGCGAGAAAAATATTTTGACCAAACAGTTTTTCTTGAATTTTGGTATGTTATGCATAATGTTTCTCATTTCAATTGATGTAGAATAAAAAATATAAACGATACTAGGAAATCCTGAATCAAGAAATACCGATGTTCACCGCTATTTTTAAAGAGCAATATGCAAGTTTGTTGGCACCGACTTTGATGTCAAAGCTCTCAGCTTGGCACAACTTAGTCATTTTTCGTGAAAATATTTAGAAGCTATAAAATATCGATCTGCAACAAACAATGTGATTTTGAAGAGCTTTAAATTGATATTTATTGGAATTTAATATTCTTATAATATTGACGTAACATTTATCATAATAATCAAGTTAAATAAATTACTAAACCAAATACATTTTTAATAGATATAACTTTCGTGTCCGACGCCAACTTTCAAAGCTTTGGTTAGACTCGGTCGGAGCTTCAAAGTCACAAAAGCCTTTTCGACCGCTCTCTCTTTGCTCCAGGCGTTCGGTCGATATTTGACCAGATTGTTTGATAGTCAATTTGCTTGGTCGCACTTCGGTTCGATAATTTCAATATTAACTTGTGTGCTAATATATTATGTTTTTAGATTACTCGTTATTGTGCAAGATCCTGCTTATTTATTATAGAACCCGAGGTTTCACCTCTCCCTAAACACTTCATCCAGAATCACCCGAAATAATTGTTTAATAGGCAGAACTTTAATGATATTTCTCTTTGATATGCGTACAGTAGACGAGAAACGATTGTCTTTATACATACTTTCATGCTCGTTCGAAAATAGCCTAAGACTTCGGCAGCGTGCAAAATGCACGCATTCCCGAGTAGAAAGTAAAGAATGAGATTTCATATATTTCTTCGTAGACACACTTGAAAATAAAACGTTGGCCCTGCATGCACACGTCTTCACAGGCAGTAGTACGTATAGGTTTGTGGATTGGCAATAATGTGTAAGTACACGAAAATGTGCAATGTGTATAATTAAATTATAAAAACATATTTTTGATTAAAAAATAAAAAATTTTAAAATATATATTTAGTGTTATTTAACAATATTCTTACTACTATTAATGGCCAATTTGTCTTCAATTACTAAAAACAATTTTAATCAATACAATTAATATTACAAAATTAGTTGTTCGTCCTAAAAAATGTTGATCCATCAAAAATAGTTCGGTTTGAGATATATAGATCATGCACGCCTACTAAAATACTTTCTCTTAAAAACACTTTTCTTTCACCTTCTTATATTCATTAATTTTAACCGTTTGACTTCCTTCCTCGAGGAAAGACTACCTAAAATTGCAATGAAATCCATTTGATTTCCTACCTGAAAACTACCCTTGTTCATCCCAATAAACCTCGAAAGAACCGCGCTGCAATCTAAAGAAGCCCGGCTGTGAAAAGCATCCGATCCCGAATGTTTACGTTCCGACTGTGTTATATCGTCCGGCGCTCTTACCGGCTAGCTGGTACAGCATCTCATCGGCGCGCTCGCAAAAAAGCCGCACCGAGAGGGCAGAGAGCCCGCTAAATTTACTCTCCGGGCGGCGAGGAGCGACGAACAAGTGCTCCGCGCTATATATAATACCCAGCAGCGATTCGTCGAAGCTGCGGGCCTTTGTTGCCGTTGCGGCGCGGGGATCGCTCCTCCTTTTTGGCGTACCACTTTTCGAAAGCGTGCGGGTTTTTTTCTTTTTTTTTTTTTGTCGGCCGCCAGTCGTCTCTGTATAGGCCCGATTGCAGCTTTAGGGAGGCGACCTTCTGACGGCGAGCTGAAATGGTAATAGATTCGAATAGAGAAGGTGATAGAGGCGGCCGTGGGTTCGAGCGAGAGGAGAACAGGTCCGATTGGACCGGCAAGTGTGGCACGTGACGCGTTTCTTACCAGGAGCGTATTTGTCGGCGGACGGGCCTGGTGGTGGAGTTCGTTTTTAAGGAGTAGTGTGAATTGCAGCATTTTTTGTTTTATTCAGAAAAACTTTGGTGTGAATGTATTGATTGGGTTGTATTGAAACGGAATTCAAGCTGAAGTTTTTTACTTCAATGATAATGAATCCTAGGAATGACTTTTAACAAACAAGAAAAAAGATTTTTTTGATAATTTTGGTGTTTTGACATAATTTGGAACTTATTTAAAGATGAGAAAAACTTACAAAGACAATAAAGAAATTTATTAAGAATCCACGCTTATACTTTTTTAAAAATCAGTATAATATTTAAAAAACAAAATATTTGCCTTATCTTTATCTGTTAAAGATAACTCAGTTTTAATTATCGTACCAAAAATAATACGAATATTGAATGTATATTTTCTTCTTTTATTTCTTTTCAAAATTTAGTTCAATTATTTTGTTTATTTTAAAAATTCCAAAAATTACAAACCCATTTAAATACATTTGACTCGAATATCATTAACGTGAATACATTTACTTTCATAAGAAAATTGGCGTAGCTTTCGGCTTTGTTATCTTCTAGCTCTTGGCTAAACAATAACTTGTCTTTAGAAGGCGAGTACATTTGTCGAAACATCACCACTATAAAACCTCGCAGTTTACTGCGTTACATTTGGATACCATCGAGAAGAAAAGTTCTTTTTGCTGCTTTTTGTTGCGGCCGTTTGTAAGAGGAAGGAATCTTATCGCCTTCTGACATCGTACGACGATTTTGGAATCGAATTTTTCAAATGTTCGATCTCAAATTTAGTAATGCTCTTGTTACGATTCAAGGTGAAATGAGTTTTGTAAAACGTGTTTTTCAATTTTTGCAAATCTGTAAGCCTTTGGTTGTAATTTGAATCTTTGCTCTAATTAAAAACGTGGATGGTGAGGCAACGGCGCGGAGATAAACGTGACACCCTTTAAAGCATGCAAACACTATTAAAAGGATCTCTTAAAACAAAGAAATAAGCAGAGATATATTTAGGACGGCAGCGCATTAGATTATTCTGAAATGCATAGGAGTGCTCGCGTTTTCATTTCTTGTAGAAATTCAAATGAAAATCACACAAAGCAATTTGCATGCTGTATAAAAGGTTTTGTTTACGCTACAGCTTTTTTATGTTCTTTACATTATTTTTATATAAAAATAAAAGTAAATCTTTTAAATATTATTATATTACGTCGTACAAGAAATGGTAATAACTTCGCAACTCAGTTTTACGAGTGATAATTATTTTTAAAATCATAGAAATATGAGGCTCTCGTTTTTTATTATACATATACGAAACGTGCGGCATCATTACGCGATATTATTCAAAATTTCGCTCTCTAAACCGGATACAAAAAATAAATAAGCTGTTTATAAAAACTCAATTAATATAGTGCACTGATTAATTTATTTTAATAAAGAAAATAACCCAAAGAAAGAGTTTATGAAGTAAATGTTAAGTTTTGAAGATAAATTGACTCAAAGATGAGCCCGAATATTTAATTAATTCATAAGTCTCAATTATATACCAGAAACCTAAAGAATAACCGACTCGCCAGGATCTCGTGCTTGGCACTCACCAAAAATCAGTTCAACGCCCTTCGTCAGAGAAACCTCGAACAACCCCCTGGTAAAAAAAAAACAAGAAACAAAAGCCTGCCATCACCCGGAACCGCGGCGACCTTCTCAAAATCGCACCGCGCATCAAAATCAAACTCCCAACAACGAGCCTCTCTCGTCTAACCTTTAAACCCCCCTTAAAAAAAGAAGAAATGGCAGGAACGAAGCTAACCAAGAAAAACGAAATCGTTCCGATGCCGTCGTCGACGAGGAAGCCGAAGCAGCCGATGACGCCTATCTCGCTTCTGTCGGCGGCTCAGCTGCCCCGACTCAGCCCGTACAAGGTGGCCTCGGACCCGACGACTCTGGTGCAGAGCGCCCGGCGCCGCCTCCAGTACTCCCAGCTGCCGATTCGCTGCTCCGCCGGCAAGCGTCAGGGCCGACTGGTCAGCTCGCTCAAGAAGTTCCCCGTGCTTAGCCCGAAGCGCTGCATCTCGGCGAAGAGCGCCGTCATCGACGACGAGGCAGCGAGGTTCCTCGCCTGCGCCTCCGGAGCGGGATCGTCGAGGAAGAGCTTGTCGCTCACCGATCTCACCCAGGCGACCGGAGCCGCCGGCGATTTCGAGCCGGCTGATTTGCGGTAGATTGTTCGCGTGGTTTTTAATCCCCCCTTTTTTTTTGTAACGATGGTTTCTATTTATTTTTTTCATTTTTGGCATTTTAATTTGTTTGCTCTCACCTTCCGCCTTGCGAAAGATCGAAGTACCAACGACGCGTTTAAAATAAATAGAACCTACTCCGTGTTCTTAGAAGAATCTATATAAAGTATCACTCAAAATGTAATTTATAGAGACCGTCTTAAAATTCATTCGACTTCGATCGAGGCTCTCTTTTACTTCCAATATCACCCGATCGCTAAAATTCTCAAAAACCTCAAAGTCTGCCTTTCCCGAAAACCTCAAAACCTCCCCCTCAGCAGCTCGGACAGCGGCACGTCCTCCGCTCGTCTGGAGGACGTGAACGACCGTCGCACGGACGAGGCGCTGAGCGTCGACGGCCGTGACGGGGCCGCGAGCTGCCTGACGGTGACGAGCAGCATCGAGGAGGAGCGCGAGGCGCGGGCGGCGAGCCTCGTCTGCCGCGTCCTCGCGGTGAACGCCTGGCGCAGGAGGCGCGTCGAGCTGATGGAGCTGCGCGGCGGCATGGCCGGGCTCACCCAGCAGCTCGACCAGGTCCAGCTGCAGATCCACGTGCTCAGGAGGCTGCTGGACAACGAGAACGCGAGGGTTGCAAGTCTTGCGGCGGAGCTGAACAAGGCCAAGGCCCAGGTCGAGGAGGTCACCAGGGAGCGCGATGCTTTTAAGAGCGTAAGGGCGAGCTTTTTGTTTTTACTTTGGCGTTTATACGACGTTGTGGGTAAAAGTTTGAGAAAAATCAATATATAATGTGTATTGAAACATTTTTATTTTATTTTTGTGGCAATGTAATCGTTGAAGTTGTTTTGTATTTTTTTAAGCTCAAAGACGCGTGAAGTAAAAAAAAAGTAGCCAAGGGAGGTATTATTGCTCTAAGCATTTGCCACTTTCGATTTAACTTGCAACGCGATATCGAATAACTGTTTGTTGTCGGCTTGACGAGGTAAATCAAATATTGGGCAATATTAGAATTATTACAAAATGCAAAGACCCTTAGTGGCGCGATTACTGCAGAACCGATAAATTTAGCTTAACGAAAACATACGACGAACCAACCAAAAATCGCGTCCATTAATAAACCCGCAAAACAAAAACCCCGAGAATGCGGCCCAAAGGGAAAACTTGCCGTTGCGACGCGTAAGCGCGAAGTACAGCGGGCCGTCCGATTCTCTCTCGCTCCAGCGAACGTAACGCGCTCACAATGACAGAATTAGACTTGACAAAACGCCGCGCCGGGGTGACATCACGCGCGCAAGGGAGTAGTAGTACTCTCTCTCTCGCTCTGCTCTTCCATAAATATCCGCTCCCTCGAAAATAGGAGAAGGAGGCGGCGGAGGCAGAGGCGCAGCAGCAGCGGGAGATCGGAGCGGAGCGGGCCGTCGTCGCGGAGAATCTCAGGAACGAGCTGCGCACCGCCAGGGACCAGCTGGACGCCCTCGAGAAGCAGATCAGCAGGGACCGGGAGAAGCTGCTCAAGCTCAGGGAGGACAAGAAGATTCTGCTCGAGAAAGTAATTTATCGGCGTTTCTTTCGGATTTCTTGGAATTTAAAAAAAAAAAAACAAAGTAAAAACCTATAAACGGTCAAGTTTCCAATTGTAGATTTTCAATATTGGAAAATGCATTGATATAACTAGTAAGATGCTACTATCGACAGAATTGGAATAAAAATACACTATTGGTCTTGCCGTATATTTCTTTATGAATAAAAAATAACGTTCCGGTACCAGATGGTAGCCCTCTTCAGGTTAAATCTACTATTTTCGCAATACCTTTAATCTGAAGAGAACCACTAGTTTTATCAACAAAGAGATACAAAGACAGTTTTGTTTTTTTCTATTTTCGTTAGCTCTTTAAATACGCAATTAAATCTGTCCCTGTTCCGCCCTTCCTAACGCTGAATCAACCAGCTCACCGCTTCCAAAAGTAAAAAAGTCTCCGCGTCTCCCTCAAATCCTCCCCGAACCGACCTCTCTCTCTCCTCGACCGACCTCTCCGGGAGCGCGCGGAGCAGGAGAGAGCGATCGCTAATCGAGCGCGTCCGCGCGGGCCGGGCGGGTTGTTGCTGCAGTACAACACTGCAATGCGCAACGCGCAGCCCAGGGAGAAATTGATCTGGGAGAAGGGAGGAGAGAGAGAGGATGAGTCAGCCGGCGCGGCGGCGGCGGCCGAACGAGGTCGGCCGGGGGGTGGGGGGGGGGGGTGCGCGAGAGGATTTCCTAGAGGATTTCCACGAAAACGGCTGATTCAACCAGCCCTCGAAGGAGGCCCGCGCCGAAAAGTGGAGCGGGAGGAATTATTGCCGGGATACCGAGAATCTTCGGGTTTGGGCGAATATTTTTATGCGGGGATATTGAGTCACGGCAGGGGGTTGCTGATCGACAGGAGCTGGGAGTCGGGACGATGCACGGTAATCGCTGTTGCCTCTGCTCTTCGGGGCGAACTAACTTTTGGAGGTTGCGCTGTTTTTTTTTGTTCGTTTATTAGTCACGCGCAAAGTCGAGTTTCTAGTTGATCGAACGCGAGTGTTGGTAAATTATGTGTATGCGTCTCTAGATTCTTCTTCTCAAAACTCGATTCTGTAACAGGCGTTAAGCATGCTTCGTAATTAGATCAGAATTTCATGAAACTTGCAGAGCGAAAGAATGTTAATTGCACTTCGAGTCTATACAGTCGGCATAAGTGGCTCTTACACTTCGCGAAACTTTATCCTACACTTCCGACTGTTGAACTTTGAATTTCCATGAGGCGGCTTGATGATTTTATGATAAAAACACGGAAAAATTTTAACTTTCAACATTATCCCTTTAAATAAATTCAGAAAAAAAAATAAGAATAAATGAAATTTGCAATTTTCAAACTACTTACGATTCACGTGCGCAAAAGATTGCGTTCGATAAATCGATGGTGACCTACTTCGAGGACTGAAAAGATAATTGAAATAAAATTGAAAAATTTATCAAGACAGTAGATCTATGTACGGAGAAAATGGATATGTCGCGGGTAGACGTTTTCAAGATTTACTACTCAAACATAGGCCACATTACTTTATAGTTTCTCTTTTTTACGCCGCGAGGCGTAATCTTAGGAAAAGATTTACCTATTAAAGTTGTTAAAGGAGACGGTAATACAGACATTTTGTTGTTACGTTTCTACTTTTCAAAATTTTGAATTTTCTTCTTTCGAGTAAATAATTATTTACTTAGTTTTAGTAACAAGCAATAAAAATTGTGTTCATGCTTAGTGGGAATATTAAACTTTTTAATTTTTGACGCTATAATACGAACTTAATGAATCACCTCTTATCATCAAGTGGGTTCATTAGTATTTCAGAGCAAGGAACTTCACACGCGAAAATCGGAATTAATTCACAGAAGATTGTCCGTGTTAAAATCTAATTTCACCTGCAATCTATCAGATTACCTTTTCTAGACGGCAGACAGAACTTTACCCTTCAAAGAACAGGATTGACTTTCAAAAAAATGTTAAATTAAAGAAAAAACTTCGAAGCTTCAGTTGTATTTACACTTGCTATCGTCAAAACTCTAGGAATTTCTCTGACTTGAAGCCATTATTTATAAAAATCGACTCAATTCGTAACCGAGCATCGCCCAACAACCTAAAAACCATCTGCAAACGCAGCCTTCCCAAAGTCGTCGCTTTAAAAAAAAAAAACGCGCATCACCCCCATAAAAACGCGCATTTGCATTTACGAGCTCACTCGGATAAGCACTCGACATCTTCCTCCCCGGGCGTTAAATCCGCTCGCAAGCTGCTCCGCTCTCAAGCTCTCTCTCTCTCCTCACCTCCCAAGAGTCAACGCTCCCGGGTCGGTATAGCTGAGTCACTGCGCCCCGGTGACTCAATGTCACATAATAGCTAATCGCCGCACGCGAGCCTACCGGGAAGACGGATCGATGGACGAGAGCGCCTCGGCGGCTCTTTCTCCCGAGGACGTGCATATTTAATGGGGCGCGCGTGCCCGGCCGTAAAGAATCTGCGTGAGCATCGATTGTTTGCCGAGGGCGAGGGCTGAATTATTGAGGCGCCGCATTCCGGACTAAGCAGGTAGCCATCGCTGCCCCTTTTTTTCTCTCTCGAGAGGTGTGCAGACGACGGCGAGGTGGACTGGAGAAAGGGGTTCGAGGTGGCGCTTGTTTGGGTTGAGTCGGGGTGCTTCGTTGAGAGTGGATTCGGATTGATCTGCTTTGAGTAAACTAATGTGGAACGTGAGATTCGTGGATATTTCGAGCGATTTTGATTTATGTGGTAGCGTCGTGAATATCTGCAAGAATCAAAATATTGATGTAAAACTGTTACGTTTAACTGGAATTATGAGTTAGTTTTTTTTTAAATTTATTATAATATGCATTAGTTTCACGTAATTTAGATGAATTCATAAAATAAAGAGCGAGTTAAGTATTCCGATGAAAAAATAATATATTTAATGTGAATTTTTGGCACAATCCTACTTTTAATTTGAAAACCAAATAAAAAGTCGGAGAGCTTGAAGTGCTCCTATTTTAAAAATTTAATCAATGAGATTTTTGGCTACGAACTAAAATAAATTATCATTAAAAATGCCAGTGAGCAAATTAAAATTCAAGAAAATAATCAAGTGAACGTTTTAAAATATCTCTTTAAGTAATTAATAATAAAATTATTTTAGAAATTTAAGTATAAATTCTAAAAATTTTATTACCCGCACTCATTCAAAAATGACATTTACAACACTTCTATAGCCTAATCATGTTAGCTAATATTTAATTTATCATAAATGTGGCTTGAAATTAAAAAGCCTTTATCATGAGTCACCGAGAGATATAACCCTCCAAATACAAAACGTATAAATGCAGATTCACACGCGATGAGTAATACACAAAACGCGTGGCAATTAAAATTTTGGAAATTCGCTGATTTATGCAATTATGCAATTAATTTACAAGTATTTTCGAGAATTTCCGCTAGCCGACATGCATATTCGCAAACGCTGTCTGACCAAAATCAACGTTAATCTACTGTTCGGATTGTGTCGCTAACAATCAATGAGGCTATGCAGGCCAAGCTTGATTTATGTTGGTACCAATTTATTTTACGCAGCGTGACTATATATTTACTAAATACGCGTATGGCCAACTTAAATTACTCATAATGAAAAATGAAGTTGTTTTCGGTTTAATTTCTCAGAATCAATTTATTCCCGAAAACATTAGATTTTAACGCAACGGCAAATAGATATTTTCTTCGTAAGGCAAAATAAAATCGGAATCAAAGCTCCTTTACCCATCGACCCAATAAAAAAATCACGAACAACAAGCCCAACCGCGCAGCAGCCGCGGCAAGTATACACAGCGCACTTAAATACGCATTTAGCCGGGGATAATCTCAGCTTAGCATCTTCGCGGCCGTAAATTATTCCCGATGGAAGGAAGAAGGGCTTCGGGCTAATTAACTTTTCCTCCGGCTTTAAAATTAACTCTCCCGCTCTCTCCCGGCAGGTCTCGGCGATCGAGTCGCTGGCCTCGGAGCGCGCGAGCCGAGCGGACAAGGCGGAATTGTCGCTCGAGGACATGCAGATTCAGCTCGCCACGCAGATCGCCCTCACCAGCTCGCTGCAGGAGGAGGTGCAGCGCTTTCTCAAGTAAATGCGGACCGGGATTTATTTTCAGCGCGACGCCGCGCTCTTTCTATTCTTTTGAAGGGCTTATTTGGCTTTCGGGAGGGAGGGGAATCGATGGCGAGGGTTGGTTGGTAGAGGACCGTTGACTCGTTCAATTTTGGTACTGTTCAAAAGTAAGTTTCTGTTTTTTTTTTGTGGAAGATCAATTTTTTCGTTTGGTAGAAACTCTGTTTTTTTATGTTTATTCAAACATTAGTGAACGTTTATTTTTATTTGTTAAGGTTTCGTTAATATAAGAAACTTCTCCTCGTGAGCTTGGGTGAAATTATAAGTAAATGATTTTTTATTTCTGAAACTGGTTTTAAACGAGTAGACCAAGATTCTTTGTATAAATAAAAAAATTAAATTTAACGTTTTAAGTTATTTAAAAGCTGTAAAATAAAACAGTAATTTTAAGAATTTGTCAAATAGCAAACTGAGAGAAAAGGAGGATGAAAAAGCAGAGTTGGAAAGAACGTTACAAAAAATGGAAGACGAAAACCAGGAGCTGAAAAAACGACTGGAAATAAGCGAAGAAGCAAAAAACGCTTTGAGCTTACGAGCCGAGGAACTGGAATCGAAACTGAGTGTGCAAAAAGCAAAACTAATACGCCTTGAAACTGAATGTAATATTCAGACGTAAGGATATTATTTTGATGATATTATTTTATTTGATAAAGTGTGATTAATTTTTATTATTAAAATTTTTTAAATATTTAGAAATGTGTATTATTTTTATCAGTTATGGACTTTAATCTTTAAAATGTTAAAATACATTAATGATAAATTTATTGATTTCAGACTTGTTAGAATATTTAACAATTTATTAGATGTAATAATAACTATAATAAACTAATTAATTGCCAAAGGTTGGAGTTGACAGAACTTCGAGAAAAATTACTTCGCCAGTCTGAAGAAAGTTGTTGGAGTAGTAAAGTGATGCAGTTCGCTGGAAGCTTTGCTCGCGCTCCAAGAATTCTTCTTCGAACGCTGAGTTTTATTTCAGAGGGAATACCACTGATTTTCTAGCAAAGTAAGTTTCAAGTCAATTAATTTACTTAAGTAATAGTATTGATTAAAAGAAGCCTAAATGCATTATGCTCTTTTTGAATTAACAAAAATAAAGTGTTAAATTAAAATAGAATTCAATTTAGCTTTCAAAACAGGTCAATTATTTCTAAAATAAAAACTTAAATATTTATTGCAGTTTATTCAGATTGGGATGACCCAACGATCTTGTGATATTTTCTTTAATGCAGAGTACTAATAATGGCTGTGCAAATATAAATTCGCCAAAGAAGGTAGAATGAAGGCCAAATGTGGCGTAAGAATGAAATAAATGAAGATGGACCAATTATACCCGTCCCGAAATGAAATCAAAAAGTGAATTAATGAAAAATGTGATAATTATTATATAAAGTTTATTTTGATATTTTTTTTTATTTATAACGAGTCATTTGATGACTATTCAATTTGGAGATCTGTGCAACATGATCTGACGAATCTAATGAAATGAATGATGATTACATATATATTTTAACTATATTTAAATAAAACAACTACTGTTTTGATTTTGCCCAATCGATTTTTTATCATTTTACGTCTATTCGAGTTTATTATGCTTTCACGTGTTAAATTTACATTTTTTAGTATCTTACGAACGGCATAAATGCAATATACACAACGTTCCTCTATTAATGCAGTCTACAAGTAGTCATTTATCGACAATGCGATTATTTTGCTTTACATATCTAACGCTTACATTTTCTCTTCTGATTCATTTGCCACGATCTTAAAGCGACAGGAGCGTAATAAATATAAAAAAGGATATAGTACATACAGTTTTATGAACATCTAACAGTATTCTTCCAAACTACAATAGTTTTTTTGAAATTTACAAATACAATCTTAAAGCGTATTAATAAAAAATAACGTTAGACTCTTATTATTTGTCATAAAAGGGCTGGTTCTTCGATTTAAAACGTTTCACAATTATAATTTAATATTTTTATCTAAAAAATTACGTAAGCATATCGAAAATTATCGAATCGATACCTTAAGCATTATTCAACAAATTTCATCGCTTAAAATATTAAACATTCTTTGTAAAAAATATTTACAAAAATCGTCGATTATTACCGATTCTTAGTTTGTTGACATAATTCCTATTCCAGCCCTTACGTTTTAAAATAAATTCTAATAAGTTCCAATCTGTATCTTTATAAAAAACAGATACTGTTATTTGCCGTATAAAAAAGGATTAGGATCTAAATTTCTGCAGTTTCTTTTTTTATCAGAACTACTAGATATCTAGGACCAGAAATTCGTATTCAAGTGAATAGTGAGCGAAGAAAAGCAGCCATCAATAGTTAATGTCTGCAACAGCTGAGCTAGTAGTTTTGACTAGAAGATATTATTCATTTAATTATTGATAATCTCTTTAAATCATTCCAAAACCTTCGGTCCCTTCACTGATAGCCAAAAGAAGTGCCTTTTCAAAGTGATCGTAGCACTCGTAATCAGGCAAGCAAAGTTGATTGAAGCTGGAAATTAAGAATTTCATTCATGAATAAAATTTTACAAAAATGAATTATTATAACTGCAATTAATCGAATGAAATTACCATGTATGTGCCGTTGGAAGATTTTCAAAAGTGGGTGCAGCGGTGATTTGGAATCGGGGGCTGAGCTGTTGGAAGCCTCCCGGAGGAAGTTGTGAACAACCAGTGGTAAACTGAAGTAGGCGTGCCATTTCCTCTTGAGTGAAGTTGCTCACCGCTGTCCAGAACCAGTCGAGGACTCTTAGGAACTCAGGAGAGCTACCATTCGCTATATGATGAGCTCGTAGGTCCGCTACACTATATTCTCCTGTTCCGCAAAGCAGCAACTGCAAAATCAAAATTGTGTTGATTAAATTTATAATCGATACATTATAAAAACTAAAAATAAACAATTTCAAAACTTACCTCGAGTTCATTTTCGTCAAAAATGCCAAGAAGGTTATCTGGAATGAGTTCATTCAATCCTCTTAAGAAGTGATCGACTTCGCTGCGAATGGAACTAGCTAGTCTGTGTTGAGCTAAGGCATCTAAATATCGAAGCTTCATGTCATTTGTTACACGAATTTTGCTACCTCCAGGAATGAGCTCTGCCAGCTGAATTTTAAAACAAACATTATATTTATTACCAGCTTCCATTCGATTACAATTTCGTTAAAAAACTTACTTTAATTAATTGACCATCTTTGTCGTATTCTTCTTCAACAAAGTACAATTCCATTTCTTCTACATCGTTTTCTAAGATATATTTTACTTTACTTAAGTATAAATCGGGATCATCTTGTTCGAAATATTTGTAATGTACTCTAAGGCCGATAATTTGTGCCAAGAAGGAACGAGTGAATCTTGCACGTACAAGCTGTCGATAAGAACCCCCGAGGGCCGATTCATAAAGACATTTTCCGACGATCCTTCCGGCGAATTCATAATGTTTTAACTTTAATTGTGGTGGTCGTTTGCTATTAGGATGTACTAAGGCCTGCTGAGATTCTCCGAAAGATTCAAAAAGACCATTTCCGGGATCGAAAAGAGAAGCGCAGATGAGCTCAAACCACTCCCTTCGAACACCTCCCCAGTCGACACCTAAATCAATTTTAAAAATTAGCTTCTGCGTAATTAATTCTTGTTGTTTAATATTTAATTAAATAGTGCCTAACCTTGTTCTCCTTGAAAGGTGATTTCAAAATTTCTACACCAATCGCTCACCGAAAATCCTTTCGAGGCTTTCATTGACTAAAAAACGACAAAAAAAAAATTAGTTAACTATTAAAATTGAAAATTTTTTTAGCTCTCTTAGTTTCTTACCGATTCTAGCAGTTTATCGCGCTGAACCTTCATTGACAATTTCTCATGATAATGTTTTTGATGATGCTTTCTAACTTCGTGATAGAAAAAGTCTTGCTTATCAGCAAACGTTTCGCTACCGCCTATATTTTTTAAGAGAAACAGCGTAAAAGTCGCCGCTATTATATCACGATAGTGCGAAATCAATTCAACAGGAGGTTGACATCCGTCGTCGATCGTAAATGACTCGTAGCCTTCGTGCTGATTATTCGGACTATCGAAATGAAACTGAAACAACGAGGTAACAATTGAAAAAAATGACTAAAAAAAAAAATTCCGATTTTTATTGCGACTTACCTTAGTCGACGGGCAAAGTCTAAACGTTACTAATCTCTTAGGAATGAATTTGAGTAAGTACTCCTTGATCGTCAGCTGCTTCGGCGAGATGAAGCAGAACACTTTTTTCGGCTTCGAGAACTTCTCGCCTTGCATGCCCAGCAGCTTAGCGGCGTAACTTATGTCGGGATCCTTCGAAGCGACGTTATTGTGAACAGCCCTAGCAACTGCGCCTGAAACGAATTCTATTTCAATCCGGCGAAATTCGAGGAAATGAAATTACTGCCGTTTAAATCAAAATCAATTTTGTTAGATAGCAAGGCTAGCGCGCAAGTTAACTTCGTACTTACTTTCTAAGACTATAATGTCGAAGTCCCCGTTGTGCAGCTGAAGTCCGGATAGACTGACGGTCGCGTGATAACAACCACCCTTCGGGAAGCTAACTTTCAAACGAATTCGCTGATTAGGAGCGTCGTATTCTAATTGAACGCTACACTGCGCTGGGGATGAATCGCCGCTCGAACTGCCGATCTGCGATGCAAAATTTTTTGGTAAGGAAGCTTTAATTTAATTCAGTCTAATTAAAGAATATATTGAACCCGTTTTCAATTTAAAGAGATTATTATAATATTTTATTTTTATTTATATTTTTATACATTTATTTATATGCAGTATGTGAATTAAGATACATTTTCTGTCAATTAAAGAGTCGTCGCCAATTAAATTAAAATATCGAATCACTCAAGATAAATATTAAAATTATTATTGTTTATTCCAACAGATATCAATTCACTTGATGGAAAAGTTTGGTTTTGAATTTCATTTAAAAAGTACACAATTATTTATATCGAAAGTTTTGAATGTCTCTTACTCTGCAAATTTACAATCGAAAAAAATAAAGTGAATAAAGTTTCTCTGAAAAAGATGTTGAATTGAATTTACCTGGGTTATATTTACATTGTAGCCTTCAACAGGCTTGTCATTGATTCCGAAAGCGCAGAGATTGTCGTATTCATCTCGGGGTTCAATCGTCATGGAATGGGCGATTCCGGCTGTACAAACGACGGTCGAACTGTGTCGAACAAAGACCGTTTTATTCGGATCTGGAGGTCCTGAATGCACAAAAAGACTAAGTTAATAACAGCGTTTTATATTTGGTAAGAAATAAAAATACTTAGATTTTACTCTATTTTTCAACAGAAAATGAAGAGCTTTGCGAAAATTATATTGAATTAATTTTTAGAAAATAATTTTAGAAAATATTTTGAAAAGAAATTTTAACGCCCTAATGACGCTTACCAGGAAGGAAGTTCTTCAAAAAGGGGCTTCCATAAACATGACAGGATCCGATGAGCACAGCGATTCTGTATTGTCCTGCGTGTCGCACCGTGAATTTGACGACCGCTGTATTGGCCGCCAGAGGGTCGGTGCCACCTAATTCTATAAAAGTCGCCACTCTACGAGTGCCTTCAGTCACTTCAACAATTAGATTATCCTTGTCGCAAATTGGATATGGTTGACCGTTCCTTTGATAAAACTGCAATCAACGCCATTGATATTAACTCATTTGATGTATTTTTGTTAATCGGGATAAAAGAGCTTTTTCTTTGTTCATTCTTGGAGCATTTTGCCATTTTTGTTTCATCACACTTTTATTAACAGTAATTTAAAAAAGTTACTAATATTCTTCAAACAGCCATACAAACAAAACATCGACCTCGCACGAAGGCAACAAAACTTTTTCGATCCTTGCACGCAAAACACTTTCACATTCCAAGCCCAAAATAAAAAGCTCGAACGACCGATTAAAAAGAAAAAAAGACTCTTCGCCCACAAATGTCGTCGAAAGAAGCTAAATAAGCGACCGCTCACCTTAACGTTAAAGGTCATGGTCTCGCCGACGAGCTGCGGCTCGTCCCACTCGAAGTGGACCCTGCAGTTGCTGGGCAGCAGGTACTTGCCGGTGACGTACTGCAGCAGGGAGTGCTTCGCCTCGGGGGCGAGGGCCGGCTGCGTCATCGCCGCCAGCGTGACCAGCCCGGCGACCGAGACCGAGACCACCAGCATCCCGCCTGCAAGCAGCAACGTTCCTTCGTACAAGCGCGCTACGCCGGCTAACAGCAAGCCTACAACGCCTGCGGATGGTGGTGCGATCGGGCGAGCGAGGCGGATTTTTCATTAGTGAGCGAGGGTGTCGTATCTTTCGTGTGGAGGAGGACAGAGAGAGAGAGAGAGAGAGAAAGAGAGAAGCGAGGGTGCAAAGAAGGCTTTGCGGTGTGAGATTTTTTCGCGAGGCAGCTATTTTGGCTGAATTTTTAGCGATGCGGAAAATAAGTATAAGTTTTATTACAGGCATGCTGTGCAAGACAATTGACGCGAGAATGGATATTGCTGATAAAGAACGTCAAATAAATTATTTGCTTTTTGTATATGTAAAAATGAAACTTTTTTCATTTCCTGCTCTGTTTTAATATAGAAAATTCCTGGGTTTATAATAAATTCAATTCAGGAGAACGGTGAGTTCAACGAATATTTTCATTGAGCAAACATTTCTTTCGCGGCTTCTGCTGTTTCTCTGATTCAAATAAACACCAAACGAGAGAACATATATTTTGTAAACATAATATACGGAATGTAAAGAAATGACACGATTAATTATCAAAATGCTGATTTTGGTTTCTAATTTTTTTTTTTTTAAATAATATAATCAGCAAATTTCTGTAAATAATCAAAATGCACTGCTATAATGTTATTAAGGTAGTACTACCGAAAAGTGATTTACCCTTCAGAATCTTTGGAAATTTAGCGTGTTGTTAGAGATAGTTTTAAAAAAGACTCGGTTCAAATTTGGCGAGGCTTTGGAGCTTGAGAAAAAAGTTATAAATATTTTAATTTTCATAAATACGCACATTTCTCTAAAATTGACAGTACAGAATTTACAAAAATTTTGCAGATTTTTAGTTATGGAACGAACGAATATTTTAAATGCTTGAAAGCAGGAATTCAGAGCCTGCGAACGTAGTAATAAATAAACGAAAATAAAATTTCACGGATGTCGCGCTATTTTACTAATGTGGGGTAACATCGTCGCAAGAGGTTAAAATGTTGCGCGCTATTTAAAATCTCACGTACTCGTTCGACTATAGATAGAAGGTGGTCCAAGAAGTGGTCAGTTTTAATTGTAAGGGTAAAATAAACATATTAAAATAAATAAATTATTAATTTATTATAAAAAATAAACAATTATATAAAATTAAATATTAAATTTTTATACGACGTTGCTACATCAAAATACTGCCGAAGTCAAATGCGACTAGACACTCGCTCTACTAGTTCCGTATCTGTATAGTACTACCTTAAAGTACATTAAGATTATAAAATTCAAAATATTTACTTGGATCCTTCAATTCCATTTTAAACCAATTTTGTCATCGAGTACGTGATTGTATTTCTAGTTACATCGTTGCAGCTTACGTTACACATACTTTTTCCTTGAAAACGCACATTTCGTTTCTCACAATGCCGCAACCTACTTTTAACAGGTACTAAAAAGGCTCTAAAGTATTTAAAGAAAATTTCAAGTATTTCGAAAATATTATTCTAGAAACATTTTTCCGGGTGTTATTTTCGTGCGGGCAAAACAATTGCGACTGAGAAAAAAGACCGCCGCGGAGAAACGAATGAGTACGATGCTTCTAAAAAAAGATAACATCGACACAACAGAGTTTGATAACAAAGTTTGTTTAATTATATAAAGCACGTTCCTGTCAACATTTTATCAGGGAAGTCTTCATGTAAGTTACTTTTCTTCTTCTTTATAATACAAGTTTTTGTAATATATATGGTTTATTCTTATGTTTTTCATGTAAAAGTCTTAATTTTTTAAAATCATTTAGGTCACTGTACAAGGCTGTGTAGTTGACTTTTTCAAAACTATACACTTTTATAAAACTATACAATAATATTTTAACTGCTTTTTAAGTAATGGAAAATTTAGAGTTACAAAAAATGCTGGTTTTGCAAATAAATCATTCTACACTGTTCAAACCTGCTGCGTACCTTAACTCTGTAATGCCTAGATATAATCCAGATATAAGTCAGATAACCGTTTATAACCATCTGTGTTATAACAGCTTGTAACAGCTTTTTTCTAAATTTATGTGCTATTTTTGGCCAAAAATGTTATCTATTGCAGAAAAAAAAAAAATAACTTCTGTTTTTTACGACGAACAAATAAAAAAAATCTTTAATACAACATTTACTGCAAATGTGATTTTTCGGCATTCTCTCGTGTGTTTTCGGTCAGCTTGTTCCTGTCTCTTACAGTGGTTCCCTGCTTTCGTCTTAAATAATGGTTTTTGGCCACCTACCGTCGGCCTTGATCTCGACAATGTCACTAATTGACGTATTTGGACTAGATGGTCTTTGAATGAGATCGGCCGCCTTTGTCTCGGGCAGGTGTCGATGCCGGACAGTCGGTACGTGAGGCAGAGCGGAAGCTCTTGTTGACCTCCGTATCTATAGGGTCGCAGGTGATGCGACCAAAGCGATTCGAATCTCGGCGCAGGTATCAGAGTTTTCCATGACAGACCGAGTGTCGGCGCAACGTTTAAACGATATCCCTTTACGACCAGCTTTAAATCCTCATCGTCCCTCAAAGGATTCCCAATAAATTCCCTGGCGAAGGAAACCCTCCGAGAGAGCCAGGCTTTCTCAACCCGGGACAAGAAGCGAAGCAAAAACAAAGCGAGCAGGCCAATGAAATGAAGCCCTCGAGAAAAAAAAAAGGACAGACCCTAAACGAGCCAATTGTTTTGCTCCGGGTGGCGGCTTTACGGGCTCTCTTTCGCAACTCCAGTCCGCGCGGCTCTTGAAAAGCGTCGAGGGGCCTCGTGAAAGTAAGCCGCGAGCCACGCATGAATAGCAAAAGAAGCGGAAGAGGGAGAAAGAGAGAAAGAGAGAGTGAGTGAGTGAGAGAAGAGAGGAGGAGCGCGTACCCCAGGTCCAGGCGTCTTGGTGCTGGCTATTCTTGACGACCGAGCTCCAGAGGTCCGCCTTGAGTACCTCCAAGTCCTCCTTTGATGTCGGCAGCGTCTGTCGGGCCTGGATCCAGCGGGGCAGGTCTTTGCCCAGCGCCGCGCGCGCCGCGTTGTCCTCCACCCAGTATACGTCTTCCAGGGACGCCACCTCCATCTGCATCAACCTGAGGACCGAGAGATCGATTGAGAGACGAGTGGGCGTTCGTGGTATTGCATATTCATGGGGGGCGCCTTTTTGGGTTCGTTCGTGCTTTTTCGTTGGGCTTTTTCTCGCCGACGCGGAAGGAAGGTTTGGACGAATTGGTTTTGTTGGAGAGGGAATTTTTGTTTTAAATAGCGCGTTGCGAAGAATTTTTTAAATTAAATTAGCGAGTGGATCGATATATTAAATTCTTTTAATTGTTCGGCCACATTCTTTGGGTGTAAAAAAGTTTGGTGGATTGAAATTTTTTACATACACGGTAAAAGATTTTTTTTTATCTGATATATTATCTTTGTTATATAATGAGTTGTAAATGTATTTAAAAATCTGCAAAAATAAATTCAGTTGATTGCAAAAACAAATTTCATTATCGCATTTAATAACTTTAAATTTATAGAGGCTTCGAGTCAAGAAATAGAATGACCAGACATTATTTTTGGAAAAACTTTTCACTATTCTTAAAAGTGACCAAGTTTTAAAGGTACGACTTGCCGCTGTCATAAGAATTGCATTTACTTTTGAATTTCCTACCAAATTGATTTATAGAAAATCGAACGCGAATTTAAGCACCAGGCGTTGATCGCGCTAAAATTGAATTCCACGTCTAAGATTCAGAAAATATAAAAGATTAAAATTTTAAAACTGCATTCAAACTAAAATCGTATAACTTTATTCGAAGCTTTTAAAATCGAAAGACCCCAACTGGCAAGAAAAAAAAACTAAAAGCTTTAAAGAACGAAGCAATATTTATAATAAAAGAAATTGCTCGTTAAGAAATAATCGATGCATTACGCAGATCTAAGATTACGCAGTAAAGAGTAATGAACACGCAAGTATAATGATGCGGGATCAATAATAAGCCATATACGTCTACAATGTGCATGGCATCGCGCAATAAAACCACAGAATCATAAATTCAAGGAAAGATAAAAGAGTTCTTTAAAACAAAAAATAGCCAATACGCTGAAACACTAAACAAGTTAAGTTGCAAAACCGAGGAAGCGTAACAAGTTAACTTTGTACAGTTACGTACATTATTGCAACGTTACACGTGCTATTTCACGCTATACTCGGGAGTAACGAGCTTAAACTTTTCCGTTGCTTGGGCAGATTTAAAAATTGTACATTTTTGTAATCAAATATTAAGTATACTGTAATTGTTGAGCAAATACAACCGTGTTTTATCATTTATTTACATTTTAAAAACCCAATTTTTCCGCGTTTCCGATGTCAAATTTTTGCACGCAAAAGCGCAATTAATTTTTCAAAAAAAAAAAAAAAAAAAAATACTATCCAAACTGCACAGAACTCCAAATTCATCCAGACCCGTCGACACTGACCTCTGATAATAATTGTGAAGGCCATGATCCGCGAGCCACTGCCTGAGCACGAGCCGCTGCTGCAGCAGTCGCGCCGCTCTCTGGAGCCGCTCCTCGTCCTGGGGCGGCAGCTCCGGCAGCGCCTCGACCTCGCCGCAGCTCGCCAGACTCGAGATACCTGCAAGCACAAAGCGCGCACGAGGACGCCGTTTATTGCGCACTTTTGTATTGCGTCCGCACGCACCGGGAATGACGGATAATAACGATACATATTTCCCGGGGTCCTCGCGAGAGCTCGGTTAAATATTTCATTACCGCGGCGCGAGCTTATCGGCGAACGCCGCGTGGGAATTCCGATACGCTGCTGCTGCTGCTGCTGCTGCGGCTGGATTCCCGAGGCCTCTCTGGCCTGTGTCTTATTTGTTATTGGATGCAAGGCACGGGCTTGCCTTTGACGCCGGGTTTTCATTGTTTTGGGTGGGGGATAAACGTTTTGCGGAGAGTTGGGGGGATAAGTGGTCTTTTAGAAGATAAAAATGAAAATTAAAAGTTTCTCTCGACTAGATTTTTTGCCTGCTGTTTATTGTTTAAAAATTACTTTTTAATGTAATATAAAAGCCGAAGAATAAATCATAATAAAGTCAGACTCAGTCATCTGGACTTTGTTTTTTAAAATTATTAGTGATATTTTTTGTTATAGAAAGAATTGCCATATCGAAGCCTTTGTCATGTCTCTTGTTTTCAAATATTTTCATAGTAAAATTTATCAGAATTTTTTTTATCAATGTTTAATTATTTTGTACGAAATGTTGACAAGCTTTTAGCAGATTTTCAATCAATCTCGAAATAGAAAACATTTTTTGCTAGTCGTTATTATTAAAAAAAGCAGATATTTCGTTACGTCAAAATTTTGTACTCCCAATGAACATTCAATCCACTCGAGAATTCAATTTCAATTACAAGTTCATCTCTAATTATATTTTAATCAAAGCCGCTTAATTAAATAAAAGTCTAACGAAACGAGCGACAACTCGCAGAAATAAAAATAATGTCCCCGAAGCGCACACCGAGTTGGAATCAGCGACGCGCGCCGAGTACTGTACGGGTGTACACGCTCGAGCTTATGCTTCTGTCACATTACATCCACTCATTCATCTGTCTTAACAGCGGTATAATCCGAATGCAGTTTCATTCGAAGAAACGAGAGACGGGAACAATGCGCGCGCGCCGAAACGCCGCCCGCGGTAATTCTATTTAGGGATTCGGAATTTCAGAGGAGCAAAGCCCCATTCAGAACTTAAACGGATGAACAAATGGAATAAGCAAGTGCAAATATTAGGTCCGATCGGTCCGCTTTTTTATCGGGAATTCTATTGTGGTCGTGTAACGCGGAGTTTTTAATCAAGAAGTACACTTTGATTAATGGATTGAATGAACGTTTTACATTTTTGATTAAATAAGGAAATAAAGCGAACAGTGGAGCTGTTCATTCCATTAGCGAATATCAACTTTAGTTCGCTTTTGAATCTTTCATTCGGATTAATTCGTTTTCGCGCAAAAGACAATGCTAACGAGAAATAGCTCGAATAGTCCAAACGAATTTACCGACGAAATCCGTTCGTTCTCTCCGAGAGACCAAACGTCGTTCGCATAATTTTATTTGCCATTTTTCCTTACAATTGCACGTTCGTTCGCGAAACTTTTTACGCATTTATCAGTCAATAAAATCCTCCGACGGTAAACAGAGGTAAATCAAGCCGTACCGTTCGGCGCTATATCGTTAAATCCGCCGAACGCAAAATCCGAAATACGCCGTTCGAGCAGACGTTCGGCGCATATCATTAAAGCCGGAAACGCGAGCATCGCCGGTATAACCGGATTTTCCATTCGGCCGACGTAGCGGCGGGCACGCGTATAAATTTTTACGAGTCGAACACCCTCGGCGTGCAAAAGCGATCTGAATATGAATTTAGATTTTTATTCGTCTCATTTTTTTTTTGATATTTGCACGCGACAAAATCGCGTGTAAGAGGGGCCGCCGCTTCGCGAATTTTCACCCCCCCCCCCCCCGAAAATCACGCTAATGTCAAAGAGACGAACGTGACCGGAATGCGTTATTTCGGAGTCGTCGCGCGCGCGACGAGTGATTTACTCGGCGGGGAAATGATAAGTACGAATGAAATTCAAATGGGCGAGAGAGACACCTGGCGCTACTTCTGTTTTCGCGAAGGCTTCGCTCTCGAGCTTTTCCGCGAGGAGAGAGAGATACTCCTATAGGCGCGCTTTTGCAAATCGATTCGTGTACGGTTATATAGGCGCTGGTGATTGATGGCCCGACTCGCTCGATGAAAACGTCGAAGTAATAATTCAAGTTTTATCGCGACGAGTTGGAAAAAAAAAAAGATGGAATAACTTTTATTGAACGGTGGTGGCCTAACCGTGATAGGCGGCAGAGCGAAAAGGATCGAGCAAAAGTTAAAAGAATGAGAGAAATGTTATTTTTTTAATCGCCGCTTTGGGACACGTTTAATAAGACCCTTTTTACCGGCACTGTCAACATTTTCAACCATTTCATATAACATTGAAGGAAGAAAAACGATATTTATCCATGACAATGATTCATTCGTACTCTTTATAAATTCTAATATGTATGATAGAACATTTTTTAAAATTTTTTAAGAGTTTTACTTGGGCCACAACAATCATTTGGATTAAAAAAAAAAAACAAAAATTAATTAATCAAAGATAAATTTTGAAAAGTGCACATTCAACGTGTATTTCTTTGACAAATAATACAAAAACACTTGACGTAATACCGAACATTCATTGAACACCGCGTCGTATTAAAAAAACTTTGAAACTGCGTAAATCATAAGTAAACGTTTCTCCTTTTCCTTCGAGCCCCAATCCGTCTTACTTAAAAATGCGATAAGAGCTCTCGAAAACAGTCGTAAAACAAAAAAAATCAAAAGAATTCACCAAGGTCAATCGTTTCTCAATGGACTGATTTCGCTAATTCCGATTGACGGATCGATCGATTAACCAATAACTTACCGGATGAGGCGCTACCGCTCGGTCTGACCGACATGCCAATGGAGGAAATCTCTTCGCTAAAGAAATCTTTCTCTCTTGGTCCATATCGACTTTCCAAAGTGTTGTCGGGCATAATTGCGAGCTGTTCTGTTTGTTTGTTTTTTTTTGTTCAGGGGTGAGGCGGCTCGTTATTATGTAGTCATGCTTCCAGGGATTATTCTTCGTTACAGGAAATTAGAAACTCTTTGCCGTTTTAATTATAAAAAACAGCCCTGCCGGAACGATCGTAATGAGTTAAAGGCGCTTTAAATCTTTTTTTCCTCTCTCTCTCTCTCTCTCTCGGATTATTAGTTAACGAACGCTCGGTCATTATTATGCAAGAAGCTAGCTTTTCTCGGTCGAATCCGCGCTCGTTATAAATTATTCGCGTTCGAGTTCTCCATTTATATACATCGGACAATGCCGTCCTCAATTTCATTTATTCGAGCAAGTATCTCTGTCGCCGCTCGTCGAAACAATAATAAACTCGTCGATGCTCGTCGTCGCGCGCGACGCCGAGCTTTGATCTTTCCGCGCGAAATTCCGGAGCGAAAGGCGCGCGAGGGCGTTTGACGAATTTACGATTATTTTGACGGCTGCTCAAGAGAGAGAGGGAGAGGGGGAGAGAGCTTTAGCGAAATAAAAACGCGACGAGAGGCTGAGAAAGAGAAGCGATTTTCGATGCGCGAATATACGAGAATTCTCCATTAAAAGATTAGTAAACGAATTGCACTCGATTCGCGAAAATTATGTTGCTTTTACAAGGGTATTGAAAAAAAAAATGCAGTACTTCAATTGATGAAGGCGGCATTGTTCGACGAGGCATTAAGGAGTGTACAGAGGATCTTTGACTTTCGATTTGGAAATATGAATAAACCCACTGTACGCTGCATAAAAAAGCGTCAAGCGATTTCGACGTTTAATTCAAGTGATTTTTACAAAGAAAATCGTTGAAGTCTCCTGTAAGCTTTAATTACAATTTGGCTAAGTAAACGTAATTACGGGCCGAATGAATTTATAGCGCACGCTTTCAAGCATCCCTTGTAGGTAACTGTCAAGTCCTAGAACAAGTATGTAATTAACTTTCCAAAAGTTTCATTTTAAAAATAATTACAATACGCAATTCACGTATTTACTATTTTTGAGTAATCGATAAATGAAATGTTATTGTAATGTGTCACTCATCGAACGCAAACATATTTATTTGAAATTAGTTTAAGCTCCGTGAAATTGAAATATATTCCGATCGAACAGTATCTACTTTATGAATTTATTCAATGCATGAAGCATGAAGCACGGATTGGGTTATTAAGTTCTTAATATTGTTTTTCGTGCTCTCGATTCTTATCGAATTTGCCTGAATTATTTTTAAAGTTTACTTAAAATAGCGCATAAAATACTAAAATATGAGCCAAATTAATTAATTTCAACTTAAAAATGTTTTAAAAATATTAATATAATATAAATAGGTCCATTTCACAATATTACTTTTGTGCAAAAAGCCACTTCTGTTGACTACATTAAACTAAAAAAAAAAAAAAAAATCAAACAAATCCCTTTATTAAAAGAAAAATACGTACATTAAAGCCATTTCATTCGCATCGTTAATGCATTTCTACTGCACCCTCGATTTGTTTCCCCGACGAAGGAGAAGAAAAAAAAAGCACAAAGGCAACACGAAAATCCTTTTTAGAAATCGATTTCTCGAATGCACGCGCTGTTAATTTTTTATAATTGTAGGTCAAGAGTCCACGTGGGGTCGCCAAGGAGTCGGGGAGATCCTCGATATTCGCCGGGGCGCGCGCGATTTCCTTCGTTTCTCCTCGCCGCGTCTAAAACCGCCGCCGCCGCCGCGGAGAGAGTTCCGTGAGCGCGCCAAGTATTTCTTTCGAGAGTTGAAAAAGCAACGCGCTCAAACGACACTCGCTCGCGGGAAGGAGAAACTTTGCACAGTGCAAATGTTTACCCCCGAGCGGCGCGATCGCGACGCGATAAAAGGGAGCTGCTGAATGGAGAATGCCGGCTATGCGTAATTGAGGCCGAAATCATAACTCTCGGCGGGCGATTTATCGCCCGCGCGAGCCGGCGGCGTAATTTTATTTGTTTCCTTGATTTCGCGGGAGATACTGGAAGGGGCTTCCGAAACGGCCGGCCGAGTGCATTAAAAATCAATGTTTTCTGCCGCTTCTCGGGGTGGAATGGAAATTTAAGGGGAAATTCGATGAAGGACGTTGATAAAAGTCGTCCTAGAGAAAAGAGTGCCAGCGGAAACGGCTGGAAAGTTATTGCGAGAGAGGGAAATTGTAAATTATTTAGTTCTACGTTGGAAGAACGTTGATTTGGTTCAACTTTTGAAGGAAGCTCGATAATCGATCAAAACAGTGTCTTATTAAAATTATTCATTTTCTGCTTCGTCCGTTATCAAAGTACGATTTGCAATTCAAAGATATTCAAAAATCTGTTTACGCACCGATAGGAATCTCAAAAGTATTATTACCCCAAAAAGCTGCACTCGATATATCGCGATTGTTTATCGTACAAGCAGGCGAGAGAGTTGTCAACACGCCGCAGAATCCAGAAACTTCGATCATCCGTCTTCCGGCATATACGTGGGAGAGCTCTTTTGCGCCAGACGTTCGCGTACAAAGGCTCGCGCCTCGACTAAGTAAATACTGCAGCAGTGAAGAATCCTAGCCTTCGATTTACCGATTCGAAGCGCGAGCGAGAGACACACCGACGCCGGCGGCGGCGGCGCTTTTTTCGGAGCGAGGAATATTATTCTTTGGCTGCTTTTTTGTCGTGGCCTTTGAAAAATAAATTCGGAAGATCGGCGAGCCGATGCGCTCGCAAAAATTGTCGCTTATTTGCATGGCATTTGAAAGTTAAAAGGGGGGGCGTAGTTGATATTCAATTTCGAATATGTAAATGACGGACTTTTATTTGAAATAATGGTCGGTCGTCGTAGGTCTCAGTTTTGTATAGAAAAATTATAGATGATTCAATTTAGTTTATCATTTCAAAGCTAAGAATTTATTAAGAGTTTTTTTTTTTTATTTTTGAAAGGATTATAACGGAGGGATTTGAAACTTTTTTCTGCTTTACTATTATGGAGAGATAAAAGAAGATTGCGCGTAATTTCTAATCCACTTCCTAACATTTCATTTTCATTGCATTAAAACTCCTTCCATAAAACTATCTTTTACGTTCCTTTTTTTTACCTCCAGCAGCTTCCCGTATACTTTTATCAGAAATTTAAAAAAAATTCCCCTCAAAGCATTGACATAAAATCCAAGTTTTATAAGACACGTCGGTCTCTCTCGCAGCGCACTAAACAACGCAACAACCTTTACGAACAGCTCATCTTCTTCGCGCGAGAGACCTAACCCCGAAACCGCGAGAGAGAGAGAGCGAGACGTATGTACAGCTCCAAAAACCAAGCCCGAAAAAGTTAGAAAAATTACACGGAGTCGAGAAGATAAATTAGAAGGCTCGCAAGAATTCTGAAGCCGCCTCTTATCCCCCGGGCCGACGCGGCGAGGGTTAAAACGACGACCTCGGGTGTACTCTTGACCTTTTCCTCATTGTGCACGGAGAGAGAGAGAGAGAGAGAGAGAGAGAGAGAGTCGAGCTGCAGCCGCACAGCCGTAGTTATTATTTCGCGGCAGGCCCACAGTAATTTGTGCTCCCCGATTCGCGGGCCGCGCGAGCACGTAAGACAAAAAGATCGATCCGCGCGCGAGCTTCGGAGCGCTTCCACCGGAGACGAATAATCGGCGAGTGGCGAAAACTACAGAATTCGCTACAAACCAGTTTTTTTTTGTTGTTGTCCGGGTCTAAATCCGCCCGGGAGACGACGGGGGTAATACGCCGGGGGAATTGCGCGGCGGAGCGGCTGAAAAATCGCCCGGCGATTATCTCGATGCCGAGAGGAGGCTTTCAGCGGCAATCAAAATTTAATGCCTTACTTAGCAGCCGCCGGGTTGCGCCGCCCCTACATAAAGCGAGGTAAACCGTTATAACTGATGGAAGTGGTTCGCTCTAACGAGAGGTTTTACACGGAGATCGATTGAGGTTACTCGTTGGAGGAAGATGTAGGGTAGGGGGTAGATGGTATTCCGAGCGTTTTGCCGGTGGGATCGTTCGGGTGAATTTGGTAGTTTCTTTCGGGTAAATAGTTGGGATGAAACTGCTTCGGTGTTAGGCAAGTTCGTAAAATACTGAGGCGTCATGAGCGATTATTATAATATTGGATGACGAATCGATAAATCCTTGGAGAACTTTTAATAAAGTTTATATTGCGGGAAATAAAGTAATTTATGATTTATGGCACAATAATAAAAAGATCGATTCCGAGAATAGTTTGTACGTTCGCGTTGTAAAAGAAACTTGTTTCTTTAGTGCTCGCCTCGCAAGTATTCAACTGTAAAGATTAAAATTTAATCTATTAAAACGTCAAAGTTGTATACTTGCACGCAGCAATGAATTATTGAATACACGAATCTTGATTCGTAATATTAAAAAGACGAATGCACGAGTAAACGAGAATATTCCACGATTCGATTAGCAACGTGAATATAAATAATGCAATTGTAAGCTCGGCAAACGAAAACTAACTCGAACAGAAAGTTCCCTACATAAAACCTCGAAAAAACTAGGATAAGCTCAAGGAGGGCAATCGCGATCAAAGATCGCTCCCGCCCTGAAAATTACGCGCGCGTCGTTTCGCGTCGGAAAGGTGCGCGGGCGAGCCAGCCGCGGCAAACCCTATCTCACCTCGTCAATCAAACGTTCCGCGGGCAGTAAATCCACGGCGCGGCACGGAATTTCCCGGGCCGATCACGCGAGAAAACCGGCCTCTTTAAAGTCGCGACGGCGTTCGAGTTTTTCGCGACGGGGGCAGGGGGGGGGGATCGATTTTCAGCCACGAGCGAGAGAGAGAGACTGCCAAGCGTCGGACCGACGAAAGGGAAAAGCCAAGTGGAGCGAAAAATCTCCCCGGGGTGGAGAGGAGGAGGAGGAGGGGAGAGATGGATCGCGACTGGCGCTCGTTGTTTTTCGCAGGGAGGAAAGTCAAGGCTAGGCGATGTAAGAGCGAATCAATTTTCGCCAGAGGCGAGACGGACGCGTCGGATGGCTGCTGATAGGAGAGACGGGAAAAAGAGGGACGCGGAAGAAGAGCTCGGTGCGTTTTTGTCGGGTGGATGTGAATGATTTAGTATATACCGAGGCGGTTTCGATGCTAATGGGAGTATTATTTTTTGAGGATCCCGTTGAGGGATAAAGGTTGCTTCGATTTTAGACGTAGAGAAAGGCACGATAATGGTCCGGTTTCAATAATTTATTTTGATGAACAGCGAAAAAATAAGTGACGCGCTAGTTTTTAATTAATTCTCTTTCAAAAGAATGCAACTAAATCCTCTTTTCTCTGAAAGCTAATATTACCTGAATCTATATTGCGTTTAATCCATTCTTTACCTAGTTAAACTTCATGAAAATTAATTATCAAATAATTCACCGTTCATATATCTCAAAGTTGATTATAATTACGTCGTAGCGAAATGATGAAATATTGCTTGCATTAATTGAAAGCACAATATTACTAAAATTTGAAGCGATAAAGCCGAGTAATTAAATATGCCGAATAATAAAGTCAAGTGCTGCTTTGCCCGTAAAGAGCAAACAGCTCATTCAATGACAAAATCAAGTATTTACATCCAAGCTTTACGCTTCGAACCTTGGCTTTATGTTTTCATTTGATTGAAATAAAACTTTGCGATCGCTGTTTTTTCCGGAACAGCAATTTGTTTTATATCGGCACTGAAAAAAAAAACTGCGCGAACGTAAAAAAAATCTATTTTTACAATACTGTTAGCGTTAGAAACCCTTTGTTCTTTTATTTATAAACTTTTTCAATAATCGAAGGCTAAAGTAAACTTACACGAAATTGTAACTGCGAATACTTCAATATTTCGAAGCCTTTTCCTAACGAATTAAAATTCCATCAGACAAAAAACGCGCAAAACTTTATAGTCGCTACGAACCGAATTTAAAATTTTAAACGACGAGCTCGAAACTTCCACGGTTCTAAAATTTCTCCCCCCGCGAAAGGAAGACGCTCTCTCTCTCCCCGCTTAAAATTCCAAAAACTCCATCGAACTAAAACCCAATATATGCGCTACCCTCGAGAACTCCCTCTCCCGAAATGGTCGAAGGCTCATTTAAAAACAAGCATCGTGTGCGGGTAATCGACTAAAAGGCGAAACAAGGGCGAAGCAGCCGGTTTTCCAGCGCGGGGGCAGCAGAGCAGCAGGCTTCGCGCGTCACGCCGAGAGAGAGCCAGGATTAGCTATGCGAGAGAGAGAGCTACGGCGTTCGCACGCGATACGTGCCCTGGCGCGGCTGCCAATCGCGCGCGCGGGGAAAACGCAGTGTGCTTTATGGACTCTCTCGCGGGGGTGTGGGAGAAATCGATTTCGCGACGGTATTTCAATTTGCCGCCTACGGATTTTTTCTCTCTCTCGTGTCTCCCGCGAACGAGGTCACAGAGCCGAAATTACCGGTCGAGCGCCGACGCTTCTTCCCCCCCGCGCCCCTTTTTTATTTCGTACGCGCGACGCTGTTTTTTTTTTTTGCGACGGACAGACGGTAGGAATATAACGAGCTGGATAGGTAATTTTGCCGGCGGACGAGGGCTGGAAATTGGAACGATTTTTAAAGCTGGAAGCGGCTGGCGATAGTTAAGTGAGCTAGTTTTCCGAGTCGGGACGAACGGGTTATTGAGGATCCCTTTTATAATGTTGAAAGTCGCAGCTGAGAGATGATCGAATACAGACTTTTCGTTTTAAAAAGTTTTAAGTGATTTTAAATAATATACGCATTTTGTTTAATATTTCATTGTTTTAAAAGTTTCCTTTTACATAAAATATTAAAATATAAATGCTACGCTCTATAACCAAAGTGAGTATAACAAGTTTGACCTTTCGGAGGAAGGGTGAAATTAAAAAATCAACTGTGCTCGAACACATTTTCCAGACCCACATTATAGTCCTCATATTTTTAAAAACAATATAAAAAAAAAATTTATAGCTCAATTAAATATAAAAATTACTTTTTAACGAACTTCAGTTAAACATCTGCGACTCGTTAACTTGTTTTCTGACCATGGCGGACTGATCGTAACCTATTTATAAAGCCGCATTAATTTCCGGCCGATTCGCCGCGAGTCTCGTCTTTTATTGCGTTACACGTAAATGTCCGGCGAGCCGCGACTGTCGATATACCTGAGATTAATGAACTCGTACGCGCACTTTTGCAGCCTCCTCGCGATATATTCCCGCGAAGGAAAAAGCAAGCAATCAACATTGCGGCCGCGCCGTTCGAAAATTTCATTAAAACGGCCAAGGCATGAAATTTTCGCGCGACATTCATCGACGTTATCCGTTCGCGATCCCCCGATGTATATTTATCACGAGTACGAATGAGACACACCCCGCCTAATTGGATATTCTCCGAAGACCGGCCTGCCATCGGAATTAATTACGATCAAACGCGCAGCATCTGCGGCGCGGTGCCCGGTTAAATTTTAAGGCACTCCCGTTTCGTTAGCGCATTTATCTTGTTTCGCGATGTATACTTTAATACGATTTCCATTAAAATTTCATTAAAATATCCGGCCGGGGAGAGATCGGTAAACAGGGGCGTAATTTCAGTGTACAAATTGTATTATTCATGAGGTTTTACTTTGGCTTAAAAATGCGAACGACAGCTTTTGTACTGTAGTACAATTTATGAAATTTGAATATAAAGAAGGAACGGCTCGCCGCTGAATTCAAATTACTTTTTCGTTGTTTCCAAATGAACGTGGAAATGAAAAAATTGCGGTTTGATAGTAATGCTGTACAAGGCTGTAATATAAAAATGATAAAAATCTTTAAAAATATGGTAAAAAGTTATAAAAGCAAAGTAAGTCGCTGCCACTTTTCGCATTGAAATAAACTTTCCGAGTTCTCCACGGAGATGGAAATCGGATTGCACTTTGCGTCGGCGGGGACTCGGAAATTTATATTTCCGCCGTGGAAAAAATTATTCTCAGCTTTTTCTTTGAGAAAAAAAAGAAGAAGAAAGAATCGAAAATTCGTTATCGACTTTTATAATACAGCTTTTTTAAAAGAAATCTTTCACAAATTCTGTAAATTAGCATTCATTTGCCGTTACTAATCTTTCAAATTCAAAACTGTCAAAAGTTGCAAAAAGAAATAAAAGAATGAGATCACCGAGAAGAATTTGCGCGACTAAACTATTTTTAAACCGGATCTCATAAGTGCGGTTGTACACATTTTCATTTTCTAAAGGTCAGTCATAAATTTTCATAATAAATTTTCAAGATATAACTGCCACGAGCGCAATGTGCATAGATAAAGAGAACAGGCGAGTGTTATGTTTAATACGTTCTCCAAATTTTATCCTGTTCGAGGAATAATCGCGTTTCAGGCACTTTAGAAATGCTAATATTATGCGAGTCGCAGCGCGGCGAGTCTTCGTATCTTCGATAATATTTTCGGATTCGCATTGAAAAAGTTCAAAGAGGGGAATAATACGGTTCTGCGAAAGAACGCGTTATTAGTCGGGAACTAGAAATAGAAAACTTTTTGCGCTTCGCTTTACACGGCACAGTTAACTGATCCTCACAAGGCAGTTACCGAAGTCTTTTAAGAGCTATTTTCAGAATATTCGATAAAATTTGACATTGATATAGACGTCGATAACTCCGCCTCTCCAAATGTCCCGGAGAATATGCCTATAAAAAAACTTTTTCTCCATAAAAGCCGAACTGTGTGTAATCCACCGAACTTTGCGGCTCCGAATTTCTCACTTTGTTACAAACTGAATTGCAATGGCTCGGTGTTATTCAATGAAATATCTGACCAATGCTGGTTATTTAGTAAATTATCTGGAATTCGCGGGCATAATAATACTAAATTTAATCGATCTCCAGCGTTTAATTACCGAAATTACGAATAGATCCTTGAAAAAGATAATTCAAATAATAATCGTCGTTGCTCTTTACTGGGTCGCAACGCGAGATTTCCGAAACGAAAGCTCGACTCGCTCGATAAATTATTCCCTCATTTAGATGTGATTGCAGCATAACCCGCGGCGGCGCGGTAAACAGAAGACGGCGCCTGAGTATTCGCGTAGCTCGCGATTGTTGGGTCGGAAATTTAAATAGAAGTATTAAACGGACAAAAGATACGCAAGACTATAAACCCAAAGTCGTTCTAGGTGTGTCTTCGGTTATCGTTTAAGTCTCTCCTTGAGAAAAACAATGAAAATTTTTTTTAAAAGAATGTGTCACCGGAAAGCGGAGACCTTTTTAAAGCGAGATTAACTCGCATTGTTTAAAAAACTGCCATTGTCGGAAATATCTTTCGGCGTCTTTCGCGGATCAGATTTCGAAAATAGCGAAGGTTTTGCCTTCGTAATTGACGTTCGTGCTTTTGCGTGGTTAAAAATACGCGCAATCGCGGCTCGATTCTTCGCGATTTTTAAGTCCTCGTTTCTGTAAACTATTTTAACGGCGGCCTCTTTGTTTTTAATAACTGGTTCGGTTATAGATTTGAGAGTTGATAAGAGAATTGATGGCTTGTTCATTTTTTTTTAATCCTCTGAAATTTGTTCCTCGACTACTTATTTCAAAAGTAAAAATAAATCTGACTAAAGAATCTTATCAGGAAAGTTATTTCGAATCGATTCAATAATTAATAGAGTCGTATCGCATTCCTTGGAAAATTTACATAAGGCTGTTACCCTGTTTTCCTCCGTCAATCCCAAGTTTGCATTTTCAATCTTCCTACATTGGCGTCTCTCGAAAATAATAAAAAAAAAAAACTCAATTTCACGAACCTCTTTTAAACCCCCGTCAACCTTCCAAGAATAATCCTACAATTGCAAAGCGAATCCTCGCGATCCGCGCAACGTCCAACTTTAAAACTCAGCTCTGACCCTAATATCCAACCCCACCAGCCGTCGGGCCAATTTTCCGATCCAGAGCGTCCAACCTGCACGAACCAGCGATTCCTCCCATCTCGAAAAAAAGAAAAAAAAACGAAAGGAGCCTCGCGTCCCTTCGCCGGCGATGCCATCACCGGCCCGGTGTGTGCACGGCATCGTCGCGGCACCACGCGCGGCGTGCCAGGCGACTGACGTCAATCCGGCCTTTATGCAGCCGAAACGAACCGTGACCTCAGCTTTGCGAGAGTTTTCGGGGTATGCCCCGCGTCCGCGTACGCGCCTACGTGCGCATACACCACGAGTATCCGACCCCACGTCGCCGCCCGATCACGCGAGAGCCCCCGCGCCCGCTTATTTTTACCCGGTTGTGTATTACAGGCCGGGATGCCTTTTTCTCTCTCGCTTTACGAGCTAACGATCCGCGAAGGCTGCATGGGGCATTTTTCGTTTGGACGCTGCGGGAAAGTGGATTAGACACGGCCGGTTTTCGAGCGCCGACTCTTGCGAATCGCGGGGAAGAGTTTAAGGCTGCGATTAATGGGCTTGGGATATTGACTTTTGGACGGGGGGGGGGGGGGGGGGGGGTTTGCGGTGAAGATTTAAGGGTTTTAGCCGCGTCGGGCGTTGGAGAAGTTTGTTGCGGTATTTTCGAATGTTCGGATGAAACTTTAGAAAGTTAGGATTGATTAAAAAGCCGATCGCGTGGGAGGGAATAGTTTACTTTTTTTCTGCGGAAAGTGTAATTTTGTATCAAAGATGTGGGCAAATTATCTGGAAGAAGGAAATTTCTTTTGTTGCGCGATTGCTTTGTTTGGGGTCAATTATGTTATTCTATTGAAGCAAAATCAATTTTTTAAATTTGCCAGCCAAGTTCTTTTCATTGTCGTAGCTCTCAATGCTTTTCAGCTGATGCACGGTGGGTTGAACCCTTTGAAAATGATTTGAAGAAGTTAATTAAAAATGGAATGCTAACAAGGAAAGTACTGTACTTCTTGGTCTCATATTTTTCCGCGATGTTGGCACACGTTCGTACTACATATAAAAGTATGAAGAAAGTCACGTTTACTCGGCCTGTTATAAAGTGGTAATATACAAACGCCTATCTTTCTTAAATTGCAGCCAAAAAAGAGCGGGCACACAGTCGAAGTAAAATCTGAGACTACAAAGCACAGTACTTCTCCTAACAAGTTTTGCAAAAAATGCCATTTTATCTAAATCGTTCGTGCATTGATAACAAATTATTGCGCGATAATAAAGCACCATAAATACTCGAAGAACCGTCGGGCGTAATTAGACAAACGACGTAATAGCGCGCGACTCGCGCGAATTTACGATCCCGATAACAAAAAAAACACTCCATTATGCCTCTCCGTCAGCGTCGCGGAAAAGTCGTTTATTCATTTTCTCGCTTCCGTCGCGCAGAGAAACCCGATTATCAGCGGCGCGCGATCCGAGTCGGCGAGAGTCGCGCGAAAAATAAAGACGAATGCAGCGGAGCGGGCGATCGTCGCAACGCGATTACCGTCCGACGAGTGAGCCGCTCGGCGGGAAAAAGTCTATTCTTCCACTCGATAAACTTTTACAAGCTCGGCGGTCAAGCGATCCGTCTTGTCTCTCTCTCGGCTTTTTCACCCCGCGCGAGACTCGGCATCCTCCTCTCTCTCTCTGTTTCTTTCCGCCGCGGCGGAGGAATTGGATCGTCAGCTGATCGGCTCACCGGCTTTGCGGAGAGACGCGCTGATGCGATCGTTCACGCTGTACGCCGCGAGTGTCGCTTTACTTTGACGATGCTTTTCACGCGACGGGAGCCGGAGCGCGCCTCGGAAATAAACAATGATGGTTTTTTTCTTCTTCTGGGCGCACTTTTTTCGTATAATAAAATGATAGGACGCAAAAAGAATTGGAGAGAAAGCTGTTCAAAAGTGTTATTGAAATTTAGTTTTTTTTTCATTAAACTGTATTTTTTTTTTTTTTTTTGTTTCTTAGAAAATGTGCACTCGAAGGTAATCGAAATTCCTTTCGGAGCTTTAAGTGACTGTGATATGTGGAAAGTTGAATAAATGCATTCATGTAGGTTGTAATTAGCATAAAGTTGACGTAAATTACTTACTCTTTAGCATTCGCACGAACCTGGTTATCGTTATCGCAGAATAGGAACGGGCTATAATAAGTTTATTAATGATATGTTTGCCTAATCAATTAGTTAGATTGTCAAAATATTTAAGTAAACGAGCATTTGATTCTAGAACACATCAGAGCTAATCCAAAATTGATTTACAATCGCGCGGTTTAATTTTTCGAAAAACGGCAATACTGTATGAGAAAAGACTAAATCAAGCATTAAATCCACAAAAACTTGAACTAATGGAATTGCCCAAAAATTTTGTTTAATTTGTAAATCATTTTTTAAAAGCTACGATCTTCTAAAAAAATTTTCACCGTCTTTTGATCTTTTAAGTTTTCCGAGCCTCTTTTTTTTTTTATATATCACTTAAAAAAGTCTTTAAAACATCTTCGCAGCTCAGACAAATTTTTAATGAAATTTAAAAAAAGTGTCTGAAGTTTAACGCACGATTAAGATAAAATTTCCTCGTTACAACTACGTAATAAGACCTTAAAATGTGTCAACAGTACAAAGCTAAACAAACCATTACCCTAATTAACTTCCCAAAACAGATTATACAAAACCCGTCGCATCCATAAATCGACCAACCCTTCACTTTCCCGACTTACGGTTAAAAAAAAAAAAAAACAAACAAAGCGACATTGACATATTTATACCTACAAGGTGTGCGCGCGAAAGCGATATCTTTCGGCCTCGCAAAAGGAGAGCGCAGAGCGAAAAGCGCGGATTAACAATTCGGCCCGCGCCGCGTGAAATCGCACTCCCGCAAAAAGCCTCTCGACCAACAATCAAACCCCTCCAGGCGGCCTCTTCACCTAAACCAAGTCCCGCGTCGGCCTCCTCTTCATCCCCGGCTGGAGAGAGGCGAGGGAAGGAAAGAGAGAGAAAACAATAGAGCGGCGGTGGAAAAAAGAGCGCGGGTTGCGCGGGCGCGCAAGTAGTTACGGACTGGCTGCGGTGCGCCGGCCGAGAGCCACGGCAGTCGACTGCATGCAGGCTCTCGGCGAGAGCGCGCGCGAGTCTCGGTGTGCCGCTCCCCCCCACCACCGAGGCGGCAGGCCAACCCCGGCCAGCGGTTTCGTCGTCTGCGGGGGTGCCCTCTCTCTCTCTCTCTCTCTCTCTCTCGCTCTCCCTTCTAGCGCGAAAAACGAGCCTGGGGATGGGGCACTGCCGGATATGCGCGGACAGAGATTACAAGAGCACTGGCTTGGATTATCGGGCCGGGCTTTTTTCCGGGAGATTTTTGGAGAGGAATGGGGGAGCAGAGGCTGGTTTTTTCGGGGGTTCGTTGCAGTTTCGAGGAGTTGCAGGTTCTTCTTCGATGCATTAGTCGTTTGCTGACGTGTGCGATGCTGTTGGGAATTTGGAACGTGAACTTACTTGTGGAGATTTGGGAGATACTGTGGCGGAAAATTGGGCTTTATTGGAAGGAACGCGGAGGCGGTTCTTTATACGTGGACGATTGCTTAGTCTTAAAAAAATGTTGGGAGAGTCTGAAATATATTAGAATGCGGTGATTAACGTGAATTGACAGAGATTTAAATATTTTTAGAGTTCAAGTGGAATATTTTTAAAAATTGAGTTACGAAGATATGAAACTTGTAACGGAGCGAGCAAAACTTCGAACCAATTTTGCAGATTTAATTAATAAACTTTTCGAAGCCTTTTATCCGAAACACGAGTAAGAAAATGAATACCTTACCTTAAAAAAATTATAAATTAAATCAACTTTTTCAAGAAGATATTTATAATTGGATGAAATAAGTGAACTTTATATAAAACCGTTCGCTCGTAATTTTAAACCATTGAAAAATTAATAAAAGTTTCGCAATCTTAGTCGACAAAAAATTTTTTCAGACGTGCACACAAAGCATATTATATACACAGTCCTGCCTAGCTTTTTAATTACATTAAATCTTTGCTCAAATTCGTGTCTGGGCAAGCCTCTCTTCCTTTCTACTTTGCAAACAGCTGTACTCTTTCCACCTGATAAAAATTAAAAAATTAAATTACTTGTTAAAAAAAAGCTTGTGTACGTAACTTATTTTTTCCTAATTGAAAATTAAAATTTAACCGTTAGACCGAATTTTGCTTAGCGTTTCAGATTTTAGAATTTAAACAGTAGGAAAACCGATAGAGATTGTGAGAGTCAATGGTTTTTCACTTTTAAAGAGATGTACGTAGAAATATCAACATTAATACACTTATTAACAATTCCAGTCTACAAGAGCGCAGCAAAATATTCATCTAAAGTAGTTTGCTTACAAAACTGTAAACTAATATTTCCTGAGAAACTTGGAATTTGCTCCTTAAAGTAATTATATTACTCTAAAGAAATTTAACAGTCTAACAAGCTGCGTCACAATTTGAACCAAAAAACTAATATTTAATCATCACTTCTCAAACGGAAAGATTAAGCGCACGAATTTTTCGCTGTCTAGCATCCTGCAAAATTCACTCAACTTTAGGATCGACGGGCCGATTAAAAGAAGCTCAATTCTATCAAAGTTCTTTTTACGGTCAATTCAGCCCCGGCCGCTGTCAGCCGGGGGAGGTCGGCGCGACTTTTCCGGCTCTCTCGGCCCCGGTCGCGTCCGCCAGGGACATTAATCGATTTTTCAAGCGCCCCCCCCCCTTCCCTGTCAATGTTTATCGCATCCACGTCGTTCGATATATCCTCGGTTCGCGCGGCGGCCGATTAGGGTTTATGTGCCTCGGCGTTGCCAATTTTATTAGCTCCTCCAGATACGTCGACGGGGCAATTTACTCGGAGGGGCGCGCATTTTGGCCCGAGGTTCCGCGCGGCGAATCGAGGGAAACTTTCGCGAAGGTCGACGATGTATATAGATCTGTATACGCACGGGTTATTTGTCATTCTGGAGTGCGGCCTTTTATTGTATCCGTCGAGCTTTGTTGAGGCTTTTTGTTTTTTTTTTTTTTAATGCGCCGCTGCGGCTGTAAGGAGTTGGGTGTAGTTGAATAAGTGAAACGGTCTTCTGAGGTGACGCGGTAAGAATGGGGTTTATTTGTTTGCTCTTTCTGCGCGCGGAGCGGTATTGAAACAGAGCAATTGGAATAGCGGTGTATTGTGAACGGAATTAGCGATGCTGCAGTAGACAAAAAAATCAATTTCAGTTGCATTGGTTCGAAGAAAAGCGAGAATTGAACCATTGAAAACTGATTTGAATGTAATTTTTTAACGTACTCGTTTTTGTAAAATTGGATTGTCGAGTAACTTGATTCAAATGTGAAGTGAAATTTTTTTAATGGATATTGGAATAACACTTGCGTCCAATGTGAAAAAGGGCAAAAAAAAAAATAGAAAGAATAAATAAACCTTTATTTATTTAATTTTCATTAGAATTGATTTTCCAAGCGTTTAATTCGATTATTAAATACATTTTCATTTCACTAAATTTGTATAAGAACCGGAGCTGCATTGTACGTCTCCGTCGATTTGAATAAATGCACCATTTCCAAACAACCGAAAAGCAAAAGATCGCGATATACTTTTTTTTTTTTTTTTTACAAAATTCATAGCCGAATAATTTTCAACAGTCGGCAACGACAAACGATAACCTCGTATAAAAGTTAAATTGAAATTTCACGCAAATAAAGCACGACGGACGACGACGCGAGTGGAAAAACTATTCGCGACAGCGGTGTGTTGCTATAGACATCCGCAAAGTATAAAGAGCTTCCTCTTCCTTCGCTGCCTTTTGTTACTCTCCGCCTGCAGAGCAAATATAAAGGTAACAAGCTTTTTGTCCCGCTGCACCCCTCTCCGATCCGAGCTTCTTTCCGAAACTTCTGTAATTAGCGAAACCTGCTTTCCATCTCCACCCGCTGGCACGTTTTCCCTTATCGCGGCCTCGAAAACTTTCGAAACGTTATCTCGACTACACGCGGGGACGACCGGGCTGGAAAATTTTTTCAATTAGCCCCCCCCCCCCCTCCCCAGAGTCATTTCGAGCATTGCGGTTAAACGGTGCTCGGGAAGAATCGGTTTGATTTGCGGTCCGACTGTCGTTTACTCGGACATAAACTTCGGGTATTAATTACTCGGCAATGAAAAAAGGGGTTTATTATTTATCGAAGCCGTAAGTCCACTTAAGCCGAAACTTCGTTCGCGCGGCCGACGCTAATCAGCCCTCATTAGCAGTGAAAGTCATTTTAACGGCCGAGAGCCATATTCCGTTGCAGGAGTAACGAGCGAAAACGGTTTCCTCTTTTTTTTTTTTGCGCGCGCCCGTATAATAAAATAAACGGCGGGAGGACGACGGGAGGGCCCGTTATGAATCGGAAGCGCGCAGCGCCAGCGGAGAATTTACGAGCGCCAGTCGTTTCGCAGCCACTCGATTTGACTCTATATACCGGCCCTTTCCGCGCCCCTCTCTTTTTTTTTTTGTTCTCCGCTTCTCTTCGTCGCGCGCGCGTACGTGTGTGGGTTTTGCAGGGGATTTTAATTTCGACGCGCCGCCGAGAGGAACGAACGAGAAACGCGAGGTGGCCGAGGGGGAGGTTTGCGCTTTGACCTGGTTCTTCGCGCGACGAGTCGAGTGTGCGGCGGCGCTTGTTCCTTCTCGCGCTCTCCTTCCGGGCCGTTCTTTCGGGCGCTGTTGGCCGAAATTATATACGTTCAAATTGTTTCTTTTACAGTGGCGTTAAGCGCGTGCTTTTCCACGTCGATGGCTTCCCGCTCTGGGTTCGTTTTCATTTGAGTTTGCCGCGGGGACGCGAGGAGTTAACGGCTCCGGGGATTCTTATTTTGCTTTTTCTTTGAGAACGTTCGGGAAGCGAGGGTTGGCTCTCGAGTTGTTTTACGGTGAAATTTGATACTTTTTAGGTTCGAAAGAATTTTTATACTTATAGGAAAGGTAGTGGAAAAATATCGGTGTGAAATATTGAGTATTATTGGTCGGATAATAAAGTTTTGAGTTTCGCTGTTGATCAATTTTATATGCAAGATTTGATGACCAATAGTGGAACATTGTAGCAAAATATATAGTTATCTGTATACGCAGAGATTTGACTCTTTGCAACGAAATCAGATAAGTTTTTTATAATCAAATGTATCTAGAAGCATATATAAGCATGATAAGATTATACATCACAAATATATGTATATATACCATATTTTGATTGATCTTTTATTATCAGTTTCATCAAATTTAATACAAGCAATGGAATACAATAATTCCTCGCAAACAGAGAAATATCTCTAAATAACAGGATACTGAAAGTCCAAAACAAAAAACTCTCTACAAAGCGTAAATGCAAGCAGCACATCCAGCACTTGCAAAAGCAAAGACTTCTCCTCGCACATTCTCATTCAGCGCGCGAGTCGGCCTGCTCAGAAAGCATATTTCTCCGGCTTTTCCAAGAAGCAAAGTACGTTCCTTCCGGCTTAGTTCTGTGGGCTCTCTCTCTCTCTCTCTCTCTCTCTCGGACGGCATAAATCCTCGGGTAGCTGTCGTCGTCGGCGGCGAGGCGCGGCCTATAACGTACAAGGCACGATGCTCGCGGGACACGCGCCCGGAAGGAATATATATCGACTCGATCGCGGCTGGTGCATTCGTTATTTCATCTCGGGGAACATTGCGCGCACCGCGCTTATGTCGGTCGGCTCTCTGCCGGACTGGCAAGATTGGCTTTTTTGCTGGTTTTTTTTTTTTTTAAGCGCGCTTTCGATTTCAGGGGCGGTTGAGCGAGCGGATGGTAAGGTTTGATAAACAAAGGAGAGATGCGATTAGATTAGGTATGGTGGCGGGGAAGGGTTTCAATTGGTAAAGTTCTTTTAGATATGTACGTGAAAGATTTTGTTACTCTATCTGCACAATAGAAAACTGCAGGCAGAATTTTAAAGAGGGATGCACATTTATAAAAAGCTGCTGATTAAGAAAATGAATTTACTGATAGATGTACTAATAAGAACAGTGAAGTAAATATTACATGTGTTAGTAATTAACGTGATAATTCGGATCGGATGGCTATATTAGCAATTTACTGCCAATATTAGATCGAATGGCTATATATTAACAGTTAAGATACATAGCTTGTGCCAAACCCTAATATACGAACGGTAATACGGTTGATGTAATATAGTTCTAAATATAAATTGGTCAATATAAACGTGTAAATTGTAATATTACTCTAAGACACAAAATATTCGATACAAAGTATATTTATTTTCCTTGTAGTTATGTTAGTCCAAAGTAATTCTGTGCAACTAAACTTCCTGAGTGTATTTTAGTTTTCGCACAATATTGTATCTTCTACCCAATATGTAAATGATTGAAACTAAGGCAGATGAAACCCAAATAGTATCTATACTGATTACCATTGCACAGAAACGTATTACTCCAAGTTTAATCGCAAAAATTAAGATCCTGAAATTTACCCTCAATACTATACTTACTTACGAACATAATAATTTAAGGAAATAAATGTGAAACTTTGTTTAAAGAAAAAGTTGAACTTTAAAAATACTTGTTGAATTAAACAATATTAGACACAATAAGAAAGAAAAAATGAATGCAGACTAGATTCTTTTTGGTTGTTAAATTTTAATGTGAGGCTCTTAAAAGACAAGAAATATCCAGTCTGGGTCACAGATTTGAATAAGCCGCAGGACATCGTTCTTCGATTCAAAAGAAGGCACGTCTAAGGGCCTTAGTCTCTGGGCTAAAAAAACGAAGCAGACTTTTGACGCACAAAGAAAATCATCGTAAAAATTTATAAAATCATAGTAAACGACTTAGCTATTACTTTGAATAAAAACTTGGATATAAAATATTTCAGTTGTATTCAAATGTTTTATTTATCAAAACTTTGAGTCCAACTAAAAGTTCTAAGTGAATTATTAAAGAATTTTTGTAAAAAGTTATTAAAATCTAGTTACGTTACAGTTCACGTTCAGTTAAAATTTACATAATGCTTTAATCCAAAACTTCATCATTAGAACTTTGATATTATGCGATTTTTGACGCTAATCTGTATTGATTTTGAAACTACTCAATTTGCAACGGCTTAAATCGAACTTTACCCGTAATTTGCAATATCGCATGGTAATGCTTCTTTTTCGGATTATCTATTCAAAAATTTTTTTCATTTCGCAACAATGCACTTGTTAAGTTTATTCATCTCACATAAACATTTCCATAGTTTCCAAACTCTTTCGATCATACTATTTCTACACCAAACAGAGGATTAAATCTTTAATATAAATTGATTTAGAAGTACATATTTTCAGATTCAAATTAAATTTTATTACATTTCAACAAATTTTATTATATTTCAACAAAACTCTCCTTCGATCACTTATTACCATATTATTATTTCTCTTTATATATCGTTGTTTTACTGCAAAAAGAAATATATATATATATAACAAAAGCTTCATGACGCAGTACAAAACTAAAACAGCCCTCCTGGATCAATTTATGCTAAGCAGGCCAGTCTATTACGTTCGATTAAATCAGATGATTTCCCTGCTAAATTCGCGTCAAAGGCTCTCCTCATACACAGTTAAATACGAGGACCGCAGCAGCTGGCGCGCAATTCCGAGGCCGCCAATAAGCGAGGGCCCGGGGTGTAAGCCTACCGGTGGTTCACCCACTCACCAACACACGCGCGCGAGTCGGCTGGAAGGAGGCCGACGTGACTACTCGCCCGTGAGTGTCTTATCGGTCAATTTGAGCCCGGCGGAGGCGAGTTTTGAGCTCGCGTGCACACGAACGAACACACGGCTCGGTCGCCGAGACCACTTCTTACTGTCTGAAGTCTCCGGCAGGATTTTAACCCCTGCAGGTGGAATTTATTAGGTTGCTGGCAAAGGACTTTATTATTTAGGAGCTATTGTTGCAGATGCGAGTTTTTGTATTTGGAATAGAAATATGTTTTTTGGAAATGAATAGCCAGTTTGAGCTTATAAGATTTAGATTCAGTACAGGATGCACCAAAACTTTTGAATATCTAACTTTTTGTTATATATAATCGTCCTATTATATGAAATTTCCGCAAGGTAGTTTAAATTGATGCATTTTTAAGACCCAAGAAATTACGAGCTTTAATGTTCGGGAACTTTTGAAGTAATTATTCTAAAAAACCAAGTAGAATTGTGATTTATACGCGAGATGGATGTAATAAATTTCTCCGAAACGCCTTTTAATTAAGCAAAGTTCTTCGTTAATTGTTCACTTGAAAATATAAAACAAAAGATTTTAAAGTCATTAACTGCGCATTATTATTTTATGCATTATTATATAATATCAATTATACGTTATTATATAATATCAAACATAAAGTGAAAATGTGGAGTTGAATGAATCTTATTATAAATTTATAAATTTTATTTGTAGAAAAAGAAATTTCTACACAAATTCTTTGTATTTTCAAAACTCACAAAAGCAATACAAACGAAAGCATTAGTAATCATATATATTACGCCTTCTTTCAATAATTAGTCATTACTATATTTAACAAATGAATTTCAAATAATAACAACAAATAAAGACCTATAAACCTTTTTTTTGTTTATAAATATTGATTAAAATTTTTTTATTTTTGTCATAAAATATTCAATTAAATTCAAAAATCTGTATTTTACTAAACATTTTTTTCATTTAAATGCACAGCCTTCGATCGTTAACTACGTGTAAGCTTAACGTAGAAAACGTCTGCAGAGTAAGTTCAATAAATGCAAAATCCATTTTTTGCTTCGTAAAATACCTATCAATAACCATACCACACCTAAAAATTTTTTTATTTTTTAAATGCACTGAATAATAGTTAACAATGGAACAAAAAATCTGTGAAACTGAATGGTTGATTTAAAAAAGGGAACCTTCAACTTTTGAATTTTTTTTGAAACTGCACTTGTGCAATAAATGATTTAGCTTAATTTCAATTCCAAATTTAATCCAGTTTCTTACATTAGTAGAATTGCATTAATAGAAATAAAGATATAAGTATTAAAAAAAGTCTATATTTGTTGTTAAATGTTCTGAAGGAATAGAAATTGTTTGCTGTTTATTAAGTACTTTACAAAGTGAAATAAACAACAGTGCATCTTCCCTATTAAATAGTTTGGTCACTTTGTAAATTATGTAAATCCAACTCACAAAAATTTAATGTTATTTCCTTTAAATGACTTAACATAAAAAAAACTTTAAACAATTGAAAATACAAATAAATCTTTGTGATTTACGTATCTTTTAAGTATACAGATAAAATAAATACTAGTTCATTATAATGTTGTTTTAAGAAAACATAAAGATAAAATATTCCAAAGAACAAAAATAGCTGCACAAAGAACAATAAATTTTTCTTTTTAAAAATATCACTAATTTTTTGGTGCACCTTGTACAAAGTGGTAGTTATCTAATGTTCAAAAGAAACAAAGAGCTTGTGATTTGGTTCCGTTAAAAAATGCAAAAACCAGTGTTGGAATGCTAGAAACAAGTTTGCCTATCAATATTGTAATAAAATGGCAGTAAGAATGACTAAAAATGATTTCAGATGTTGATAAGACACCTTCAATGAAGACTGAAGCAAATGCAAAGGTAATTAATCTTTATATTTATTAGATAACATTACATTACAACAAATACACATTATATAACTTGAAAATTTAAAAAAATAAATTTTAGAATTAATAATAACTAAGTTTAATTGAACTATTTAGTAAGAGCAAAGGTAAACATAAATTTGATTTTGGGGTAACCTGTAAGCAGTTTCTCTTATTGGAATTTGGAAAAAGGCCAAAAAATGAATCTTCTTGTCAGGTTATTGGAATTTAATTGTAACCAGAAAAATCAGTTAAAATACAATATCAATATGTCATTTGAATTTTAAATTCAAGATTATTTGTATTGTAGAATTAAGTTTTACATGACATAAAATTGCAGTAAACAACCTGCATTATTTAGATTAGTGTTAAAAATTGTACGTTATTTTTGTAGTAAAACAGAAATAAATCTCCAAATCAATGGATGTTTTTAAACAACTTCAAAATGTCTAAAAATTTACGTACCTGCTTGTTTGAATAGAGGCCGATATTGTTTAAGCCCAATTTCAGACAACCATTGGTCTGCTTCTGTAATATCTCCATTGCTTCCATTTCCAGATGCCAGCATTACAAGTTTACTAAAGGACAGGACCATCGAGAGGGCCAAAAAGACCCCCGATAGCACTGTCGACCATCGAAACATTTTGTTGTCTAAAATAGAAATAATAATAAATATTTTAGTAAAAGATACATAATGCAATATAAATCTATTTATAATTTGAAATAAAGCATAATTTTGAAGTGTTAATTGCCTAAACATTAATTTTATAATTTTAAGTGACATTTTAAGAATGAAATGTAAGATAAGTTTAGTGGAAAATTTTACTTTACTTGTAAATTTCTTGAAACAGTAAAAACGATAATCATTTGTTCAAAAACATGAATAATTTACTGCAGTAAATAATCTTTACTAGTCTAAAAGGAACAATAAATTGAACTAGTGCAGAAAACTTTTATTCAGAAGTAGAAAGACTACTGCTGTCGCAAGAATGGTTCTAAACGTGAACACCCACAGAAAACATGCATGACTAACAAAAAAATTAGGATACAAAAACAAAACTTTAATATTCAGAGAAGCTCCAGGTCCCCTCATAATACCGGAAGATATTATCTATACATGGACTCAACCTAAGCATTGTAGCGCACAGAAAATCCAATCAAAATTCTACGTCATAGTCGGAAGCCTCCCTTCTGTCAAGAATCCTCGGAAAAGTACAGAAAAGTTAGACAGATGCGGAGATGCTTGACGACTTGACGTACGTGCATGATGTGACGGATGACGAAGGACGCGGATAAGGTTAGGTCACACTCGCAGGTTATGTGAGTTGCATGTAAACAAAGCAGCTAGACACGATAAGCAAGCGGAAATTATACTCAACCACATGTTTGGCCACGTTGTTTCAGTCACATATCGCCGGGACTGGCGAGAATCATCGGTGTCCCTGAGCGTTTGGCTCACATCCTGTCTTCGTTCGCGGAGATAACGAGGATCTGCTCTCGGCAGCTGCCGAAACCAGGCCAGTCTGCCGGGCGAGATTCTAGGGAAATCTCCCCGGAACTAGGAATCCGTTGTTTTTTGCATCCCGAATCCCGATGCTGTACATGATACTATCGGGGATTCAGATATTTTAACGAGTGACATGTATATAGATACATGTATACATATATACATGGGTCGCGATGCGCAGTGCATCGTTGCGCCGTCCAATAATTTTGAAACTAGTTGCCGCGCGCTTCGGGAATTCAATCGATAATGCAACGATTATTGGATGAGCGTAATAATACAGCGTGCCAAGTTCGCCGTAATTTATGTATACGTGTGCTATGTCATATTTCGGAAAGAGGATGTTCCGTTTTCCGATGCAAAATAAAGGCCGAGAGGAAATCTACGACGATGAAACTTGGCTGAATGTACTCGTCTTTATCTACTTCCTTTTATGTTTGCTGTAATAGAGTTCATTTTTCGAACGAGAAGGCTTTATTTATTGGGTGCTCAAAATTTGGCCTGCTTCAGCGCTTTTATTTACTTCAATTCATGTTTCGTGTATAAAAGTGCATTAATTTAAATTATAGACTCCATTCCCGTAAGCTTTTGTCTATCGATTACTTTCAGTTTGTTACAGTTGTTCGTTTATTTTCTTGGCAATAAATGAAGTAAAATTTTAATTTTGGAAAAAGAAATATCTACTTTGTTTAACAGGATTTAATAGTAATATTTTTTACTAAAATGAAATAATACTATAGAGTTGGAAAATGTTATGAGAATCTGACGTTGAATGATTTAATTTTGATTTATGCTTGGCAAGTGCTAAACCTGTTCAATGAATTATGGACGAAGAAGCGAAATTGCGTTCATAGATCGAAGCTTATTTTCATTTGAATAACGCATAATTCATATTATTAAAAGAGCAATTCATTTTATCCTATAATTCATATTTAAGGAGTAACTATGTTCAAAGAACAAACTTCTTATTCTATTTATTTGTTCCTAATCATACTTCAAAATTTATGTAGAATTTAGATATTAAAACGATATTGAGTTTAGTTGATCAAGCTTTGCGAATTTAAAAATAATTAATATATTGATGGATAATATCGATCAATATAGCAGATAATTCTTTATAGATAATTTCTCAATCAGAAACCTTCAGTTACATTTTTAATCTCAAGTAGATCTTCTAACGATGACTGTCAATCGCTTTTCAACTTTATTCTTTATTTTTTTTTATTTTTAGCCTTTCATATTGCTATCAGTTACTTACATACATTTATATTGACATGTGCTGTTTTTTTTCAAGGAAATTGATGATTATTAAATAACATTATTCTCTGAAATCAATTATGTAAACAGTATTAATTATCTGAGGGTAATGAAGTTTAATAATTTTTTTATATAATAATATTGATAACTATTTTATAGCCTTTATTCGTAAATTTTTATGAATTGACTCAAATAAATAATGCTTTTAAAGTTTTATTTTTTTCGTAAATCTACAATTTTTAGCAAATAATAAAATCCGTTGTTTCTAAATAATTTTTATTTTTCAGTTTTTTATTTTTTGAAGGAAACTATATTCATTTTCTTTAATATATCTAATTCTAAATACACATCGGCTAAAACGAATTGTAAAAAAGAAATAAATATGAATTAAAAAAATAAACATGCGTGCAAAGTATATATAGCTGGATGGATTATAAATAAGAAGGATTAACATGATTAGCACGATTAAGTACTTTTAAATGTGTTCTAAAAATACATTAATTTTATAATGATAACAAACCATTAAAATGTTTACGTTCATCAATGACAAAACAGATAGGTAGATGTTTTTAACAATTTCGTGAGTTATAACACCTTAATTAAATAATAAAATTCTTCACTCTCCTATTACGATTTCTCTTGAATTAAAACAATCGTAATGTCAATATGAACATAATAATTTTATTAAAATGATATATAAATCTATAATACTTATTGAAAGAGAAAAGAATTTAATAAGGGGATGACTTTCATAACAATGCGACAGATTTTTTTGAATTTTTTTTTTAATATCCTCAAGGGTGGCAGTTAAATTAATCCCAGAAATTTAGTTTTCTAACTTCCAGTTAAGAATTTAAAATATAGTACTGTAATGATTGGCACAGTTTCTATTTAATATAATTTTTGGATAACAGAGTTATGCAATAATTAAAGTTTTGAAGAAGTTTTGCAGTTATCTACAGCATGATCAATGCAGTTATGACAATAGAATGATGTCACCTTTGATTAGATATTATGACGACATTAAACTTTTTAATTAGTTTGTAGTAAACGAGGGTACTGGCCATTAATCAGAAAATGATGTACTTTAATTTCAATGGAAATCATTAAAGTAGTTTTTGAAAGCGAACATTCTATGAAACTTATGATTGTTGAATTCATTGACCATGTTTTTTTTTATCAACTAGTGTGTCACGCGCGCTTCGCGCGCCCTCTTTTATTTTATCAACTTCTGTTAATTGTAAAACGAATTTTTTATA
>JAWWEO010000036.1:5826946-5842239 GCA_035582975.1 Ormyrus labotus
TTATGGCCATTAACTACTTTGCTATTAAAAACTGGCCATTAATTACTTCAAAAATGTTTTCAGTTTCCACTAGGGTCCCAAGTGCTCGATACTCGTACGAAAAATCTTACGTGTATTTTTGCGTAAACCCATATAACATTTTTTCTCCGGATTAATAGCATTACGAAACACATTCGTAAGCTAAAATTAAAGTGGAACAAGTTCCGACGTGCTCTCTCGACGCAGTTGGCAACAGCCATTTATCAAAACGGCGCGTATTTGCATATTAACACTTTGAGATAACAGTAATATTTTTAGATGCGTACGTTAAATAACAGCATACGAATTCCCAATTAATCAGCAACTAGGTTAACAATCCCAACGCCCGAACGCATTCCCCGCCGAACACGCCTCTTCCCCCCTCCGCCCGGGGAACAACGACGTTCCGATCGCTCAAACAAGAGCGTAATTGCCCCCTTCATTACGGGCCGCAAGGCAAAAAGAAAAAAGGTCCTCACCCCGCGATCCATATGTATTACCTGGCGTGTGCGCTAATGGGCATTTCTCGTTTTGCAGAGTACGCGAGCAGCTCGTGTCCGCGGATTTGTCCGACGAGCGGCGAGCCGGTATGCGGCAGCGACGGTGTCATTTACGCGTCCTCGTGCGAAATGCGGAAGAAGACCTGCGGCAAAGGTGAGTACCCACAGAACGGTAAGCCAGAGGGGGAGAACGTGTGTATCTGTGTGTGTGTATAACGAGGTGGGAAGAGCCTCCGGGAGAGCTCGCCGGGGAAACCGACTTTGCTCTCTAATCTAAGGCTGCATTAAGTTATTATTTCACTTTAATTAGCTCGCCGGCTTTATTTATTAGGATACTTTTCGACTTCTTTTTCGTACTGCCTGAAGTAGGAACGGAACGCGAGGATGCAAATTATCGCGGGATTGAATTCAGAGGCGAAAAACAGTTTTTATCCGAGACAAATGTGGGAAAGTTTAAAATTCGCTTAAAATTTTATTTTTAATGTTATCTCGTGTAATTAAAGTAATTTGAGGTGTGCAATTAAATTATTAATTATTATGCAGACGACAATAAACTAGTTCACTTTTTGACTTTGCAAGTCTTTGAAACATGAAATTTGGAAATAATTAAAAAAGATAATATTTCTATTATTTATCTTCTGATAAAAACAATAATCACAGACAGTACAACTCTAATATTTCCGATTGAATTCCCCCGATTCGCCATTAATCAAAGCGCGCTAAAAAGCAGGGGCAAAAAAGACAAACGTCTCGGATCTCTCGGCAGCCTCCTAATTAAGAATGAAAATGGCACGCGACGCGCCGCGGCCTCGCCGAGGAAAAAGTCTAATTACGCCATCTCCGCCCCTAAGACGCGATTCCGCGAATCCCGCGACGACGGTTTCGTCGGCGCATCAATTGCCCGCCAGGATTCCGATATTACACTCCGAGCCGTTCTTCCGCCGGCGGTTCGTACGACCCGCGGAGATTTCTAGAATGTGGGCGATGCCGTTCTTTTTTTTCGAGGTCGTTCGCGAGAGAGATAATTGCGGATGTGTCGACTTTTCGAGAATGCGGCGAATCTTTACGCGAGAGGAACGCGTGTCGTTTCCGAGTTCGGGGAAAAAGTTAGCGCGCCTTTTTTCTTCTATTTTTTTTTTTAATTTGCGTATTTTAATTCCTTGTAATTCATAGGCTAAATATGAGATTCAAGACAGTACTATAGAATTTACAAAACTCTTTTAAAAAAGTGAAATAAGCACAGATCTTTCCAAGCCCCTTTCCACCTAAAAAAAAAAAAAAGACTTAAAAACTCTGCGCCGCGGCCTCCCCAGGCGTAGCAGTGGCCTCGGAGAAGACGGCCTGCCTGCGCTCCTCCGGCAGTAAGTGCGAGCACCGCTGCCCGGGCGACCAGGACCCGGTCTGCGGCACGGACGGGCGCACCTACCTGAACAAGTGCATGCTGAGGGTGGAGATCTGCCGGGTCGGCATCGAGCTCTCCCACCTCGGGCCCTGCAACAACATATCCGCCCATAGGGAGAACTGCCCCGTCGCCTGCGACTACGCGCCCCTCGACGGGCCCGTCTGCGGCAGCGACGGCAACGTCTACAAGTCCACCTGCCAGATGAAGCTGCTTACTTGCGGGTGAGTGGAGAAGGAGGCTTTGCTAATAATTTTGAAGAAAATAAAAAATTTTCGCTAATGTAGTATAACATTAGTTCCGTATTCCATTTCAAGTTCAAATCGACAGCTATCTTGTACTTTTATTTTTGGATTAGTAATTGGTACTTAACACTGCGCGTAACGGCGCAATATAATATACGTTCAATTAGCATAGTTGACACGGACGTGTTAATTGAATCAATTAATTCTTGCGTTCCTTAAATACTTGGATTCGCAAGAATGTGCAAATTGAGATGCCTTTTAAAATTCGAATCTATCAGGAAAATTCTTGCATTCTCCATTGGAAGATATTTTCTATAATTCCGAAATTCCGTTACACGCTAATCTAAATGAAGGCATGTTTATCTATCTCAAGTTCTTATTAAATTCTTACAATTTAATTTAATACGCGGTATAATAAAATCCAACTAAAAGCTGGAGAACGTTTCCTCCAGGGTTGCTTCCACGCTACCAAAACCAAACCCGCTCTGCTCTCAGAGCAGCGGCGAGCTCCCATTTCCCCAGAAATTTGTAAAGCCCCCGATTCCTTTGATATACCTTCGGGCATCCCTCCCCCCTGGGGGAGAAAAGCAACTCGCGAGCAAACGAGGCTCTCTCCCCGAGAGCTGAAAGGTTCGCCCTCTCGGCTCGGAAGCAAGCGTTGCCAATAAATCGGGCCGCATGCGGGCACTTGGCTGGGTTTCAACGCTGAAAAATTTTTTTCCGCTCCACAGGCAGGGCGTGGTGAGGACGAACAAGAAGCACTGCCAGACGACTCGCCACTGCCGGGAGTCCTGCTGGCGCGGCGCCAAGCCGGCCTGCGGAAGCGACGGTATCCTCTACGCCAACACCTGCAAAATGCGAGCGAAGAACTGCGGGTACGTAACCTTTGACCCCCTTTTACCGCTCCGCTCCCCCTGCTGTTTTATGTGCCGGATGCGTTTTTCTTTTTTTTTTTTTTTTTCGACTGGAGAGGAAGGGTATAGTAATTCGCCGGAGCGTTGATTAAAATTTGGGAATGAACCTCTTTTGCTTTTTTGGTTTAACGAAATTTTCGTAGTTTTTCCTAGCCGATGAGGATGGGTTTCCGCGAAATTTTCGTAAATTTTTACTTTAAACTTAAATTGTAAAGGGGATATAGATTTTTTAATTAATTACAACTACGCTGTTTTTTTGCCAATTCAGTATAGGATACTTTGAATTTTATCATCGAAAGCTCCTAAAGTATGTATGAAATTATCATGCATCGATCAGCCAACAATGAAAAACAATTCGAGTCCACCGTTCCCGCCGTATCGAAACGACTCGAACTCTCGGTAACGGTACCGGCGTCAACGCAAAGCGGCACCGGGTAAATTAGATCCCCCAACGGAGCAGAAAAAAACGAATTGAACATCTTCTGACCTCTGTCTCTCTCCCTTCCAGGAAGCACGTATTCGAGGTACCGATGTCCTTCTGCGTGTCGCGCGAGAGGACTTCCGGCAGCGCGGCCACCGCCTGTCCCCTGGACTGCAAGACCGAGCCGGAAATCGCTGTTTGCGGCAGCGACGGAAGCATTTACCGAAGCGAGTGCGAGATGCAGATGCTTAATTGCGGGTGAGTTTCTGTCGCGCGGCACGCGAGAGATCCAGCCCAGCTGAGCCTTTGCGAGACCGCGGCGAGAGAGAGAGAGAGACTTTTACCGCCGCTGATTTAAGGAATTGGATCGACGTGAAAGTAGTCGCTCAACCTGATCCCCCAGCTGGTTTAGAAACTTCCTAGCACGTTGATCCAATTTCGTTTTTTTGAAGTTTCCCGTGCATTCTTGGGATGATTCGCCGGAGGACTTTATTATGATGTTTGAATCGGCGTTTCTTAAGACTTGCGGCATGCCGCTGCTGCGACTGATGTATTTTATTTTATAATTCGATTGTCCGTTCGATATATTTTAAAAGGAGAATTTTATTTCTAAACTTTGGATACCGAAATATGAAATTAAAGAGATCAAACTTTGTTTTTTTTTCCGAACTAAAAAAAAGTTATTTTACCCTAAATTTAAATAGCATTAATTCATATAAAATTAAAAAATTTTATTTTAACACTAGCATTTTTGAAACGTAAACTCTCTTTTTATGCTGAAAAAAGATAATTAAGGCTTGATACCTCTAGATAGTTTGATTTTCTTTTTTGAAATTTCATCCACGCCGATTCCAAACTGAATTATTTACATTAAAATATGTGAGGCTATTTTTTGTAATTTTTTTATATACAAAATTACACTAACAACCTTCATAACTCGACTATTTCTAGACGTCCGATCGTATACAAAATCTTCACATTTTGGTATCTCAAAACTTTTCCCAAAATTCGAACTGATTCCATGATCCGCGTTACGAAGCTCTCCTTTTAAGTACACAAAATTCTCTAGTCGAAAGGGATTTTATTTTGAAATCGCTGCCTCGAATGAAAATAAAGTTTCGGTAGCCGAGGCATTAAGCAGCCCTTACACTATTTTACTCGCGACGTGTTATAGCGATCAGTAAACTACGCATGACGTTTAACAGCTCGGCAAATAGCAGAGCAAAACGCGAGATCACGGCAATAAAATAACACTGTAAAAGCACGACAGCAGCGGCCGTAAAGCCTTAACCGGATCGGCGTGAAATACAAAGTCACCGGTCTCGCAAATTCTCGCGGCAAAGTATAGTAAAACGAGAGAGAGAAAGACTGGCGGCGCATCGATTTTGAGGCGCGCTAATGTATGTACTGACTAACGGAATCGAGTGGCTTTGCACCTGCAGAAACACGAGGAGAAAAGTGACGGTCGTGGACTTTAAAAAGTGCGAGACTCGGCTGGCCAAGTGCGAGAAGCAGAAGCAGCACTGCGGCACCGAAGTCGATCCAGTTTGCGGTAGCGACGCCAACACTTATCCGAACCAGTGTCACTTGAACGTCGCCATCTGCCTGTGAGTATATACATATATTTATTATTTTTCGACTTTTTTCCGAGGAGTTTCCGCCGCGGTTATTGGCGTTGGTTTTGTTTCTTCCTGGACTTTTAGCCGCTTTGATCGGCGTTAATGCGAACGGGTGAAGAGTAGCTTTATTAAACGCGGAAATTTATATTTGCATAACGGGATATACGCTGGTGAATTTTTAATTCGGATTTCAGGAAGTCATCCTTTCCACAGAGATTCCTAACTTTATATGACAACTTGAGATTTTTCATTCGGAACTAGTTCACTTTTCAAAACATCGAAAATTTCATTAACTTTTATTAAAAAAAAAAAAAAGAGACTAAGAAATATTTAATTTAATTTAAAATTTACCGTTGAGTATATAAAATATGCAATTGCGACTGTCAAAATAAACTACTAGCAAGAAAAAACTTGATAGTACAGAAATTTTCTAATCTACATCTTTCACCCTGAAAAAGTCGTTTGAAAATCTTCCTGCCGATAAACCAAATAGATTTACCGCCCCCACCGCCCGATTCAACAACGATTCCAATTGAATTAAAAGCCGCCAGACCGCGACAACAATGCCGGTGAAGCGAACCCAAGCGAAAGCTCGAGCGATTCACGTATAACGAAACAAGACACGACTGTATATACATATATATAGGTTCCGGACGCTCAGCAACATTTAGTGCAGGGCACGTCTCCTCCAGGCGGCGTCCGTCGTAAGGAAACGGTCGATTCCGCGCATTAGCGACCCACGCGGCCTTCCCGCTCGCATTGCTTTGCATACCCGAACGACTTCCTCGGACTGTTTTTCTTTTTTCTTTCTTTCCGCAGGAAAGGCATCCAGCTGGCTCACGTGGGCGAGTGCACGACCTTGAAGGATACCGAACAGTGCCCGGAGGACTGCAACGACGTCCCCGACGAACCTGTTTGCGGCAGCGACGGCAACGTCTATCGGTACTTGATTATCCCATTAAGAAAGCCTAGTTAATGTCCGCGGTTATATCTAGGATTTCGATTCTCTTTTGCTTCATTTGGGACGGATCGTTAAATTCGCTGTACCGCGAAAGCTTCGCGTGCTCTCCGGAAGCTCTTTTGTTGCTCGCTTTGCTTTTGTTCGACGGGATTTAGAGCCGAGGCCTGAGGTTTGTTACGACGCTTCAAAGATTTAAGCGCGAAAGAGTGCGATTTAAATGGATAGTGATACAATCAAAAGGTTGACTTTGTATAAAAAATAAGTTTTTATTACGGTACTTTTTTCATCTTACTAGTAATAAATTCTTTCAGCAATTAACTAATTCTTAATATCTTACAAATACAATATTTATAATAATAAGAATATTAATAATATTAATAAGAAGATAAATGTTGTATTAATATTTTTCTGACTGTCGGCATAATAACCGGCATGTTTAAGTAAAATAAATCTCAAAAATTTTCTTTTCCGAATATTAAGCATTAACTTTAGCACTCGTAAATTATTCGCGATTTAAAATGTAATGCTTCTATTGAACGGCCGACTTGAAATTAAAGCAGAAAAGTAACTCCTACCAATAATATTAGAACGTCAATCGTAATATCCAATAAAGATGAACAACAGTTCTGAACTGAAAATTAGATAGGACATTGTTTTCACAGAACAGAACTGCGGAACCGACGGAATTTTAATAACTTTTTTTGAATTCAGATCGCTGTGTCACCTGAGGAAGGAGACGTGCGGGCAGCGTGTGGTCCAGGTACCGGCGCAGCACTGCCGCACAACTGCGCTCTGCAACCAGATCTGCAGCGGTGAGAGGCAGTTCGTCTGCGGTTCCGACAATAAGCTCTACCGGAACGAGTGCGAGATGAAGAGGGATAACTGCGGGTCAGTGCTTTGCTTTTTTCCTTTACTTTCGATTGTCTTAAAATGAAATAGGCCGTTTCGTAGATTTTCTCGAAACTGTATTTATCGCCGGTTAGAATCTTGCCTTTTTTTTTTAATCTGGCTTGTACTTCCCACCCATTTAAAAATTAATTAACGATTTTTCATAAATTAAAATTCAAGCATAATCTCATTTTATGGAAAAGCATGTTGCAATCTGCGCCAGAACGCCTTGATTGTTATGATCCCAATTTCCCTCGCTGATCCATCGCCGTACAAGCCCCAGCAGCGTGCACTTAATTCTTCTCCGTGCCACGCCACAATGTATCCGCGTAACTATACATATAAGACCGCCCCGTAAAAAACGGAAACAGCCGCTAATTAGCCGGATTAATTGAAAGTAAGCCGTGTGGCGTCGTTTATTAATTTTTGCAGAAAACACGTGTACGTGGTGCCGATGAAGCGATGCGTGCAGGGCTTCCTGTTCCGCGGCTGCCAGAAGATCTGCCCGCCTTACTACGATCCGGTCTGCGGCACCGACGGCATGACCTACAGCAACGAGTGCTTCCTCGAGATCGAGAACTGCCGCACGCGAAACCACGTGACCAAAAAGTACCACGGCCTCTGCGGACAGCCGACGGAGGAGCCCAAGAACTATCTCTACTAAGCCGTAAAGACGATCGATCTGCAGTTTTTCCCATTGTACCGTAGAGGCCGAGGGAGAGTCGACTCTCTCTCTCTCTCTCGGGCCCGATCTTATTTTTTTTCACCGCTCGAAATTCCAAACAAGTCTGACTATGTAAATCGGCGTTTTTCTTTTCGTACACGAGAGAGGAGAATCAAATTAGAGAAATTGCGAGGAGGATTCGCGTATATAGTGTCGTTTTTATTATTTATTTTACGATATAATGTATAATTAAACCTTTAATTTATGCAAACGGATGAAAATTTAGCAAAGAGAAAGAGAGACATGGAGCGTCGATGCGCAGACGAGTTGGCATCGTGCGATGGACAATCACGAAGTGCCAAGATACGAAATTTAAAGCGCGCGGGTCTTAAGAAGGAAACGCGATGCCTCTTCCGGCGTGCGCTTAGCATGTAGAACTGTATAATTATTTATTGTAGATTTTTATATGAAGCACTATTGTCATTACTGTTATTATATAATATTCGAAAAGGAATGGAAATCCTAATCATTATTATGTATTACCCTTGCAACATGTGATGTGTGTTTATAATGAAGACCTTGATTATTATTATTTTATTATTACTATTACTATTATATTAGCATTTCCTTTTTACTCTATTATTTGTAATATTTGTATTTTTTATTATTTCTGATTTCATCTCATATCGTTAATTTATTATCGAATCTTACATATATGAGCATTGTTTTTGTGTAAGAATAATATTGTACACGCTCATTTCAACTATTAATAAACTTATATTTTATATCATTTTCTTGTCTTCATTTTCGATGGTAAACGACGGGTAATATTGATTTCAGCAACATTTCTTAAGGATTTCGATACTTGATAATTAATTAGTTAGGTTCTGATTGCCTAAATTAATATTATAGATTATAGATTAAAGATTCACTAAGGACTGAGTCTTTCTTTAAATTAATAATCATACAAAAACAGTTTTTAACCAAATTAGTCAAAAAATTATTATTATAATTGTTCTTCCTTTAATTGTAATTTTTTAATTTAACCAAGGAATTTCGTTCTTAAGATTTTAATCATTCATATTTTACTGTTTTGAAATATGATACTAGTTTTTTTTATAAAATTAATATAATTGATAATATTAATGACAGGTAGTGTTATATTTAATAAAAAAGTGCCACTAATGGTTTTACTGTCAAATCTTTTTATTTATTCTGATCCCAACGTTTCAATCCTAAAGAATTAACACAACGTACGTACATTTATTAAATTTTTTGATAGTTTTATATTTCATACCTAAGTTTCATCATAAACTTTTGTTAAAAGGCATAATTTGATTTCCTGCGATTAAAAAAAATCAATAATTTAAATACTTTTTACATTCTACTAAAAATTTATCTAAAATGCATTTCATTTATAAATAAAACTGTTGAATATAATAGTTTGGAAGAGTTCGCAAACAATTTATTTTCAAGTAAACCAGCTTTTCCGTACGTACAGTTGAACACCCAAAAATTACAGATCTCAAAAAGGTATATATCCTCCGCAGTCAGCCCAGCAATCGTGCCGACTGCGCATTTTCTCGAAAACCACTGTGCGCCCGACAGTTGCAGCGACCGCCGGCAGATGTCGCGCGACGGCCCTCGAGAAAATTCCCCGGAGTCAGGAGCGGAACTCGCACGACGGCCACGAGGTGCCGCCAGGGCTCTCGGACCTATTGACAGGTGCCGTGTCCCGAGCAGCATGGCGCCCAGTGTTTACGACAACTGATCGCTCGTCGATCGAGCGCGAGCAAGCAGCCGTGCGCGCGTCCTCCCCGCCGAATCTCTCCACGAAATCGCGCCGCGAGTGATCCCCCCTAGCCTCGTCCTCGCCCGTGGTCGACCCCGAGCGGTTCGCGAGCGCCGAAACGGCGCCTGGCCCCCCCGGCGGCGTGTCCTCGGCTATCGAGAGAATCAATCCAGTGTAGATCCAGGGGAGCAGAGAGCAGCAGCAGCAGCAGCACCAGCGGAGAGACAGAGAGAGAGAGAGAAAGAGAGAGTGATTTTCTGCTCCGAGCGCAGCAACCAAACACGGCGATCTTCCGTAAACGTGAGTATCCCCGAACTCCCGGCCGGCTCTCAGGAACTCGGGGCCCGCGAGAGCGCACGAGGCTCGAGTTACATAAAGCAGCTTTCGCTTATCAGTGCGCCTGTCCCTCCGAGGCGAGCCTATCCGAGGAAGCATCTCCGAGATTGCCCGCTGTTTTAATCCCGCGGCGAGGCCCCGCTTTTGCCATTGTGCCTCTCCCGCGGCTCTCTGTGTGTGGGATTGGGATGTGGACGTGGGGGCTGGCACATCGGAGAAAAGTCGCTCGATTCTCTGCCCCGCGGCGTGCGAATTATTACTTTTTTAAGGGAGCTCTCTCCGGATTGATTGATTGATCGCGGCCGAGGATTGCCAGCGAGAGAGCCTTTTGGCTGACCTATTTTCGCGGAAGGGTATATACATTCGTTGTCGTACGGGCCGCGCGCGGATTTCGGGAATACGGGGTTTATACTGTGCGGTGAAACGGCGGTAATAAACAAAAGGCTACCGGGACGGAGATAAATTTTTATTTTCCGCCGGAATATTCATTTTTACTGCCGCTTTCGGAAGCGCGTGTGGCTTTACTCGCAACGATAATGATAGGCTCGGATTCGAGTGTTTCCGTGGGTTTATGCGTGCAAATATACGGCTCGCTCCATGGCGCATGCACGCGATAAACAATAGATATTAGTGCGCGCCGCTTGAATGTTTTTTTTTTTTTTTTCGGTTTTACAACGGGTAAATTAACTGCCGAGCGGTTGAGTGCCGAGAGAGTATATACGAGTTTAAAGCCGAATTTCGAAATTTCGCTTGAACTTGGAGAAAAGTAATCACTCGCGCGATATACACCCAGCGAGTATATAACACTTGACCGTAATACGATTAAAGATTTATCTATTACGCGCTTTTGCTTCGTATGTGTGTACGAGATAAAAAAAAAAATATTCGCTGCACTACACACGTTCACCTTCGTTCTTGAGTTTACGTCATCGCGCGGAATCGGCTAAATAAATCATATCAATAAATCAACGTCCACTTAACAATTTATATTTTTCATAGAAGAATCTTACATTTTTAAAATTGATTAATAGCGTCGTAACTGTCAAGGTATTAATTCGCACTATTGACTCTCTTTCTCCTAATACCAAACTAACAAGCTTCCGACTCCCGCGATAAATAAAGCTAACAACCTAATTAAAAGAAATAATATTCTCCCCGATATCCTCTTTCACCTCGACTGCATCAATCCCCGCGAAGACGACGTAAATTTTTCTCCGGCGCCTCCGAGGGAAACCGGAGCTTCGGCCGATTGATTCCGAAACGCGAGGCGCGATCGATATTATCTCGCGAAAGCCGAGATGCCGAGTCACCTTCGCGGGGTAAAAATTCCAGCCCCGTATAATACTACGCGATGCGCGCGTGCCGCGCGCCGCTCGGGGGAGGATTCCCCGAGTCCTTTGTTTCCTCTCCACCCCCGCGATTCGGCCTCGCGCTGCAAGCCGAATAATAATAATTGCTGCGCCCCGAGCTTTTTCACCCCCCTCCCCCCGGCTTTACCCCGTGGGTTTTCAGAGATAGATGGCGTTTTTAGTGCCTCGTGCGCTTTGGCTGTGGTTTCGCGCGACGGGAATTCGCGGGAGAGTCTTGAGCAGCTGCTGGACTGTTGGGGGCAGAGTTGGGATTGCGTTGAATGTTGATAATTTTTTGCACTGCTCGCATAAAATAGGGGATTTAGGAATTGTTAATTTATTTAAACAATTGCGCGCAGAGACGCTTTTTTTTATCGAAAACGCGTTTTTAGCACATTTTGATCTCAATGAATATTCGGGCTCACTCGGAACGCATTTCTTCATTAGAATTTTAGCTTTAATGCTGATATAAATCCAGACGTTTGTCGAGGTAATGACATTCCTGTCCAGATAAAAAAAGCCAAGTAGACAGTCAGCGTTTTTCTTTCGTGACGTGCAATACTATAAAAGTAGGCGACAAGTGCGAATGAAATACATATAACATGACGTACAATTATGTCAACTTTGCTCTTTGATTCTAAAAATAAATATTTACTTTTGTAAATCAAACCGCGGTGTTTTAATTACAAATCAACGTTATTCATGTTTAGAAGTCGGTGACAAGTCTTCCCAGTTATGAAAACAAACGAAGTCTTTTTAATACAAAACATTTCAATTTAATCAATAAAGTTAAATAACATGAAAAATGATTCTTTCGATTACATTTTTCTAATAACGCTGAAATATTTGCGATCTTTAAATTTACAGATGTGTTCTTCGTTGATCTGATTAAAATTTAAATATTAAAACTGCTTAAAATATCCGATGATGCATTAATGACATCAAGACAAGTGTGGCGTACTTGACCATTTTTGGTTCGTTAGTTACTTTACTTCGCTTTTGTTGGTTTTCCGCAGTCCGTACAGTACCGAATAATAATCCGGTTCGCATATAATTCAAAACGAAGTGAGTCACTCGCGGAACTCGCTGGAACGACGACGCGACTGCTGGCTTCCTTCGATTCGATGGACTTCTTAATCTTAATCCCTGCTTCAATTAAATAAGTAGCCCTGCGGTCTTCGAGTCGAATTAGGGGCTCGGACTCGCATTTTTCACTCTTAACTCCATGAGCCGTCGTGTACAAGAGCTGAAATGATAATATTTTTCAATGACGATAAATCAGAGGAAATAACACTATTTTGTTTTACGTTACGTAGAAAGTTATTCAAAACATACAAGTATGTGAACGTTAAGTTGAAATAACGCGAGTTTCCTGCAAGTTTTTAATCAATCGATACAAAAATAAAAACTCTATTTTATTAAGATAGAGAGTATTTTGCTAATTTTGGATTTTAAGTAAACATTTTTTGATTTACAAAAGAACGTATTGTAATGTACTAACAGCACATAAAATTCTACGCGTTTAATTTAAAAAAACCAGCGATATAAAGTATTCGCATATTGTAAAACGTTTCATTCAAAGAAATTTATAATCGAACGATGTAAGGCGAAGCTTTTATCCTCGCTCGCCGCATAAAACGTTACGGCATTATAAAGAAAATCACTTTCACGAAGTGATCGCGAGCCAATTTACGAGGAACCGTTAAAACGTCCGAGGAGCCTCGCAAACGAAAATATGCCCGTTTTCAATGCGCCACGACGTCAGCCTCCAATTAAGACATCAAAGTCGCGTATTTTTTTCGTCATCCCGCGTCTTCCTCGTCTGCGCAGGCGCGCAATTTGCCGAGATTCTATCGCCGCTAACTACGGTAGCGACCCGCGCGCGATTCGCTATTTTCTTTATCTCCCACCGCTGCGAAAGTGAAGCACGTCTGTTATTACGGCGATATTTACAATTGTCTATGTTGAAATTGTGCCCGCCAGCTGACGAGTGCAATTTCCGCTGCACCGCTGTAGCCACGAGGATGAGTAGTAAAATATTTTCCTGCGTGCCGCGTAAAAAGAGAACGCGCGAAATTTCTTTTTGACGACTTTCAGCGCGGAGAATAAAAGGGATTTTATATATTGAAGATACATCGGTTCAAGTTTTAAAGAGTGAAGGGATAGATGTAAATGTATGATAAACTTTTTATATTTATCAAGTTATTTTAGGGTACGTCAGAATGGTATCCGAACTTTTAAATAAACTGCGGAAAAGCTTTTATTTATAGTTCAAATATTGATTTCGCAACTTACATAACAAAGTTATGGGTTCAATACTAATAAATGGGGTATATGTTCAAGAAAACTTTGCTTATGAAAAAATCCAACGAAAGTTAAAAGTTCGTTACCTTCAATATCCAACCTATCCTTTACAAAAGAATATAAAAACACCCGAATTGTAGGAAAACGAGTCTTTCCAAAGCAATTTTTACCAGCATAAATTCTCATCCATAAACCCAAAAATTGCAGAATCTATTTCCCCAATATTAGTTAATTAAAAACTTCGGGCACCAAAAGCGCAGCTACTATATTCGGCTATTTCCGTCGCATCTTCCCCGCACAGTTTTCCAATTCGCGAGCCCGCGGATCAGCTTCCCTCGGAGCAGCGCAAGATTGAAGCTTGCTTTATCTCGTGTCGCAGACTCGGGAGATACGCGAGCGCGCGCAGGCACGAAAGCTTGGCGTCGCAGTTTTTTTTTTTCTTTCACCCTCCCTCCCGGCCTCTCTCTCTCTTCCGAGAGCACTTCCGGTCACGCGATCGCTCGCTTTAATTGAGTGTCGTCGTTGAGCGCGCGCGACGTATATACCGTAAGGGACATAAAAGACGGCCGATCGGGAATGCAGGTACGGTACAGGCTGCGCATGCGCGCGCGGGGTTGCCACGCGAAAACTGTTTTAACCCCGCGCTGCCTGGGAATTTCTTAATAAGGATAATTGCAGCCGATGGACGGCTGGATAAACCGTTTTTTTTTTACCTGCGAGTTGCTCCTTCGCAACGGCTGTTGATCTTTGAAAGTTAATTAGAGATCTGTTTGGTTGCTTGACGATTTGTCGCGAAAGATATAGGAAGGAGCTAATGGATTAATGTTTTCGGTTACATTGCAGTATTTTTTATAAATAGAGCTTGCTCGCTAGTTCGCGTCAAAAGTATCGCGATAAAGCTCTTATCTTGGAGCTCTTTCCGCTCTTGAATATTAATTATGGAATGATTAATTAAGAAATTATGTGTAATGTTGCGTGTTAGTTAATAATAAAAATGCAGTAATTTATGTTCGAACATAAAGCTTGTAAAAGATACGAGTAGGAAAAATCTTTGCTATTTTGAAAAAAGTCATTTAATTTTGCATGATTATTGTGTTGTGAATAATTCCGAGTCACAAGTACCTTCGCGACATTGCTCTACATTTCTTAACTAACGCACAAAAATAAACTCGAGCAGAAAGCGGAAAGCAGATGCATGGAATATTTTTCATTTGCATTAAAGCTAAACCACCCAATAATAAAAAATAACTCCCGATTTGTCCGTCTCTCCCGTCGACGGCATCCAATTTAAAAAGCGACGACGGCGGCGGCGTATTTGCCCGCGACTTTAACGAGTAGTCCTTTGTCGAGAAATGCAGCCTCTCTCTCTCTCGCTCCGCGAGCAAGTAGACATTCGAAAGAAGGCTCCGGGCAAACGGAAGCGCGTGCTCTCTTACGTGCCTGCGCACACACAGAGCCGCTGAATGGGAGTCGTGACGGGAGCCGGAGACTCGGTTTGCTCTCTCTCTCTCGCCGAGCGATAGCTCCTTATCTTATCATTTTTCCCGGGCGGCAGCCGGGACAGGCAGCCACTGACTTTCGACTTGGAAATTAAAACGCCCCTGCTTCTCCCCCCCCCCTCCCTGGATCCTCCAGGTTTATGGCCCCGAGGAGTACCTCTTCCCGACAATGTACGAGCTGCAAGTAAATTATTTTCGTGCTGAGTTGCGATAAGGAGATCTTGGAATGGGAGCTTTTTTCAGACTTGTAGTTTATTTATAACCGTTTAGAAATATTTAGTTTTTTTTTTTAATTAAATATATACAAGTGATACCCGCATGTATATATATAAATATATTAACTTAATAATTAATTAATAATTATTAAATAGTCTCTTCGCGTAG
>JAWWEO010000036.1:5842339-5914416 GCA_035582975.1 Ormyrus labotus
CGAGCGCTTCCTCGTCAGAGCACCATCTCGCCGAACACCTCATCGAGCGCTCTCTCTCTCAGCTTCGAAACGCTCCCAGCCCATCAACGACTCAACATTCGTCGTTGGAGCAACATAGAGCAGAGCGCTCTCCCATCTCGCCTTAACGGCTAACGGCGACGCACAGTCATTCGCCCCTTCTTGACGAACACATCACGGTGTTCAGCGTCACAAGATTATTTGTACGTTGTTGCACTTTTCACAATGTTTACACGTGTTCGACGATGTACCGTTTAAAATTTCAACTATTATTTCGTTTTCTTTAAAGTTTTGAATACTTGAAATCGAGCCTGAAAGTTTGCTCGAGTCACATTTCCTTAAGAATAGGATTCCCCTATCAGTAAAAATACGCGTGACTCTTGGGGGATTTTCATAATAGAAGATAAGGCATCTTGTAATGAATGACTACAATTCTTTTATACGTGTTCAAGTGCATTACTGCGTTGTTGTCATTATCTCTTTAACAAACGCAAAGATAAGACATGATTCAAAGCCGTAATGAATTCAGTGTTAAGTGACAAGTATTGAGTGCTTTCTTCCATTTTCATTCTAATTACTGCACATTTGCAATTTTTACTTCCAATCTCGCGTAATCCAAATCATCAAATCATAAAGAATGCTTTAGTAAACAAATAAAAAAGATAATATTCAATATTTTGAAACTATATTCATAGCATGCACCGTCACAGATTGTGGTTGTCTCCTGAAGCGTTTTATTACAAAGGAACAAAACATCGATGCCAATGATTTCATTTGGATGTCAAGGCTGTTCAAAATTAATAAGCAGTCAAACTGACTAGAGGCTTTAACCAGCCATTAAATTAGCATTCCCATTTACCTTCAGCTCTCGATTCATCAGTCATCATTTCAATTTGCCAGCCCGATATTTGACGCGTTTTTCACACGCCCCGATCCGCTTCCTTCTCCATTGTAAGACGTCAAACTGGCTTCGATTCCTTTGAAGCTTCGCGAGCCAGGGATTTCTCTCTGAAAATTTGATTTTTTTTTAGATATATCATCGTGACACTGTTCGTCATGAGATATATATTCGTGATCCGTGTTCGAACGGTTATTTCGAGCGTACCGTTTGACGATGCAAATTAGCGAGCACCGCCTTGGGCTGCGATTGCTTCTGATCGCCGATTGGTATGATGAATCGCGTTAGACGATCGTCAAGTCTTTCAAAGTAAATCTAGAGGAAAAAAAAGGGGAGAAACATTCTGAGATAACGAGATCGATTTGTTTTTAAATCGTATTAATATTAATCGTTATGGATCTCCGATCAACAAGGAATACTTGCCTACATGGGCATCTATTTGCTTTTTAGAATTGCTAATTAACTAATTGTTGCATGATTCATGCATAATCTTGTTAGATTATCGAAGAGTAAATTGCTTTATTGATTTGTCGAACTTTAACGTGGAAAAACGAAATATTTGAGTTGTAGCGAAAAAAGGAAATTCAGTTCTATCACTTGATAAGATAAAATGACTGAATATCAATTTCAAAATCCATCTTATTAGAAGTTAAGCATCCAATTGTAATTCATGTACAATAATCGGATCAAAGTACACGAATCTAATTGAAGAAATAATCATTAATCATATTTAACAATCTGCTTGCACTAAAATATCCAGTAACAAAGGTAAACAGCAGGATAAAACGACAACACACTTTAAGAACCGGTAGAAAGGATCACTTAACAAATTCATATTTACAGTAAGAACCGTCTAATTATTTCTCATAGCAAGAAAGCTGATCGCTTGAATAACTGTACAAAGCTCGTAACAGTAATCCCCCGGCAAAAAATCAACTAAAAAAGGCCCTTCCCTCCCTCTGCTCGCATCATCGGCAGTCCCCTCCCCCCTCCCCACTCCCCAATGGTGAAAAGTTCACGCGCGCTGATATCGGTACTCTTCCGGTGGAAATGACGCGCGCGCTTGGCCCGGTAATGAGTGAGGTTGCGCGCGCGCGCGAACAAGCAGACGGCGGTGGCGGAGGGCCCTCCTTAAGGATCACGATGATATCAGTGATTTTACCACGGTAATTAAGGCCCCCCAGCGCTGCTGCCGGCGTTCCTCGTGAGACAGCCGCGAGGCCTAATTGCCTCGCCGCTGGTGAGAGTCGTCCCTCTCTCTCGATGAATTATATGAAGCCCCGGAGAAGCGCAGGCGCGGCGCGCCAGGATGGATTCGTCATTTTTTCGCATGCAAATTTCGCGCGGACAAATGCAGAAACGGCAATTGGGTTTTATGTGTGCACGGGGAACTTTCGACGAGGGGAGAAATTCTAATTTGAGAAAGAAAGGAAGAGGAGTGTTGCCGAGAGGAGTAGACGCTTATTTCTAATCAAACGTCGAATAGACAGTTATATTTTATTCATTTGTTATTGATTTTATTAAATTAATTTATCTTGGGTAAAACTGTATAATTTAAATGTAAAATAGAATTTTTTTCTCTTTTAATAGTGAACAAATAAACAGCTGATGCTCGAAGAACCGATAGAATGTTGCTAAAATGAGCAGGAACTCTACCTTAAATGTGTTTGGATTTAATTTGTTTTGAAGAATGTCCATTCGTCGCTGCGTAAGGACTCATTACGATTCGTTAAAAATGTATACGAATGAATTATGCCCCGGTGCGCGAGCATTAGCATACAATGAGGCGTTTATTTATTCAAATTTCAAGTTTTCTTACCGGCGAATTCTCGCGACTTTAAGCAGGTGTCGGCTCTGCAAAGCTAACTGTTCGCGCAGACGCCGGGGAAATGGATTACCGTGCTTGCACAGTGAGCCGAAAAAAAAGTCCGACGTATAACTTATCCTTCGGAAATCTCCTCGTCCTTGCGCCCCGCAGGAAAATCGGATATTTTTACGGCTGCACCCTCCGATCATTAGTGAAAAATATCGCGTCGTAAATCCGGCCGAAGATCCGAGGGTAATAAAACGGACGGGTAGTAAAATTTTACCCAATTCTAGGGTCAAAAATACACATCCAGCAGGCTCGCGCGCGTCCCACATCCTGAAAATTAACCAGATTTTTTACTTTCCTTGAGGATTTTCACTTGGAGGCTCGTAAATCTCGAGAGTGGACTCTCGGAGGAAAAGTAAATAAAAGGCCAGCTCTGTTATCGCGGAGCATCGCACTCCTTGAATAGGGCTCGGCTATCGTCCGTGACTTTTACTTTGGGGCAATGTTTCTTTAGTAAGATGCATTGTGTACTTTATCAAGGCTTTTCAGCACAAACGCAGCGGCAGATTGTTAATGCAACAAGAAGTGTTTCAAATAAATTATTGGTAAATACTACGTGGGGGAAAGAATCGTCGAAACTTGTGTAAAAAACACGGTCGCTCTATTTAAAATAAAACCAATTTTCTTGAAAAGAATCGTTCTCTAAAAAAAGCAATAATTGCACGGATGATTAATTTTCTTTCGCGTTATTGCGTAATAGTTAAAGTAGCCAAAGTATATCTTACCTCTGCTTAGAATTCCGTTAGTACTGTCAGTTAAATTACAATAAACTCTAGATATGCCTATAAAGTCAAAATAAATCAAATCCTTTACGTACATAATGGCCTACGCATTTTTATTCTCTGTACAGTTTCGCTCGTTCAAAACTAAATACGTATCATACCGTCTGCATTTTTACGGCAATATTTGTCGCTTTATCGCCACTAAGAATTATTTATCGCCAAAGCAACCTTTTCTTTCCCAGTCGTTTACGTAAAAGAAGTGGCACATTATCCGCCGGAGAAATACGAGAGGCTAAAGCAAAAATCAGCGTCACTTCTGACTTATCAAGCCGCCATAAACGTCCTCTGATTCAATGGTCAGCTTTCCCTTATCTCCATTCGCTCTCGGGGGAACGAAGGCTCTTAAAACAATTTTCCAGCTCTTCCATAGCGGTCTTCCCCGGCAGGCCTTCGGGGCACCTTGCGATCCTCTCGGCTCGAAACGACAGACGTCAAGCTGTTGTTGCCGCGTTCCTTCGCGGAAAGATGCCTTGACAATTACTCAAGAGTAAGTGGGCCCGGGGACAAATTGTCGTCCGGCTTATCGGCCCTCGTAATTCATGTATCTTTATTGTTATCGTAAATCTCGCGGGAATGTGTCGTTCTTGCACGTGCGGAACCGTTTAGGCTCTCGCTTCTCTCTCTCTCTCTCTCTCTCTCTTTCCGCCTTTGCTTTCTGGGCGAGCGAGACGCGCGCGAACGAACGAGTCCGCGCCGTCGATACCGATCTACCCGCGGATCGTTAATTAATTCCTCGTTATGTTTATACTCTGGCGCGCGGGCCGCGCCTTCGATCACCGGGATACGCAGTTAGGAATTTAGGATGAGTTTTGATATACGCGGGTTTGATTCGAAGCGGGCAACTTCCGAGGCAATTATCGAAGTTCTGGCGGGCTGGTTAATTACTTTCTGGAATGAGATGCTGCGCGGTGTTTTTTTTAAGATTTTTAAAACAAAACTGTTATGCGAGAAAAGAAAAGTAAATTATTATAGTCACTGGATAATTAGCGGAGTAGACGTTAAAAAAGGAATTGAATTTTTTTACTTTGCAAAGGAAGAATTACTTCATACTTCTTTTAATGCTGTTCTCAAGCTCCATAAAGTTTCTGATATAACTCGATGGTATCGCCTGCAGTAATTACACGTTTATAGAATAATTAGACCTGAAAATGTCATTAGAGACGCACGGTGATGAATTGACCGAGATTACCATAAGAGCGCTCGCACTTCAGGCGCGTAATTTAGTTGTATTAGGCTTTTTGCTTCGGCTAAATCGATTTCCATTTTTAAAAAGCACTTAATGAAAAAAAAAAAAGTTGTTACAAATAAAATTATTGCTCGCGGAAAATGAAAGAAAAAAAAAACCGATCCCGTTACCTCCTGTTCTTCTGTGTATCAGTCGATCTCAAAGCGTGTAATTTAAGAAAAAAAACTTCTCGGAATTAAAAAAATAAAACACAATTTTTTCAACAATTATCCGAGGGACCTTGAACGAAAACACACTAAGCTTCCGCAGTGTTGAACAGTTTCTCGAACAGCGGCTTTAATTTCAATAAAACCGACCGGCGCAGTTTCTAGGCTACCCGAGAACAATTTTATTAATCGATTTTCTCCCTCTTCAGAAAATTCTCTCGACAGCCCGCGCCGCTCGGCGCAATAAAAAAATCGAGCTCAAACTCGGGCAACCCCCCGTCCCAGAAAAAACGTCGAGAGGAAAGAAGCAAGAGTCCATGAGCAACGGTGTCGGAATGGTTAAAATTACGACGCGGCAAATCCGGATCTGGCTCTCGGTCGTTTTCTTAAAAAGCCCCTTTTCCCGTCTCGGGGCGATAACGAGCGGGCTGCGCGTGAAATCGGCGCCGGGGTTTTGCCGCCCTCCCCCCTCGAGGCTCACTCGGATGCATCCACCTTCGCCTCATTGTTGCGCGGCGGCGCTTCGCTCTCCTCCTTTTCCCTCGTTTTTCTCCGGGCGGTGCATTCTTTTCTCGCCTTTCCAGCGGCGGCCCGAGAGCGGGGGAAAAACGAGAGCGCTCCATTGTTGCCGCCGGTGGTGCATTTCAAGAGAGACGCTTATTATGTTCCACGAGAGCGGTTATGTGCGTGGCTTTTTGCCCTTCCAAGCTCTCCTCTTCTGGCTTCTTCCTCTTCTTCTTCTTCTTCGTTTCTGTCTCTTTTGTCACGGCGGCGCATAACCCGCGGACGTGTGGTGTGCTTTGATTTGAGGAAAACTATATGTGCTAGCACGCAAGAGAGAGAGAGAGAGAGAGAGAGCAGACGAGCTGCGCGGGTGAGGGCACTTTTCTCGAGAAACTTGTTTCTCACAAATAGTGCTTCGCGTTTTTTTTCTCCTCCTCCTCCACTGTTTGGCCGACGGGGGATACGCGCTTATGAAGTCGTTGATCGACCGAGAGGGGGATTATCTGCTGGTGTGAAAATTGATTTATTGTGCCCGGAGCTAAGTTGTACAGGTCTTTTCAAAAGAAATATACGGGAATTTGTGTAACGTAATCTTTCGGAGCTTGCTTGGTTTGAGCGTAAAACGAGATTTTTCGTTGCAGTGAAAACTACTCTTGATACGTTTTCCTGTGGTAATAAAATTTTAATTTAATTTTATAAGGAAAATAAATTAGTCATTATTGCAGTATACTAATTAATTTGAATATCTATGAAAATATAAAACGTAGCTAATTTTAACATATTTAATAACATTAAAAAAGATTTTTATTATTAAAAATTTATATCAAATGTATTTCTTATGAAGCGTAACGCATCTCCTTAAGTGCTCGGCTGTTTTCCTCGAACAAGTTTTTGTGGGAATATAACAGGTGTTACCACAACTTTTTCAAATGGATCCACACTGTGAGAGATCATTTCTTTTCTTCCTCCTCTAAAATCATAAAGAATTCAAAATCTTATTATAATTTTATTCATACAAAAAAATTACTTTAATCATTTAATTACGCATTCTTTATTCTGAAAAAACTGAATTCACCACAGCATTTTAGAAGTCGTTCAGTTTTAACGTCCGTTAAAGCTCGTTCCAAAAATAATCAAGCACCCTCGCAAAAACACATTTACCAGCAAATACCGCGGCAAACGCTCGGCTCTCGAAAAAGGGCAATAATTAAAAAGAAAAACCCCTCCAAAAATCACGCACCAATAACCTCGAGCGCGCGCGCGCGCGGAGTATAACGAGAAAAGAGTTTAAAAATATCCCGGAGAAACTCGGGGAACCTCTCGAGTGCGCCTCGCCGAGGGTGACAAAGGGCTAACGAGCTTTGCGCCGCGCGACGGATCGATGAAACGTGTATATAGTATATCGGCGCAGCGTTAACGCACGTAACAAGGATCAAAGTTAAAGGCTGGCTGGGTTTCACACGCGAGGAAGCCAAGGCCGCGGGTGTAACCCGACACCCCCGCACGCGAGAAACCGCGCGCACCGAGTACTTGCGTCGTTCCGACTACACGTGTTTTTCTCCCCCCACGTCGTACGCGAGGAGAGGCGCTCGCCACTGGATTATATATACACCTGGCGCCGATGTAGGCCAAACGGACAGAGTCGGACAGAGGATCTACTGCTGGACGATGGGGCTTTATCTGATGCGGCTCGGTCGTGACGCGCTTCTTTTATTTTACGTCGGGGATGGGAGGCAGTGATAGGGGGTGACGGTGTGGATAAACCGGTGCGGCAGGGGTTACTTTTCTCTAAGTACAGCGGTCAAGATTTATTGAGGGCTTTGGGTTACATTGAGCTGGAAAGTCTGCGATTAAGATACGTTTAACTGGATATTTTTACTGCAGTTTGAGAACAATTTATTGACTATTTGATAATAAAGTTAATGAATAAATATTTTGTGAATATTTATATGTATTATTCATAGATTCTGCTTCTTTTTTTCGTTATGAAATTTTCATTTCCTTCTATTTAAATTTTTCAGTTACATTATACGACCGTGAGAAAATGTACGCAAACATTCCTAATAAGGGAGGAAAATCTTGTTGTGCGCAAAAACTTTTATTATTGTAATATTTCTATATACACCGCATAAAATAAACAATGCAGTTTACAAGGCATGTTTTCGTACAAATGAATTTCAGGTTACCGCTTTGACAGTAAATTTATGAGAAAAGAATTTGCAAAATTTAGCCCACGCCGTTTGCAGATATCCATCTCCTATCTGTATTTGTAATTTAAAACTAGATAACCATCGAGTTTTAAATACATGAATTCCAAAATGCATAAAAATGAATATGTATTAAACTACAATTATAATGCATGCATGCATGCGGCAATTAAATGTTTTTTACGGCTTATAAAATCAAAATGTACCTGCTTTCGGTACATTTAGCACCGTCATAAAATTTTTATTGGTTTGATTTCTAAGCGAAGATATAATTATTTATACGTGGGAATCTTTGGACAAAGTTAAAAATTTTTTGACCAAAGTGTAATGTTAGCTTTAATACTTCTAACACTCTCCTCTTGCTTCATTGATGAAGTGAAAGGTAATCATAAATTATTTATTCAATAAAATATAATTGCTCTAGGCTAAATTATCTTATTTTAATTAAACTGTTAAGGTATTGCAAATCAATTTACTCCCTTTCAAAAGTGTTGATTTATGATTAGCATAAATTAATATTGATCGGTTAGATCCACCGATACTTTACTTTTCATTTTATATATAATAATCTTATTTTTTCTTTTGCAGGTAAGTTATATACAGCCAATACAGCCGACACTATTTTTTACATCCGTAAGTCTATATACATATTATTTTATAGTATGCCTGTAATCATTTCTATAATATTGTTAAATTTTGTGCAAAACTGATTTTCAACTGCACAGAGTCTAACATTTTCATCCAAATTCTCTAAAATGCTTAAAAACTCATTTATTGCAATTTTAAGATTAAAAAATTATTCGCACCCAAGAAATCAATATCTGCGCACAATTATTGATGGAAAAGCACCAAATCGAACCAGAATCGACTACAATATTAAAACTAGTTATCTAAGCAGCTCTGATTAGACGCACCAGCAGCCGTACCCAATAAAAAGCAAAAATAGCCCCTCTCTCCCTCGGATTAAGAAAAAAAGCTCAGACATTCCTTTGAAAAAAAAAGCCAGCATATAATTGAGGCTAGACACAAAAAGCTTGCTAGCGCTGAAAAGAGGCTTAATTGAATGATGCGCTGGTGAGCTTCCAGCATAATTCGAGGCGAGCTCTTTCATCTAATTGTCACCGAGAGCGTTCTCATGCTCGCTCCGTCTCCCCTCCCTCCCTCTCCTTCCCGCTCGAGGTTCGTACGTGCTTGGAATCGGCTGTGCGCGCGCGAGTAGCGGTCTCTGACATCGTTGCGTGCACTTGCCTCCCCGCCGGCACCCCGCCTAAGATCCGAGAGAGAGTCATATTTATAAACATACGAGGCGACACCCACGGAGCGGCGAGAGAGGGAGAGAAAAAAAAGGAGGAGCTCCCGGGAGAGGAGACGAGGAGTAATGGGCACTGGAGGGAAAGAAGAGCCAAGTCGACGCCGAATTTTTTTCGGCGAGTAATTTATGGCCCCCCGGTCTTCTTACTTTTGTGCATTGTTTTCCGTGGCTTTTCGTTGGCACGGAAAGTCGAGAGGCGATCGGTGCAGCGAGAGTGTTGGGGATTATTAGAGAGCGCTTTAATTTTAATCACCGATGTTAATTGTGACGTCGACGCCGAAGCGAATTAAATTACGAGCGGCGGTGCGTTTAATTACGCCGTAATATACCTGAAATTTCGAACGGAGCAACGTAATGCGAGACGTTATCGGATAATTTATCAAACAACGGCGATCGCTAATGGTACGTTAAACCATGAATTTTTATGTAAAAAAAAAATTTACTCAATCATTTTTTACAACGCAACGCAGCGCGAATTGAATCTGCACTCTGGCTTATGTAAGTTGAAGAGCAAGTAAAATAATTTAAGGATGCACATCGCCCACATGTCGGACTCGACTGCACAAATAAATTAAAAGGAAACTCGAGAGAGGAAGAGAGAAAAAAAAGTCACGAGACGCATAATGCACGCACGTGTACAAGTACTTAAGAGGAGCATCGGGACAAGTGCGGGAACAGCAGTAATCCCAACGTTCAAGAAACATTTTACGCCATAAGCAGCGCCGCTCTTTCTCGAGAAGCGGCGCGAAATCAAGACTTCGCTAAAAATTACGGGCGGCAATTAAAATATACAAGAGACAAGTACAAATGCAGCCTTCTAAAGTCGTTCTTAACGCATTAAGGCGCATTAAAGTAGAGAATGCGGCTGATTTTGTCACTTTAGGCCAATTCCCGGGGCTCCCGGCGACTCTCTCTAAAAAGGATGCCTCGATGAAGCCGTGTCGCGAGAGAGAGCGAGCTTTCGCGCGGGCGAGGGAAACGACGAGCGCTTAAAAGCTCTCTCTCTCTCTCTCGTCGGTGTGCGTCTTGCGGGGTCAAGCGGAGATAACCGCCTCGTTGAATGAGGCGCTACTCGACGCGCGTTCGCGCGGGGCTGATTTAATGCGATTTTCTTTACTCTCAAATGCGTAACGAGATAACGGGCTAAATGGTCGTTACCCCCGTCGATTCTCCGGGTGGCTTCTCTCCTTTGTCTCGAGCGAAGACGCCGAGCCGCCGTTTATTTACTTTACGCGGAACACGCGCGCTTATCGCCCTCGACAATTCATTCATTGGTTTTCTCTGCTGTTATCGTTGTACTTTGCTGCAAAGTGCTTCGTTTCTGCGGGTAACGAACGGTACTGGGAATTCGAGCGAAGCTTTTGTTTCTATTGAGGATGTTACGTTGAAGTATATAACATTTTCATTTGGATGCATTTTCGAGAAGTTCTATAATGACGAAACTATGACGGTTTTATTAGAAGAACAATTAATTTTGTGATTGTTAGGGTCAATAATTCTTTTTGAAATCTATTAAATTATATCTTACGTTGCCCATTTTTTTTTTAAATACAAAAAAGATGAAAAAAAAAACGAGCAAGGTAATTGTAAGAAATTATAAATGTATCATAAAGTCGTTAAGAAACGACTGTAATTGCAACAATTACTTTCAAAAAGAATATACTTAATGACGAAAATGGTCTGATAATATAAAGTAAAAAGTTTAGCTGTTAATTTAACATACTGCCACAAAGTAAACTCGGGAGCTTTCAATGAACCTCGATTTATTTGACCAAATAAATAATCCGCCCATCTTCCCCAAAACTAAACCCAACCAACTAGTCCCCCTAAACAAGAGCAAACCTCGCTCGTTCGGCAAGTGTCGCTGGTTTGTTTTTCCTCTCGGCAGATATATAATTCAGATAGCCGTGACGCATCCGCCAGAGAAAGAGAGAGACGGTCGTCCAGCCGAGGACTCTGTCCCAATCTAGAAAAAAAGCGTGAAAGCGCTCAGGACGGCGTGCGAGACAGAGAAAGAGAGAGAGAGAAAGAGAGTGGGGCCAGGCAGAAACGGGGAAACAAAACGGGCGATCGGAGCGGCCAGTGGGCGCTCGGTAGCTTCTCCCCCCGCGTCAGTCGCAAGTCCGCCGGCGTTGTGCGCGCACGCGTCTGTATAAACCCCCCGCTGCTCGCTGTCGTTCAGTGCTCTCTCTCTCTCGTTTTCCCATGTGAGTGTCGTGTGCGCCTCTGCACTCTCTCCCTTCAAGGTGGCCGACTACTGCGGGCTCGCCGCTTGCCGGGCCGCAGCGCACGACTTCTCCGAGAGGTGCCTCAATCTCGCCCCGTACGTATTATTACATTGTCGAACGCAACGAGTGCGATATATATATATGCCTGCTATGTGGATATGGGCCTTGGAGTCTGATACTCCGGCGCCGAGTTCCGAGGAATATCGCTGGTGGACGACGCTGATTGGGCTTGATTGGACGGCCGCCGGAATGTTTCGGAGACGATAAGGCGAGACTTTTTGCCTTTTCAATTTGTTTGTTTTTTTTTTTTTTCTTTTTGAGATCGAGACTTTTCGGCACGGGGCGCTATTGAAATTGATGACAGGCGTCGAGTACGGTTTGTTGGCGAGATAACTTTTTTTCGAGGCTGAAGATTAGCTTTTTTTATTGATGATTTGCACAACGTTATCGAGAACTCTGTGTTTTGCACTTAATTACTCAAAAATTATCGCTCGAAACGTTGCGTTACCGCGAAAGTGTCATATTTAAATAAGAATTTAAAAGATCTTACAAAGGTTGCATCGCAAAAACCGCGTACAATTTTGCCGCTCGTCAATTTCACGCGCGCCGAAAACCAACGGGCCACCTCGCGAACACATCGCGGCAATCGTTAAGGAACAATTTGACGGGGAAAATTTATCGCGCCTCGGCTGCGGAGCCGAGAGAGAGCAGCCGGCAAAGGCCGAGCCGTTGCTTCCGCGCCGCCCACAATCAGGCAGCCAGTCGGCGGAATCCAAAGGCGAAAAAATCGCGACGAAAAGCCCGCTAAAAATGGAATTCAAAGTGGGAAAACAGAGAGGCTCAGTGCAGCTCCAGCTCTCTCCCTCGCTCTCTCTCCCGTTGCAGCGCCGAGCGAGAGAGAGAGAGAGAGAGAGCGAGGAGGCAGGCTCCAAAAATACGCCGTGTATTTTTACCTTCACCAAAAACATTACTCGCGTGAGCGCGGAGGAGCCGCGGACACGCGCCGAGTGTATATATCTGGCCCTAATCGCGAGGCTATCGTCCGTACTTGCGGCGTGCGCATTATTCGACCGGTGCGGCTACTGCAGTGCTTTTAGTTATAGCTCGAGTAGTGCTCCTTTGGCGAAACGCGCCTCGATTCCCGATAGCGTTTGCGAAAAAATCGCGGGGAATAATAACGATATATCTCTTGTCCGAAAGACAAAACGAGTCTCGAGTGAAAAATTCGATAACTGAACCCTAATTTGTAAAAGAATCTTGAAAAGTCTAGCTAAATTGAGTGGTGCAATTTCATTTATGGAGCGATAACGGGTTAAATATTTAGTAGTCACTTAGTTTTATTAGTTAGTTTAAAATTCCAATAATATTTTAACGCCGGTCAAGCTTTACATAACCCTTTTCCGAAACTTTCTTGTTACCCGATAGTAACAAGTTAAACTTCAAGTATTCCATCTCATCTGGCGGACAACTTTCAAAACCGAATTATCATTTCGTATCAACAGACGAAAATAAACTAAATCAAAGTGTCAAAAACGTTACCAAACAGCTCCGAGAAACTCTTCTAATTAAAGTCTCGGAGCGCCAAAGAAAACAAAAACTCGATCTAAGCCTCTCCACCACGGCGGAGAGCGCGACAAGTATACATCTCGAAATCCAAAGCCAAAAAAAACGTTGCGCCAATGCCGGCCCAATAAAGTCCGGCAAGGATGAGCCGTCCGTCCGGTGAAATAAAATTCGGCGCCGCACAAAGCCAGGGAGGCCCCGCGTTCTCTCTCCGACTCTCCGCGCCGTTCATTCGTATGCGAAGGCTCGCTCACCTACGCCCGGAAATGTGGGATGGCGTATGACATAAGGTTTATCCTACGCTCGATATTGGAATATGGAGATACGGCCGTGCAAGCGCGCCGCGCGCGGCGCGTGAAAGCCGGCTGTCCCTGTGCAGGCCGTGCCGGTTGGTCGTTGCCGCGAGTCCGCGCGCCGCGTTCCTTCTCCAAATTCGACCGCGCAGCGGCGGCGGCGCATGTCGCCTTTTTATTTTATATAAACTGCCTGTCGTCGGCCTTAAACTCGGCGCGCGGTTCCTTTTTCTTCCTCTCGCGGGCGATCGGACGGCCCGCGCGCGCCGTAAAGACCTGCCCGATCCGTGACACTGTTGTTGAGCAATCCGAATTTATTAGCATCTTTTATGAAGACTGCAAGAACGCGCGACGTCGCCGGGATTTATTTTTGCGAAATGCGCGAGGTACGCTTTTTTATCTTAACGTCCGAGGAGTTTTACGTTTGCTTGCCGAGTTCGTTTCTAGCGGCCAAATTAAGACATATCGACGCATAATTATTATTCAATCAATACATTTCTCGAGTGTTCATGTTTAAAATATGAACCTGAAATACTTTTAAAATACTTTATATAAAATTAGCTGTTTTACACGCAGTTGAATTTTTCTGTACGAAACCTTGCTGTTAACCGGCAAATCGACAAACGACCACCGCACAACTCTCGACACTTTTTCCAACGACAGCCCGTCTGTCCATAAAACGGCTTCCCCCCCAAAAAAAAAGATGAGAAAAGATAAGCAATAAACGAAGGCAGCCGAACTGGGCCAGCGATAAAAGCTCTGGAAAAAGCTCCTCCTGATATAGAACACGACGGCCGACGCTCTCTCATATCCTCCGCCGGGGGAGCAGCGCAGACACCGCCGCTCCACGTGGCTTCCGCAAACTTGCCCGATAAGCGCGCCCGACGCGACTTCCTATACATATAAACGCGGCGCGCGAGAGAGCAGAGCACCGAGTCCGCTTGGCGACTGTCCGCGCGCCTTATCGACTTTCCGCGTTCGCCTCTCTCGTCGCAGCTCTCGCAGCGGATATTGCCGCGCGAAACTTCGCCCGAGATCCGAAAGAGAGCCGCGCGGGTGTGCGGGTTTTGCAAGTGTTCCAAAGTGTGTATAAAATATGCTAATGGCGGCACGAGTTTTAAAATTAGCCCTGACTCACGACGCACGAGATAGAAATAAATATTCATATTTCTAGGCGACCCATAAGAAATTATTTTGGTATAGCTTCTAGGAGGAGAAATCATATTTCAGAGAGTTTCGTTTTTTTTTTTTTTCGACACCCCGCCCTAAAAGCTGCGGCGGCTGATACAATTAAATCGTAGAGGTGTTGCGGCTGGCATTTATTATATTGTTGCCGCTGATTGATGGCCTTTGGATATTTGGGTGTGCTGAAAGGAGAAGCTCGCCGGGCAAATTATACGTCCAGAAGTCGAGCGATTCATCTTCTAGAGGCGTTATAAAATTTTCAAAATGGTCAAAGAAGATCTCTTTTGTGTGGATACAATTAATCATTTTTAGAATGGTAAACGCATTTGTTTTGCTTTTACGATTTTGCGATTTCAAAAAGTGTAAACGATACATTTATTTGTAATCGATAATTAGTCTTTGCAAAGGCATTGATGAGTACGTTTTTACAAAGTACTAAAGACAATCTTTTTAAATTAGATTTCTGTGTAACCAAAGGATCGTTTAATTTCGTTGTCGTTTAGGCGCGTTGCAGTTCAACTTCGCAAAAGATTCCAGAGACTAAATTTGCGTAAATTTTCGCATTCCAACAGCTTCCACTCCGTTGACAAACTTGAATACAGATCCCAAATCGTATCAGACGTTTGACTCACCTGTTTTTTGACTCTACTATACATGCAGGAATGCGACATTCAAAATACCGCATTAAATCATCGTTTGATATTCAAAAAACGAAATAGGCATTCAGATTTCGCATCAGTTTTTTGCACGATAAACATCCGAGCGACTGCCTTTTTATCATAAACTTCCGGCTTCGCAAGACTCTCGCTTTCAAAAATCACATTTCCATTACGACATTCGCAATGCACGAATCTGCAAGGCACGAATAGCTCCCCATAAGATAATTATCGTGCAATAAGAGAAATGGACCTCATCGGACAGTTTGAACCCGCCCACACCTGGCGGTCATGTACGTACACGGGATATATCTCCTTATAATCGCGATATCGCGCCGAGTCATCGGAGCTACGCACATCCTTGACGTAATCGTAGATTTACTTGGGTGTAAGCAAATGTTTTTCTACCGCTGGGGAAGTGACAATGATGGATCGGCTCCGGTTTTCCACGGGGACACGATTGCCGTCTGGGATTTAAATGGAAAAAGCGTCGGAAGTAGGAATTCCATGTACGATCTTTTGCCAATGTCGATCGTTAAAGATTGATGAATTTAAAGTAAATCAGGAATTCAGAAAGCGAGGGCAAAGTCCTTGACTTATTAGTAATTTTATGTATTCTATATGTCCAGCAACTTTGAGTGCACTATTAAACTTGTAGTAATATTAGAGATACATGGCGAGTAACGATTCAAACATCAAAAGAAGCAACGACTCCTAAACGAAACACGAATACTACACCGTAAACAGTTTGTACGAAATCAAAGCGGTAATCGTCCGCCCGAGCAGTTCCTCAACTTACACCGGCAATTTCATCGAGATAACAGCGGGCTCGTTTGGCTTCCGCCTCGGCGAGCAGAAGGAAGTCGGTCAGTAAAGCCTCGGCGTCTCGGCCGGGGAGAATCGCATTAAATCGAGAGAGAGAGAGAGCCGGTTCGCCGATATCCTCTCTCCCCGGTCGCTTTGACAAATCTCGCCCGGCAAGAAAAGCCTTCGGCGCTAATCGCCGCCGCGGGGATACCGGTATATAATTGCAGCAGCCCGAGCCGCTGATTGACGCGACGCGCGGAGAGTAACGGGAATCCGAGGCACGACCGGATGGCACGATCATTGATTCCGACGAGAGAGAGAGAGAGAACCGATGACGCGACGCTGATGCCCAAGACGAGGAGTCACGCCCGCCGGCGATGCACGTAAGCTTCTGTTGGAGTTTCGTGAGCCAGACGGGCGTCGGGATATACCTCTTTTATTCGAGGATACCTCTTTATTCCTTGCGGGGGCGGGGGTGAGTTTCGAGCTGGAATAATAATTGGGTCGATGGATTAAAAATGAAAAAGCGGGGTTTCATTAAAAGTTCGTTTATCAAGGTGGGGAGTATAGAGATAAAATCAGATTATGAGCTCACCGCTGTGACAAACACAGGAATTATTCAGTTTAATAAAGGGAACTGACGCAATGTAATTGACAGAACTGAGGAAATAATTTATTGTTTGCTTTAATTAAATGAAAATTGAACAAAGGTAAAGGCACCGACGAATTTTAATTTTAATATTTCTTTGAATTTTCGGTAAAGCTGTGGAATAAAAATATAGCTTGCCGTATTTTTTGTTGAATTAAAATTATTTCAAACGAATTAAATTAAAATACGTAAAACAAAGTTCGCGTCGTTAACATAAAATATAACTGCAACAAAATAAAATAAAATATAAAACATATATCTACCATTCTCTTATTACATTAAATTAAGCTTCAATTAATTTTAAATTATTCATGCATTTGTGTCGTACCGAAACAGAAAATGTTTACAAGAAATAAATAAACTTTACGTAATCCTTTTAAGTAAAAATATTTTTATTAATTAATTGAACGAATCGAACGCAATGGATTTGCATTCGATTGATGGTCATCTCGTTGTAGATTTAATAAAAATAATGGAACGTTGCGTTTAAACTAATTTAATGTGAAAACGAGAGTTAATTTGCTGCGCACCGTTTCATTTTTTTCCACGGAGCCACGAACGAGTGCGAATTGTACTGCGAGAAGAACCGCAGTCTTTAATAACGGTAATTAAAAAGATAAGTAACGATGGAACACTCCGTGAATTTTATTCGAATGCTCTTGCAAATTGTGGAACCCGGTAAAAAATGGACTCAACAAATGTTTAATAGAAAATTAATTTCTCTCGCTTCTTTTATCGCCAAACGCATAAAATTTACATTAAACCGAAGGCGACATTGAAAAAGGGAATAAAGACGTGTCCACTGCTTTCGCCTGCATTCTTGTATAGGCGAACTAATGGATTCGATATAATGCCAAGCCGTCCAATAACTTACAATCGAAGAATCATTTCGTGTTATTTCACTTCCGTTAAGAGGAGTGAATTGCGCGTTTTGTCGTAGGTGTCGAAAATGTGGGAGGACGATGCTTTGTATCTCCGTTCGAATTTTTTTTTTTTTTGAAACTCGCAGATTTCAAAAGCCGCGATTGTCTAACTTTATGAATAAAGATAATTAAAAAGTTGTAAAAATAATGTAGTCCCGATCGAATGCTAATTCGAATACTGTGCATCATCTCTTTGAATAAACAAACGCGCACTTTTTTTCACTCCTTAACAAGGCACGGCGAATCAATTTACGCGCTTTTAAAATCTTTACTCAACCACCGTAAGCAATTACCCCGACCGAAAGCAGCGCTTCTCCGAATCCAGAAACACTCGGAGAGTGAGACCGAGAGAGCGGCTCACCTTGGAAAAAAATTGGCAGCCCGTGAGAGAAAAAAGCGGGGCGGAACAGCGCGATTTCTCCTCGAAAAATGTTTCGAACGCCGGGCGATTGTTTTGATCGCGTCTCTCTCTCTCTCTCTCTCTCTCGATCGAGGAGAGACGTCTCTCGGGCGCCGACGCAGGTGAATGAATCTCTCCCGCTCTTTCTCACGCTTCGCTTTCGTCTCTTTTCCCGTGTCCGTCGACCCTAACTATCTATTTATAGTGCGAGTGTGTGCGCGTTTTCACCGTCCCGTCTTTCGCGTCTTGGAAATTCGCGTTTAATCGGCGCATCGCGCTACCGCCGAGTAATCCGCCTCTGCTCGTGCAAGCTGGGGTAATTGAGGCGACTACTGACACCTTCGGGCTTCGAGGGAGATATTGTTCTTTTATTTTGGCTTGTTATTTCGCGAGAAAGAGAGAGAGAGAGTTCTTTTAATTGATTTTATTTCGAGATTAACGGTGATCGTAATAAAAATTAAAACGACGATTGCAGTATATATTTTGGTAGAATTCAAATTGATTAAAAGATTTTCGGAGCAAATGAAACTTACATTTTTATACTTATTACATATAGCTGGAGAGGCTTTATATCGACGTATTTTGCAGAATTCACTGTTCGTTTATTCACATTATTATTTTTAATCAAACCCTGTATCTTTCAGTGATCCTGCATTCGATTCTCTACAAATCTGGTCCATTTTAATGAAATCGAAATTTTTTAATCATCATACATTGATACATTGTTTAGACAGGGTGATAAAAGAATTCGAGGGCAACCCTCTAATAGGTCACGCTCAACTGCATTTTCCCCATAAAAAAATAATCAGAAAGATATAAAAATATGCCCTTTGATGTTTCAAGTAACTGCGAGTCCCTAATCAAAGAAATTAAAATACTTGCATATTTATACAGCGTTTCATTAAACTTTTTAGAGGGCACTTTTTTTTATCATCTTCACTTATTGGAATCATTAGGCGAACATCTCAGTTCATTTAGTTTACAAATTAATTGCGATACCGGCTAACTACCTCAACATCCAGTCGTAGATTCCGCCTCTCCTCGCGCCCGTCGCGGTCCGTTTCGCTTTAACCCTCCTTTTTTTTCTCCTCCATTCGCCTCTCGTCCTCCTCTATTTTCCACGACCGAGACTGGTTCAAGCTCGTTCTCTTTCCCTCGGCGCCGTCCTTTCCGTCGTTATGCTCGTTCTAAATCGGTAGCAAAACAAGTAACAAGCCGTAATTTTGGCCCGAGGTCCGCTAATCCGCCAGGCTAAGATGGTTTCGCGCGATGCGCTAAGCGGAGATGCAATGGAGTTTCTCGAGACGAATTATCCTGTGGGTTATCGGTGAAAATTCAGTCTGAAGACCGCTTCGGCAAACGAGTGCTGAATGACATGTTTTTTCTGTTGACGATTGATTTTTTAGATGCAGCTTGAACTTTACCGTTTGTTATATAATTAGTTCACATCTAAATGCGCGATGTGAAATGTGATACTCAACGCTTAGTGAGATTGTATAATTGATTTTGAATTTTATCAGTGTTTGCATTCGAGGGCTAAAAATACTAAAAGGAATTTTATCTCCCAGCCGAGATTTTTGACGACTGCGAAAGTGTCTTATCGTGGTCCTATTTTGTTCAGGTTGTTCCGCTCTTTGATCTGGCCCCGTCTCGTAAATTTAATGCTGAAAATAAAACATCTGGAAAATGTGCTTAGTGTGGGGCCATTCTTTCATCTGTTTATCTCGCGGAAGACCATATTTCTCCCAGAAAACTTTTTAACGAAACGTCTTCCCGTTTCTTTTTAGGACCGAAGCTATAAATTTTTCCCATTGATCTATTATCCATTCCGGCTACTTTAATCTTTCGCAACGTTATCTTAATTAACGTTACCGGCAAATAACATTGGGCCTGGCAATTAAATCCACATTAACTTTATCTACCTGTTTACCGCGTTTCACTTAGTTGAGAAATAACCGAGTTCTCAGCTTATATACCGTAAACCCCAGCCCGGACAATCGATACTTCGAATCAGAAAAGCAGCACGTATATATCCAGCCGTTCGGCCTGACAGTAACAAGGCCCGATCACTACCAGTCACCCGCTCTCGGAGTCTGGAACATGCGTTTCCCGCTACTTTACAAGCAATCCACCGTCCGTGGAGAGAAAATTCTCTCTCTCTCTCTCTCTCTCTTCTTACGCGCGTCCCGCGGGAAAGAAATCGCGCGCGGGCTACTCTCCGCGGCACTCGCTGTTGTATCGGCGCGAGATCTCGCGAGGTGCAACCCTATCCCCGCGCGAAGAACGTCGACGGTGTATATAGACGCGTAATCGAATTCCCGTACGTCGTCCTGCGGAAATTATCCTCGGAAATCGGTGGCGGGGCGGGGGGAACGAGTCGGTCTTACATTTTGATGGAGCGACGCAACGCCCGGCGCATAAAGAGAACGACGCGCCGCACAGGTGCGAGAGCGTTTTCCCTTGCTGCGCGCGCGGCTCCCCGCGCAGGAAGCGATGCGCGTCGGCCCCGCCACCTTGAAGAGCTGGCCATTAATTAGTTAACGCGCCTGCACCGCTAACTGATTATTAAGAGGCTCGCTCTGTTGCCCGCGGGGTCTGGCTACTGCGAATAATGTGTGCTGCTTCGTTTGTGCCGTCGTGGGGTTGGTAGATTACGTTGGAATACTTGGAGCTTCAATGTTTTTGTAACGAACTCGTCAGTTGTTGTCGTCATGTAAATAAGTTTCGATCGAATCGACATTTTAATTCAGCAGAAAGTGGCAAATCGCGACGAACTGAATTCATTGTATCGACGTTGCGATTGCTTACTTTGAAATATTTGCATATAAAATTGATACACCGGCCTGCTTTCCAACTGGAATTACCTCTGAATTTCCGCCCCGAGAGCTCTCTAATACCGATCGCGCTCTCTGCCTTCGGTGTTTCTTTCGATTCAAAGTTTTTTTTTCCGCTGGAAGCAATTTGAAAAAGAGGAAGCGGAGGTTTCGCTCGCCGGAGAGACGAGAAGAGCGTGAGAAATAGAGACGGAGAGGAGCTGCCCGTTCGGAGTGAAAGGGAGATGAGAAGTTCGTTCGGGAAAGTGAACAGCATCGCCGGACTGCACGAGAGAGCCGAGTGAAAGAGGACGAGTCTCCCGCTTAGTTAGATTAGAGGACGAGTGAGAGGGAAGATGTAAGGTCGAACTCGGCGTCGTTACGAAAGGGCGGTGACGCGTCGGGATAATCTAGATGAAATGAACGGGCACACCGAGTCGTTTTCTGATGTTTCTGGCGCTAACATTTCGCGGATAATTAATTATTATTGGAATTTATATAGTGGTGGTAATGACATTTATTCCGACGGTTTATTACTGAGACGTAAAAGATTTTGAAAAATTTTTATAGCAAAACAATTTGTACAATGACAGGATATGTTTTGATCGAAAATACTATGTATTTGAGCGTTAAAATCGAGCAACTAGTAGTGCAATTCTGAAACTCAACATCTGCAGGACAGTTTTTTCCAACACGATTATTACAATGAAAGCTTTGAGAAATTAATCGGCATTACGTAAACAACGCATATATAAGAAAAGTCATTCATTCGAACGTCTCGCGGAAAATAAAAGTACAAACTAACTGCGTCAGCTCGACGATATATAGGATCCAGCCCTAAAAAATGGCGCTTTAATTGACGAGTGAAAAATCCAGCCGGGCGATAGTTCCCCCTTATTAACTCGATAAAACGTTCTCACTTACTTCGTTATCGCCGGCAGCACGAGTCTCCGCACCCGTCGAGTGTCATTCAACTCGCAATTTCGTAATTTCTCCCTCTCTCCCTCTCTCTCTCTCTCTCTTCCCGTTGTCCCACGAGCGCGAGCGAGAGGGAAGAGGAGTCCCCGGCGTGCATTGACAATGAGAAACGGAAGCAAAAAAAGGAGAAGGAGAGCGAGAAACTTCTCTCTCCCGGCTTTTGTTCCTCCTTCGCGATTACCGCAAGGCAGCTGCCATGAGAAAAGGCGGAAAAAGCCGCGGCCGCGACGAGAGAGAGAGCGGCTCTTATCGCGAGTAATGCGTACGTTCCGCAGCCGCGGCTGATCTCTGCTATCACCGCTGCGCGGAGCCTCTAATTGGTCCCGCGACTGCTGCGCAGCCTGGCCGGGGGACTTAATTGATCGGCGACTGCGTGGAAGTTCGAGAGAGAGAGAGCTCTTCTACGATTTGTTTTGATTATTACGATCGACGCGAGTCGTTCCGAGGAGTATCGCTGTATCGTAGGAGGCGGAGATTGTTTTATCGCGAGCGGACGCGAGCGCGGTGAAAGGGCTAGAAAGTAAACAATCAATCACGCCGTGCACAATCTATAACCTTGTTCTTTTGTCGGCTCGTTAAAGAGACTTTCTTTGCATTATCTATGCCGCGATTTTTTAATATCGACTCTCGGAGCTTCTTGAAATTAAAAAGTCGGTGTAACGCGATGTTGTTTGCAGAAATGCATGCATTTTGTTAAAAATTACAATTTTAATGATGCAGTACATCAATAATGACAGCAAATACATTGAATTTTAAGACAAGACAGCGCGTTGAAATTCTGAAAAATTTTTAATTTACAAGAAGCAGTAAGGTTCGGCATTATAAAAAGCTTTATTGTTATATACCTTAGCTTCAAAAGAGAAACGTTCTTTTACGCTGCTTCAAGACGCGCCTGCCTCAGCAGCCACAATAACATAGTTTTTTATTATAAGCATAAACCTGCAAGTGTAAAGACATTAAGCATAAGTAGAAGAAATCTCGTCTTCCACTTTTTTTTTTTTTTTTCGTCCATATAATTCAGGGCGGCAGTAAAGGCCCACAGCTGCAGCGAGAAGTACAACAATGTAACGAAGTTACCGTTTTTCTCCGTCGTCCCTCTTCTTTTTACGGCTTCGGCCGCTTGCTTGCAGTCTGTTCCTCTCTCTTTCTCTTGGCGTCTGGCGGGAAGAAAACCCTGAGATGCGCACACTCCTCGATTTCTCGTAAATTTACGCTTCTTATCCGCCTGTCTGGCACTCCGCGTCTCGATTCCCCTCATTTCCTGCTTTCTTATAATACAATTAACCCTGATGATAGTCCGATGCGGCCGCGATAAAAGAGCAGCGCCGGGACGAAAATTAATATGACCCGAGAGCGAAATTTTTCGTTTCTGCGGCTCGTCAAGTACCCGAGTTGCGTTTATATCTACCGAGGTTTTCTCGTTGTATAACATTTTCATATTTTCTCACGTGATTGAAGGATATAACGTTATGTAAAGTGGCGATTACGCTAAATTGAAAACCCACAAGGATGTATCAGTTAGTATACACACAAGATTATAGTTATCTCGAGTAGTCATTTCGCTGAACAATCAAGCGGACGTATCTGATATTTGATCAGACTTCGAGCGCAGTCAATAAAGCTTATAAACTTGACGTTCGCTAAAATCTCTATTATAATTTGCGTGGAAGCGCCAATTTACATGCGCGGCGTGCGCGTAAAGCAACATAAAACTGATAGATACAACGAATATAAAAGAAGGTTATTGCCGTTTAAGCCGACTCTTTATTATAAAGTCGACGATTTTTATGACTCATAATTTCGCCTAGAATTTTTAGGCCGAAGGCACACATAAAACTCTCTCGACGTCGCTGCTTCTCTCGCAATCGCCAAATACGCCGAGCCCACGCGACGTTTCGTTTTAATCATCTGCCCTCGCCTTTCTCGTCGGTCAGAGAAAATTCAGCACCGACGGCGCGTGACGTTAATACCACCTCGCGTCAACTTCTCTCGGCGGCGTCCGTTTTCGAGAGAAAGAGAGAGAGAGAGAGCCTTGATTGGCTTTAGGAACCGAGGCTCCTTTCGACCTCTTCATTCGAGGCGCGGCGCAGCTTCTGTTTTGCCTCTTTATTTGTTCTCTCTCTCGGCTTTGTCTCGGGAGCGACGAATTCATCGCTGGCCGATTGACAGCGCAAGCATAGATTGTTAAACAGGGCAGAAGAATCGTATCGAAAGAAGTAACTGGATCGTGATGAAAAATGCGAGGCTGCACCGAGAGAGGCCCCAGATAAGTCGTGTGACGAGCTTTCTGCGATGAAAAGTAAAAAAGTTTTTAACATGTAGACGTAAAAGCAAAGATTTTGCTTAAGTTGTGCTCAAGTTCAGTCTCCGCTTCGATACGTCCAGTTTATCCAAGCACCCTCGCTTCCTCTAACATTGATTTAGGTATTTCAATAGACGGAAACTAATCTCATCTTCGAAGTCGGGAAACTGCCTGTTCGAATTGCAAAATCACTTGGCCGCCGCTGGAGATTCTCGTCAAAGCGGTGCATATTGCAAATGAAATCCAAACTCGTTTCGCGGAGCGCAGTTAGCCTACATCCTAACAGCAATTTTCCGAGCGCGAAACAATTTCCCCCCTCGAAACAAGGTAATACAACGCAAGACTCTATTCATTCGTAGTCTCATCCGGGCGGCTTTCATTATTTTCCACCGAGCGGCAACGACGCAGTCGACGAGGAGAGCGAGGAAAAGGTTGCCTCCTCTCGGCAGTGGCAAAGGCTGCACGCCTGATTGAATTACGAGGGCAAAGCTCGGCAAGAAATCGAGCGCTCGCCGCGCTCCTGCAGGAAGTGTCTTTATTTCAGCGCCTTTTTATATCCTGCCGCACCGCGAGGCGGAGGGGGGGGGGGAAAGTCTTCTTTCCCTCCCCGGTTGTATAGGATGTGTTGCGAGCGAGACGCTCGGCCGACTCGAGACCTTGACTCCCGGCGTCGACGTCCTCGGCGGCTGCCGCTCCGACGTTCGACGTTTTCCGGGTTATTTTCTCGATAAATGCATTATGAGATTGCAGTCGGTCTCGCTTGGGAGATTGCCTTTCTGTGAGAGTTATAACACGTTTGGTTTAGTTCGGATTAAACACGACGATACGTGAATTCAATTTCGATTGGAGTGGCGAGCTTTGAGAGAGCGCGGATTACGTAAGAATCGTGTACCAGAAGAGGTTGAGTATTTTTAAATGTTCTCGGTTGTTAAATAGGGCTTAACACTGCAACATTTATTGCATTCGCATTTTAAATAAACATTATTTTATAGAACATTTTATAACGTAATTTATCCGATGGGTAAAGCGTCCAAGTAAATGAACTGTACGTGCACGGGCAACTAATAATTGTCCAAATGAAGAAAATGGGAGAGGGGACTTGCGGAAAGAGGCGGCGCTGCAAAAAGCACGTGCTCGGGACTGCACTTGCGCAATCTCGAAAAGCTCGGAATTGATCTGCTCAAGGCTCGCGGAGAAGAAAGATTCAGCGCGTGAATTTAAAATCGAATTAATTTATTTTAGACTATAAACTCGGTTCTCTATTATTTTTGGTTTATGTAATAGTTAACAAGCTTTCCAATCTACAAAAAATAAAAAGACACTTTCATCAGTTAGAAGAAACTTATTTTTTCCAATATTTTGACGACCCCGAGAGCTTAATTTGACTAAATTGTTACAAACTCTTGATAACACCCAACTTGTAAAAATGACTAAAGTTAAAACGAATCTTCACTCACCGTAAAACAGATCGTTGAACGGTCATTTCTCCACTCCGCCAGCAATCGACAATAAACCTCCCCTCTCGCAGAATAATCTCGCAGTCAGTTAATTCAGATTGACACCTCTCCCCCCGGTCCTCTCGCGCTTAAGGAAACTCCGGCGTGCTCTCGAGGAGCGAGAGAGAGAGAGAAGATTGGGTTCATGCCGAGCATACCTGCATCCCGAGGAACGGCGAATCCCCCGCGAGGCGTGTCGCGCGCGCTAAACTAATTCGCCCTCTCCCCGCGCCTCCCGTCTCGAAATAATCCAGAACCGGGAACAAAGACGAGAGGCGCGAGCCGGGAGTAACGGCGGAAACACCAACGCAGCCGGGACACGGAGAGCCGAAAAGGGTGGCCGTCGTCTGGAGGAAGGGAAATCGTGATTTACCGACTGAAGCGTGTGTCTCGTGTGGCTTAGGACTTCGGAGGAGGCTCGATTTTTTGCCGAATTCTCGCGCTCTTCCCGCGCTGAGTTATTGCGAAGATTATTGCAGTTTGCTCGGGAAACTGTCGGGGGTTGATGATGAAATAGCGTCGTATGGAGTTATTGAAAACGTTGATTTGAAATATATTCCAAGAGAAGGTTATTAGATTTTTTTTAAATAATATTTTAGGTTATACCAATTTGTTATAAAATAAATTTTTTTTTAACCAATTTCGAACCGTGGATGAGAACTTGAAAAATTAAAAGAAAGATTTATTATGCCTTTATATACTTATAATAATAATAACGTGTACGTCAATGAGCGTCATTTTAAAGTGCGGAAGAGAATATTAAAGGCTTTAAAAATACACATGACCCAATTGTCAATCCCAATTACCGAATGGTCAATGGAAATTAAAACAGGAAAAGGCCAGGATGTCGTTGCCCCGTTCAGAATCAGTATCACGAAATTAATACATGAAACGGCTAATGAATAAATCACTCGGTACACAACACGCAAAGAATGTAATATCTAAATTGCTGCATTTATTATACACAAGTTCGGTTGCCACCCGGCTAAAACTTGCGTTTAATACGGGGATAAAAGAAACGATAAGCGAACCGGGCATTCAAGCATTAATTAACCGGTTGAAAGAAACATCCCTACATTAGGCCTAATTTCATGCTAATTATTTTATTTGCAATGTCGCCGTAGATTAACTAAATACGTACCGGACGATTCCTTATCAATCCGCCCGTAAAATAGCCTAACATATACCTCGTCCGAACCTCCGTCGTCCGAAAATCCGCTTCCGTTATTAACTTATCAAAGGAGGCGGATGACTCGGCGCTTTTTCGCGAACACAAAAAAACATCCGCTAAAAAATAGTTTGAGCGGATCGAAACGCGCGTCGGTGGCAAAGGACCGAGCACAGTCAAAGGGGGAGCAGAAGCTCGAGAGCGTAGAGGCGAGAGAGAGGGGTTAGGGAAAATGGTCGATAGCGGCTGACTCTCTTTCTCTCGCTCGTTTCGACGAACAACGCAGAGAGAGAGAGAGGGAGCTCCTCTCTTCCGCATAATTAGCCGCGCTGAATATTCCCCGGCTCGGTATAAACCAGTTTCCACCTCGGAAACTGGTCTAGCCCGACGACCAATAAAAGGGCCGTGTTGCTGCGAGCGTCAGCTTTTTGTGATACCCCCGGTGTTCTGCTTCTCCTAACCAGCCTCTTTCTTTCTTTCTTTCTTTCTTTCTTTCCTTCCCTGCGCCGCGACGCGCGTGCCTTTTGCATGCGCGTTTCCATTCGGGACTCGCGTGATTTATACCCGGATTAACTCGTTTCGATTTAGCGAGCCGGATATACGCGGAGAGGAGAAGAGCTTGTCAATGCGCGCGTAAAGTGCGACTACTTTGAGGAAGGTCCCCGCTCTCTGACTTGCCTGTTTTGCTTCTACGTTTTTGCGATTGCGCGGCGGATGTGTGTTGGATAATCGGGAGTGCGATTTTGGTTTTACGAGGATTGGCTTTTAGTTTTCGTTGGCTTTAGAGTACTTTTTCCTGCCTGGCTTTGTATCCTTCGAACGAATTTGTTCTGTGTTCTAAGCAACAGTTTTTTTTAGATGCCCTCGTGAGTATTTATATATACATACTTTTTCAACGGCAACAAAGATTCTATAAAAAGCCTAAGCCGTTGTTATTTCTAATGCACTGCAACTAAAAATAAATCACAGAACGGCGCCGTTAATACTCAGGTGCGCCGCAGTACATTAGATTCCAGAAATTTAGACGGCAATAAATTACGAGCTAAAAATATTTTGATTAAAAGCTTCGGCGACCGTCAATAAGCAGCAGTTAATTACATAATATACAGTTCGGAAAATAAGAAAGGACGCGCTTTACGTCCGATCGCTCGGAAGTCAATATCAATCTCGCAACGTGAAATTATTTACTCGGCATACATCGTCAAAGGTGAAAAGGAGACTCGCGAGGAGGGGTGAGTGAGCAGTCGAGTTAACGAGTAGTTATTACCGAAGCCCGACGTTCCTTACCCGCGAGTGCGCGATGCCTCGCGCGATAAACTCCGCATTAGACGTCACGCGGGAAGGGAATAAATAATAAAATACGGCTTTGTGGCCGCGAGAGAGTCGAAAAGTAATTGCGCGGTAATGAAAAGTTTATTCGAAAGGGGATCCTGGGCTGGTGTAGCATTGCGCGGAATACGCGCGCTTTTCTATTAAGCGCCGCTGAAAAAAAAAATCTGAAATGGAACGAAATTTTTATTGAGCAGTCCGCCTGGTACAGTTAAATCGTAAACTTGATATACATCTTTCATTAACCGCAGTTGAAAAGCTACGCGAGGCAGAAGCTTTTTGTCGGCTATTAGTTCCGTTTGCGTCGGTTGTATCCGAGAGAAATGTCAGCCCTTTTCCGCCGCTCAATTTGCCTCTTTTCAAGCTTGTAATTGTTGGTCGAGCGACAAATACATCCGTCTAAGAAAATCTGCTCCTCGGCGATTGAATTTGCAATAAATTTCACGCTAATAAAACTTGTAAACAATAGCAAGCGCAGAGAGTTAATTATATACAAAAACATTTCGTTTCCTTGTTACCAAAGTTTCTTCGTTAGAGTTATTCACCGGAGGAAGCTTGCAAATTTTTTTATTAACAATGTACAGGTCTTGAGCAACTTCATAGTAATACAGAGTCCGTAGTATTTATGAAGTACCGACTTCTTTTAAATTTCTGCCTTCCGACTTCGTTGTGCTGACATTTCGAATAAAAAGTAAGAAAATCTTATTAAAAAACTTTTGCAATTAAACTGGAACTACTCCGGAGCGAAATACAGCAGATCAACCAGACAGTTCCAGTTAATATCCGTCCAATATTCGACCCGCAACGCTAATTGACATCCGCGGATCATCCCTAACGCGATATCCAGTCCAGTACATCGACCTAAAACTTCTCTTTTCGCGGAACCGCCCTCGTACACACCTCGAAATTCCGGCGGAACTAAACAGAGCCCATAAAATACCCCACGGACAGACACACCGTCCAAGCGAGCGTCGCGCGAATCGGCGTCGTCGTCGGCGCAGGAAGGATGTCCTGCCGCGCGGCGCATCGCGCGACTGGCGCGTCGCGCCGTTGTTTGCGCTGAATATTTACGGGCGGCGCGTGTACACGATGTGCCGCGTCAATTACCGACACATATACCTGTACGCCCGTTTGGCGACCCTCCGCGCCGGGGAAAATAATCGCCGATTCGCGGAGGTAATTTTCTTGCTTTTTAATGTCGAATGCGAGAAGGGGATGGACGTAGTCGATCGGGGGTAATTATGGTGACGGGAGAATCGTACGCGCGTCAACGCGGTAGAAAATGTAAGAGGCTGATTAGATATAGTTTCGTTGTTACGCGTCTTTTATTGAGATTACGGGCGCGTACGGCTGCGGTCGTAAGTGTGTTTTTCGATGCAACGAACGGGCGTTATTATGCTAATTTCTGGTTTTAAGTTGAATAATCCATAAATTAACGTTGCACCTTTATAGAGGGGAAATTGCATTAAGTTAATAGAGCCTCGCAGGAGGAAATTAACGTGTGTTTAATTAAAAAAAATATATTATTTACACCTTTTCCGACCTTTATAAGATTATAAATCTATTATTCCATCCAAATTTTACACGTTTATTACAATAACCAAAGCAGGGGGAAAACAGCACGTTAATTTCGTTCAAGTTCACGAAAGACTTTCTCAGGAGTCGAAAAGTGTTCAGCCAGACCGCGGCAAAGAACCCACCTTCAACGAAAACCATGCAAAACGAGTGCGAAGCAGCCCCTTTCCAGTAAAGCTCTCTCACCGAAAATCCACTCATTGACAACAATGAATCCCCATCGTGCTCGGACCGCGGCGGCAGAAATTGAAAATCATCGAGCGCAGCGGGCATTAGTCCTCGAAAGCCAGCCAATTAAAAGCCGCGCTCGCTCTCTCGGCTCGCCGTGGCCGGAAGCGCAGGGGCCGGCGCGTCGCTGATGCGTGCGCAGTTGCGCGCGTGCACACGTATATAATATACGCGTGCGGGAAAAGCAGGGGGGGGGGGGGCAGGACGCGGAACGGCGGACAACGGAAAAGGAGGGTGCCTGCCGTCTGGCTCGCCTCGCTTCTTTTTCTGGTTTTTTTTTTTTTTTTTTCTTTTTCGTCTCCGAAGCTGCGGGCCGCGGCCGTCGATGCTCTACCGCCGAAGAGGACTTGTTGCCCGACGCGCGGGGCGTTGGACTTTCGAGCTGTTGAACTTGCGCTTTCGAGCTTGCCTTCTTAGGCTTTTTATGAGGGGAGATAATTTTACGGCTTTTTACGCGTTTTCCCTGTACTTTTCACGCAAAGTTAGCCTTTACTGGGATAACTAATTTTTCAGTGCCTATGGGTCTGCAGATGCAGAGGAATTAAGTTTTCGTTTAAACGCGCGTTGGTTTTAACAATTTCCCGTTGTCGTGCAATAATACCGTTGCTTTCACGAGTAGCATTATTTATATATTTTACCGTTATTCAACGCAAAATCAATAACTCGAGCGCTACCTTTGTTCACATTATTATTCCAAACTCGAGCAAACAGTATAAATATTACACCGAACCATTTCGCGAGCGCGGCGACAAAGAGCACTTGATTATATTCAAAAAAGCCGAGTTCCGAAAAGCACATCGTCGCCGGCGCCGTTGTGTCACTCCCCCCCATATCCGAATGCTCCAAAGACACACGCGAATCCCGTTGTGCGGTCGTTCTCTCATCAATCATATAAAACTCGCCTCGGCTCGTCGCATTATGCCCATTGTTTCGTCCGCGTTTACGATCACCGGGCCGAATTTCACGTTCTCCGCCTTCCTTTATTAAATATACGGCTCTCTGCTCTCTCGGGCTTTTTCGTCGCGAGCCCCGCCGCCCCGCATCATGCCTCCCTCCCTCCCGCTTATCGCGCGAACCTTCCGACCCCAGTTTCGCCCAGTACCCCAGTCGCTCTCGCTTTTGTGCCACGGCCATCTCCCCCGATGAAATCACGCGCTCCGCAGCCGGGAGAGAGAGAGAGCTCTCTTCGGAGTCACCCTTCTCTCTCGGGGCGAGTGTATACATCGAGTCTGTGGCGGCTCCTCGTTGCATCGGAGCGAAGGGAGATGCGCGGATGGAGTGTGTGTGTGTGTGTGTGTGATGCTGGGGATAAATTTTTTAAAAGTTTGGCAACTTGCGCGGTAATGCTGCTCGAGGGGAGGCTCTCGAGGGCGCCGCGCGAGATTGGGTTACCCTTCTAGTCTGATAAAGACTCTTAGGAGCTTCGGTTCATTTGTGTAGGCTTTGTTATAGGGCTGGGTGGTAATTTCGGCGTGTGGTAAATGGGAAAATAAGTTTAGTTTTTATAAAGCAAATGTATTGCAAAACTTTATCAAAACCATTTATTATAGAAATAAATGAATTTATTAATTTTTCACCAAAACTAGAGTCAAATCAGCAAACAAGCTCGGAAGCTCAACTCCAATTTCCCTAATTATCGATCAGTAGCTGCAGCAGTGGGTGTATCAGCTCCGCTCGAACGAAACTCGGAAATTGCCGGGCCATTAAGCAGCGATTAGGCGGTCCCGCTGTCGTCGTCGGGGGAGGTCCACGAAAATCCGCGATCGATCCAAATATTTGCCGGTAAATCCCGTCAACTATCGGCTCCGCATCCTCCGGATCCGTCCGGGCACTCGAGGGGGGTGGTTGGGGGGCGACAGAGAGGGTAGACAGCCTCGACTGCCGCACCCGACGCTCGCGCAGGCGTCGGGCTCTCTCCGGGCCGGAGCTGCGTCGGCGCTCTCGCTCCTCGGTGTTGCCAGGTGCCGCCGGCCTCCTGCGGCCCGAGAGCCGGCCGGTGAGTCCTTCGCGAGCCGCCCAGTAGTACTCCGTCCACGTCGCGCTGCCCGCGACACCCCCCAACGATCCGTCTAGCGACCTTGCCGCCTCCACGGCTGACCTTGCGAACGACTCCATCCCTGTCCTCCGAGCCAGTCCGAGATTCCGAGAGCTCCTTCGCTCTCGCGTTTCGAGAGCCGAGCGGAGCGTGAGCCACGTGTCGTCGCACTTTGAATTCCATGGGCGAATATCCTGCTCGCCGCTCATTTGTAAGAACGACCGTCTGTTTATTTGCTTTTTAGAGGCGGAAGATGGCCAAGTAAATAACGCGAGCTCCGTGTCTCCTCCCGGCGTGTTTTTCCGCCGGCAGAGAGAGAGAGAGTGAGAGAGAGAGAGGTGAAAAAGGGGGCGGAGGAGGAGGGAGCCAGCGAGACGCCAGGTTTTCGAGCCAATCGATCCCGGCGCCCAACGTCGGCTAATGCACTGACCATAACCAAGAGGAAACCCGAGGCAAAAAGAGAGAGCAGCAGCCAGAGCCGAGAGTCGTCGAAAGGGGAATTCTGGAAGCTCGGGATTTTTATACACGAAGCGACCGAAAGAAGAGAGTAACCGATGTGCCGGAAGTGCGAGGCTGTGCTCCGTGAATGAGGAGGTAGTCATTCGGTGAAAGATCATTCTTTACTGACTCGTTTTGCTCGTTCGCAGTTTTGTTAATTTTCATTTCTGTTGCTGAACTTTTAAAGAGTCCTTTTTACGGACAGAGCTTTTTCTTGGAAAAAAAAAAACGTTCATAAAAATCTTTTGGAATTAACTTCAGTCATTACCATCTAAACTCTAAAATAGAAAAATTTCAAAAAGTAAGTTCGCAAAACTAAACGAAAGAGTTAATTGCTTTGTTGCGCGGGTAACGGCGAGACGGCACAATAAAACGAAGCTAATGGCTTTTCACGAGATAATGACTTCCTCCCTCCCCGTATAGTGTTTAGTGCTCGCACGCGAATGAAGTGGTGCTATTTAGGATGATGGTGGAGCGCGTCGAGGGTCACCTGTTCATGTACCGCCGGCCCGTCTACAGGGTCTTCCAGTACCTCGAGACCGAGTGAGTATATATATACACACGCTTATCGGCGAGTCGTTCGCCGGCTGCTTTTTATCAACAAATCGAATATGCAAATTCCGCGAGGCTCGCGGGAGGCGCGTGTTTTGTCGATGCGGCCGCAACCGGCCGACGGCGTTTCCATGGTGAATCGTCCTCCGCGCGAACCATCGGATTTCGATCGCTCTGCGGCACGCGCCCACACACACGCGCGCGCGCGCGCGCGCGCAAGCACAACCCTTTGACAAGTTCGGTCGGTGAACTTTCCGCTTTTGTTATAACTGCTTTGGCAGGTGGCCTTTTAGGCTGATTTCATTTTCAGGGAAATCGGTTTTGCTAGTACGCAGCGTTCGGACAATGTTATTAGATTTGCTGGGAAAATATTCGGTTTTTTTTTTACCCTTTCGAAAATCGATATCGCTTTTCAAATGAGAAACTGTCGGTTAGCTGTCTTAGTAATAAAAATAATGTAATTTTTGAGCCTGAATTGGATAATTTTCGAAAACGTCTTTATTACGTTCAAAATCGAATCGTATAATTTACATCTAGTTTTAAATAATAAAATGAATTGTTAGTACAATACACATATAACTTATATAACTTAACAAATTACGTAGAAATATATGTATATATTATAAAATTACATAGAAATCAATAAAATTTACTCTGGGGATGTAAGTAAGACTTGGATTTATGTGAAATCATTTTATAAATACGATTTAATTTCTTGGAAATTATTATCAGCCGTGCTGCTCTTCAATCTCTTACGAATCCAACGAATATTCTGATTAATATTAACGTATTTCCATGATACCCAACTTTGTGCATCATCACATGTGTACGCAATCATTCCAACCTGTAATATAATATTTCAATGTATACTTAATCTCTGACATTTATGTTCAAATTTAATATCGGTTTTGATGAGCTTTACCAAAGTATCGTCGACTACTATTGGCGAGCCCAAGGGAGGGCAATGAACATTGTTTTCAGTAACAGAATCTTCTTCAGTTTCATCTTTTTCGAAAATTCTGGGTTCAATCTAAAAATAATTTAAGAGATTTAATGCCTCTATGAGTTATTAATTTTCTAGAAAATTATTAATACGTTATCGTCATCGGTAGTTTCTTCGGTGGTTTCAGTTTCTTCAGAGGCTGTTTCCAATTCGCTTTCGGGATTAGTCTAAAAAAATTTAAATGGAATAAATGATTTGTTATTTGCCTAATATACCAAACTATTTCATTAATTAGCAAAGAATTAATGATGTGCATGCAGTAGTAGAGGGCTAAAAAGAAAGACTTTTTATTAATTATTAGTAATTATAATTATTTAAATTAGTACAAAATTATTACCTCACTTTGCTCCGTCGTTATTTCAATATTCATTTTTGACGTTGATGCTAAATCTTCCTGTATGCCTTCAGATGTCTAGAAAGAAATCATTTTTTACTTTCCAATGACTAACTTTAATAATTAATTTAGAGAATGAATTAGAGAATAAACTTTTACTGGTTTTGTCAAAGCGTCAGTTGTTTTTGTGGTAGAAGATTCTTTTTGCTTATTCCAACCATTTTTCTATTAAAAAAATGTTCAGTTTTCTATATTTATTCATTTTATAGAATTGTACTACAATATATTAAAACAATGCATACATCATCATTTCCTCTATCGTCTTTTGAAATCTTAAACGCATTGATAGCTAATTCCAAAAGTTTTATTCCAATTAATTGATAATTTTTTTTATCTAATTCTGTATCAGACATTTGACTATCATAGCACAAATTTCGTATTAAAATTGTATCGTTCAACTTTATAGATTCTTTAATCCAGTCAATGAGTTTCGCGGCTATGGCAGTGCTAGAATTAACTGCAAAGTGAAATATGACATTCTCAGTAATGTTCTCTCCATTATCCTCATTGATATTTTTCCAATTGAGGTCGGGGTAGACTGTATTATCTGCCATAAATTTATTTTTATTTTAAAAGATATTGAAAGCTGATTAATTGCAAATTTTTTTTTTTATGTTAATCGGAACCTTTGAATAACGATGTTACATTATAATCTGTTTCGGAAATTTTTGAGCAATCATTTAATTTTCCCGTTCCCGTATTTTCTGCTTTTTCTTTTGAAGAAGGTTCTAAAGCTGATGTACTCTCAAGCTCTCTAGTCTGTCTAATTACAGCAATCGTCTCCGAGTCTTGTAAGCGTCGAGAATTTTTCTCAGTACTAGTTTGAAGAGACAATTTTTCATCGTTACCGCCAACTAAATTATTCTTTCTATGAGATGGCACTGGCAAGTGTTTAATTTGCAATACTCGTACTAAGTGATGGTTCTGAATAAAATGTGGCGAATTAATACTTACAGCATTTAGTTTAGTAATTATTAAGTCAAATGAACAAATTATTAATGTTTCTTACCTGCGAATTTTCTATGACTGTCAAAAGCCTACATCTATCTGGACAACATAGGTGACCAACATCTTGAAAAGTTTTAAAAGCTAATTTCGGGAAGACCAGTAATTCCTGCGGAATCCTAACTCAATATTTTAAATAAATAAATAAATTACAGATGGCTAATAATTTTTACTGTTATTTTCTGTTTACTGTTGTTAATGTGAAAAATTAATTTTTTAATATTAATTAAACATATATAATTGAATTAATTATTGCTTACGAACAAGAAAGTGTTAAAATGGCGAGATTGTGTTTTGCGTGCTCACTCGAGTCAGGATCGGGTTCATAAAGTGGATGTATCTTGTAGTTTGCAATCTTGATAACGTAACTGTTCTTTTCTAATGCTCCGATGAGTACAGCCAGATCTGCATCGATATAGTGTCTGTGCAGGAAACGGTATTGGGTTACAGATGCAAGGAGTTATAGCCAAAACTACTTGCATTTGTAGAGAAAATTATTCATAAAAGATATGAGGCGTCTTTTATTACTTACGCATTGATTTCGGCATGGTTCATGCACGAAGCTGTTGTCAGAACGAGGTTTTTAGTTAAAATAACTCCGCTGCACATGAAATATCTGGTCTTTCTGCGGATGAAGTGGTATTAGTTACTTTCAAGGTTGCTGAAGCACACAATTATTTCTCTAGCCATCTTAAAAGAAAAGTTCAGCATTGATAAAGTTCAGCATCGTAGCGCAACTCACGTGAATTTCCGAGCAGCAACGTCGCAGCCGGAAATGTCTTCATCTCTGACGATGAAGGCGTGCATCTTCAGAAAGCTATCCGATCCCCCGTAATCAGCTTCGATCCAGAGTCTCGATGACCTCTTATCCCTGAAGAACTCGACACCTGGCACCTTACCATTCCGCGCGGTCTTTCCCTTTCCTTCCCCTGCGGCCGGCATCGGGCCTCGCCATCTCCTCTTCTTCCATATAAAGCCATCAGGCGCGAAGGAGGTTACGCGTCCTCCAATTAAATCGTCAGCGGCGATATCGGCCGATCTGTAAACAGATGTAGCCTCCGAAGGAGAAGCCGCCCAGCGGAAGTCACGTTCCCTGGCGGAAACGTTTCCGAGGCCTATTACGACCGCGCCTCCTGCAGCCGTCGACCTTGAACCCGATTCCTTCCTCATAATTGAGTCGTCGGCGAATAGCAGCAGCGAGAGTATCATTATTTCCACTCGCATGACGAAGGGCTTTTAATACTCGTCTTTCCGCGGGAGAGTCAAAGACCCCGCGGGGACTCGAGAGTCTTACTCTATGACTTTTGTCGCGCTTTTCCGCGACCGAACCGAGGGAATTTCGCTGCCGCGGACTTTCCCCTTCTCCTCGTTGCCGCGCGCAATTAAGAACGCCTAATCGTCCCGATTGTTAAACAAGACGAACGTGCTGCCTAAGTGCGTCGATTCGAAAAGAACTTTTATTTCCAGAGTGCACTTTTGGAGCGAGAAGCCAGGCGGCCGAGTGCTTTTTTACGCCGCGAGAAGTTTATTGACATTGTAAAACGTATGAGTAAGAGAATGGATGATTGATCTTGAAAGATTTTCGATGTTTGGAAAATTTCTTTGAAATTGAGATGTCAATAATAATTTAGATGCTTTAACAAGAACTTACTTAGAATAATTTAATTGTTTTTTAATTAAATTCTAAGATTAATCATTTATAAACAAGTTTTATTTTTCATCACCCAGAAAGTTGTCTAAAGTTATTCTTATAGTTTCTTCCAAGTCAGTAGGATTGTCATTTTGTGGCTGTAATATAAATTAACATGTTTATTTATGCGCTCTTTCATTTAACAATAATCATATTTTTTTAAATACTTTGCTCTTACTATACTTCTAATAATCTAATTGATTCATTACTGTCTACTAAAATTATTGTTTCGATTTTCTTCTTTTTTTATAAACAATCAACTTACTTTGGTCGCCTTCAACAGTGCCTTCTTGCTCATCATGAAAATTATTTCGATTTAATCCTTGTAATATTCCTTTGTAATTCTCGGCGTTACGTTTTTGTTTCCTATTATGAAACATCTGTTGAAACAATTCTTTTTGTGGACCATTAATGATCGAATCATTCAACGTAAATTTCGAGCGATTGATGGAAATCTTTGGCTTATCACCTCCAAAATTTGGTACTTCAATATTTAATTGACTGATTTCAGAAGAATTATATTTCAGGCATCCAGAATTTTCTTTGCAATTGAAGTTAACGAAGAAATTGTAAATACACGCGTAACACACGTTATTGCCTTTGTCATTTGATAATTTTGTACTACCAATCATCTTTCTTATCCAGCCAACGTTGGCAAATATATCGGTGTGATGCCATACCGTATCAGGTTGTCTTTCATCACAAGACACAGCTACTAATCCCGCCTGAAGTTAATGTAAAAGACTAATTACTATTGTGACAAGACATTTATTAATTCGATAAAGCAATATCATTATTTCGAAGTAGATTTTATACTTGAACTTTTTGATTCATCACTGGAGATCCAACCTTTGGACAGCCTCTAACAATGGCAGTAGTTCGACGATTTTTTTTATTCAAATTTTTATTACCAGTATCTAAACAATTAAGCATTTTATTATTTTTTTTTTTAATCGAATGAAAAAGTTATTACAGTTAAATACAGAATGTTTACCGATATTTTTGGAACTTGCGCTATTATTTTCGTTGGATGCTTCACGAACTTGAATTGGAGATACATTTTTATCGGCTTTTAAAACTTTTGGTAGGTTATTACTACTCGATGCAACTTTGTTCGGGATTTCACGTGCTATCCGAATTTTGTGCGAAGACTTTAAGGAACCGTTTGTGGCTAAAGCTTCGTATAGCGTGTAAGATGACTACATTAAATTTTTTTTATAAATAATCAATAGCACTAGTATAGAAATAAAGCAATTTTTTTTAAGTCTCACTTGATCGGTTTTTTTAATAATGGGAACAACGCAAGCTTCTTCCTCGCATTCGTTGCGAAAACTCTGGGTTGGCAATTCGATTTCCTTTAAATTTCTTTGCGATATCCTTCATAAATTTAGAAATAATATTAAATTAAACAATACCAATTGTGTATTATTTGCAAATCTATTCAGTCAAAAAAGGATACCTGCAGGAAAGATTTATTATAGCAACATTGTGCACAGCGTAATCGTCCGCTCGAGGATCAATCTGGTATTTCGGATGAATTAAATAGCTCGAAACTTTAATTACTTGTGTTGCATTGGAAAATGAAGCTACCATCACAGCCAGAGGCGCTCTAATATTATGCCTGTGTGCACGAAAAGCAATTACCATATTATCGGAATTGAATTCGAAGTTTATTATTAAATTAATTACAAATAGACACAGAAAGACTATAGTATCGCAAAAATCGGTCAGCGTCGATGAAACGTTTCGCAACTCGAGGAACAAAGCGGCGATGAAAAGTGATAAGACGTACATTCATTGAAAGTGTCATCGGGGCTGAAATCGATTTCGCGACATATAGAGTGTGAAGAAAAAATCGCGGGACAAAAGCTCCGACGGGGCAGACACGCCAGAGCAGAGCACAAATGGAAAAAAGATTCGCGAACCGACGGGACACTGTACGCGAAGCGCACTGGGAAATCGAACGGAACGGATTACGCAACGATCCAATCAAGACCCACCTGATATGCGTGGCTTCGTACAAGCAGGAAGCGGATGTCAAGATGTGGCGGCTGGTCAGTATCGAGCCGGCGCACATAAGGTGTCTCTTGTCCCTGCCGGGCGAACAAAAACGAAAAACACTCTTTTGTTGCGTCACGTTCCCGCTCCAGTCCAGTCATTCACTGTCGGGCCTTTTTTTCTCGCCTCGATTGCCTCTCCTTTTTTTTGCGAGAGCTTCTTTCGACGAATGGATTTTCATTCGCGGACACGAGAGATATGACGGATATATCGATTTGGCTTTTCCAAAGGAATATGGATCGGGCTTTTTATCCGATTTTATTGCGTTTATTAACGCGGTAGAATTATATTTTGCAAAAATCCCGTGTTTTTAAACGAAACGTCATACTGTAAATTTAGCTTTTGTGACCGTGGGAAACATTGTGTCATTCGAGCGTTTCCCAGGATGCAATTAATTAAAAGATTTCAATCATAAAAGACCGAGATAAGCAACAGTCTAGGCTTCAATCAATTCACCAGAAGTTAAATTATTTATTTATTTTCTGAAAAGCCCGTTCAAACGAGCGTGTTCGCGTAACAATGCGCGTCTAGTCCTCGAAACCCGGGCAACGCTCTCTTCCTTCAACTCCTCCAATTGAATTCGAAGGCACAAAAAAAAGGCAGCGTCTTCCGTCGTTTATCCCACCGAAAAAAGGCTTGAATGGCCAATAATCACCGGGGCGCAATAAAAGAAAGCCACGAAACCGAGAAACTCGAACAAAAGGCCCGCCGCTCTCTCTCTCTCTGACAGAGAAACAAAAAAAAGCTAGCCGCTCACGAGTATCGACGGTCCTCCTCGGTCGTGGAGCGGAAACAGTCGGTGCCGACGAGCTCCTCGTCCTTAACGATCAGCGCCAGCGACTCGACGGCTCTCTCCGCCGAGGGGGCGGTGGTGGCCTTCGTTATCCAAAAACGCCGGTCCGCCGCGCTCGCCAGGCACGCCACGTTCGCGCAGCCAGCCGCCAGCAGCAGCAGGTACGTGAAGAAAATCGCAGCGGGCAACGGCATCCTCGCGGGCAAGGTCGCGTCTGTCGTGCGTCCCCGAGCGGGTAGTCGGAGACTGAGAGAGAGAGAGAGAGAGAGAAGGAGAGGCCCCGGGTAATCGAGTCGGGCTATGAGCTTTTTTATCGCCGGGGGAAAAAGGCCGCGATATCAGGCTTTGACGCCTGTTTTTACGCGAGCCGAGGCTGTGTGGGTGCGCCGATTCGAGAGCGCTCGATATAGATTTCGTTTTTTTTTTCTGGTCTTCGTTTCGGCCTAATGCGTGTATTTTTAGCGGGCCGGCTGGAGATAAGCGAGGCCGAGATGAGAGATGAGTATTGTTTAATATTAAGAAGACGGAGCCTTTTTTATTGCGCTCCTTGTGTATCGAATGCTCGATTAAATGAATTTTTTATTGCCTTTTCTCTTGCAATAAAGAAATTTTGTAGCTGTTGCTTTAAAAATGTAATGGTAATTCCTAAATCGTGACTTATTCTTGCGCAATGACAGTTAAACACGCCTTTTCCTCCATTAAACATTTCTAAAACTTTTATTCAAATTTATGAACTTACGTCTGTAGTTAAATACCGAATGCGATTCGCGGCAAATCGTTTTCTGCACATTGTACGCGAAAAAGTGGTTCTTTACCCGCCGAATCTGCCGATATTCAACCTCCTTATTAAAGTTTATTCGAATTCCTCGTAAACCGACGTGCGATTTCCGTATACTGCAACCAGTTCGGCGAAACCCGATAAACGTTTCACTCAATCTTCATAAGAAAGCGATTTATCAACGTGCACAATTTCTCCCCTCTGCATATTAAACGAAATTTTTCCGCGAAACGTTCGCGTTTTTTAAGCAATGTTAATATATAATTCTTGCGCTTATCTTAATAATTGATCAATTAGCGAATTTCACAATTAAACAGCGCGGTACAATAAGAGGTGTTGGCAAACCAACTTTCTACGTTATAAACTATGCATCTGCAGATCTCACGGGATTATTTATGTACGCTTATTATCATATTCCATTTTTAACGCGATTTTTACGCATAAATAATACGGTAATAATTAAATTATTTTCTACGCCGCTTAGAGCTCAACTGGATCTATAATAACAAACTCTATGGATAATAAAAATAGCCGATTCGATTTCCTAAGCGCAACACAACAACAAATTTCAAAGCCTTCTCCTCGTAATATTCTTTGAGAAGCGCGGATAAATGCAGATTAAAGGCGTAAATCATATCCTCTATCGTATTTACAATCAGTGGAACACCTGTTTAATGTATTCATTACCTTCCTTTTTTTCTTCTCTGATCGCCGGTCGCGAGAGAGGCAGAGATGGAGAGAGAGAGAGGGCAAAATGAAGCAAGTAAAAAAAGCCAGCATGCAACGTCTCGCCAGGAATTCGTTGCCTCGACGATCAAACAAGGCAGATTGCAATTGCGTAACTTCAAATTTCCACACTCTCGTCGTCTCGATTTGCGCGGGAATAATCCGCCGCGTGCGGTTTTGGGTTTTCTTGCCGCGCTCGCTTTTCGATTGAATTTACCGGCGAGCGAAGCATTCGAAAGGTCGCGATGCGATGCGTTCGTTTATTTTCCTCGAATAATGTGCGCGGAACGAATATTCTGCGAGAGGCGCGATTTAATTTCTTTTGACGAGGGTTTTGGAAAGCGCGAGAAATCGCGATGAGAGATCGTTGCGGCCTCGTTGTTATGGAATTTTGTGTTCTTGAAAAAATTGATAAGAGCTTTGCGTTGAGCAGAGTTGAGAAGACTGAAATGTATTTTTACACCGATGAAAGGAAAATGTATTACGACTTATCACTGTTGATAACAGTTTCCTTCCTTTTGATGTTGCACTCTATTTTTATTCCGGAGAAGGAAACACTTTTTATAACTATTTACACTTCGACTTCTTTTCCGACTAATACACTAGATGTCTTTTTAATGAAATGCCCTTATAAGTCGTAACGAGGAAAGTTTGATAACTTGAAAACGCTATTTCAAGTTTCCGAGTACTCATTTCATTGACTGATATATTTTCTTTAAGGAGAATAATAATTTTGCTCTTGATAAGTAATAGCAAGCTTTCGCAGTCGATAAAATTCTCATTGCATAAAATTAATAAAATGGTACAACACAACGTACTTTTATCAATTGGTAGTACAACAAATCCCAGTGACTATATATCGAGCGTTTTAAAGCTCAATTGCAAGCACTCAAGAAGCAGAACAATCCCCGCTCTGTCCTCCTTCGGAAAAAGATCATTCCCCTCTCGTCCTTAATATGGAGAAAAGCTTGCAAATCCCGCGCTGCGGCTGCGAAAAGCGCAGCCAGAGTCCCACCGGCGATTAGACCTCGCGAAATCCGCGGTGGCACCTACGCAATATATTCCCCAAGCGAGTAAGTACATTTACTCCGCTTGCCTCGAGAGCCTTTCTTCGCAGCGCGGCGACGGCGGCGGCGGCGGCGGCGGCAAGAAGCGGTTAACGCGCCGGAGGAGCGAGAATAGCAGGTTGTCTGTTGACTCGCCGGCGCGCTCAGTACACTCCTGACGGCCGTCCGTCTCGCTCCGCGCGGCCTTCTCTCCGTCTCTCTCTCTCTTATTCGCCCTTCGTTCGCGGAAACGTTTTGCATAATTTCGGGGGGCTCTCTCGCCGATTGATATCGCGAGTGCCGGCTGCTGCCGCCGCCGCCGCGATCGGCGCGGTGTGTAACGGTTCCCGAGGAATTCTCTCGGCCCTCCGACTTAGGAATTATTGTTCGCGCGCCTAAATGGCCCGGAGCCGCCGGGGTGTCGACGCTTTTGTGAAGTGTGCTGCCGAGGATCAGGAGCCGCGCCAATTTTCGGAGCCTCTCCGGGGACGAGCGGCGAGGATGAGTTAGTGGGGAAATTGGCTCTCTGCGGGCCGAGGAGGGAGGGGGGGTTTGTTGCTTTGTCGACGACGGGAACAATGGAGTTTACTCGGCGAGATGTGGCAAAGAAATTCCGCCGCGGAGCTATTACATGCTAATCGGCTTCGAATAAATGATAATTAAAAAGAAGTATATCTTTTGCATAATAAAGAAGTCATTAGTAGAGTACTCCTTTATGTGCCTTGGAACAATAGACGTGCCTCAAACAATATAGATTTATTGCATTCTAAAAATTGCACGAGGTACAATTTTGTTGCTTTGTCGTTTAACCGGCAGAAACCTTCCGTAATAAAAAAAAAAAAAATCCCGAGTTATTTTCGAGGTTGAAATTAACGCTTCGTAATTAAAAGAAACACGCGAGAGGGTAATTGAATGAAGAGAAGTGCTAATGCAAAAGGAAAACAGCGCCGTTTTGACATTTGCTGAACTAGAACGCGAAGACAATAGAATTTTTGTGAGAAAATTGTCACTTATAATGAATGGGAATTTCTTATCTCGCTGCTCGCGCTCATAAATAATGTAGAATCGAGAGAAAATATACAGTAAGATATTGTCTGTTTACACGTATGCATAAAAATGATAGAGAGAGAGCACAACCCGTCTGTATACAATTTAATCATTGTTCCTCCATCCTCACGCGGATTTTACTTATCTGCGTAAAAATTTTATTTTTATTCTGACACTATAGTATAAATTATATAGAATATGACTTCTCCTAAATGAAATTAAATATCCATTTCTTCTGATAGGCATTTACCATTTAAAAATCAATTAGACTTTTCTAAAATTTATTCTAGAACTGGAACTAAGGCTGGCATTCGATAAGATACATTTACAATTTATTTCTCTGTAAAAACAAATAATACACGTTGAAACGTTGTGCCGAAGAATTCGTCCTTGTGCACTGAATACGTGAAATTTTATTACTCGGAATAATTATTCAGCTCGCGAAACAATATATTCCAGGCTGCGATTGGTAAATTTATATTATTTAAATTATTATCGAACAATTAATAATTTAATAATCGTAAAATTTTCCACGAGACATAAATAATTCAATGGATTCTCGTCATTGAATTTTTACTCTTTTAATGCCACACTTTGTTTTTAATACATTTGGCTTTTACGGTTCATTACTTTTTTTTATCGAAGCCTTTTTTTTCGATATTTTATCGACGAATAAAAACTAATACGCACGCGACTATATTTAGTCCTGCGTTAGATATCACTACTCCGAACCGATGCTTTAACAAATTAATGCTCCTGAAAGCCATCGGCACAGATTTCCTATTAAACCTCCGAGCCTCGACTCCGAATCGAAGAGAAGACGACGAAGACACTTGAATCCGAATGGCCGACTCAATAAAGGCTAATTCGCTTCCAGGAAAGCGCCTCAATTTACACCATCGGTTTTAACTTCCAATTCCTCCGAGAGTCAAAGGCCATTTTTCGCGAATTCAAAGGCATTCCAAGCAACCCACGCATCTCCGCCTTGTCCCCATGTCGAAAAAGCAGGCGGCCGGCCGCGAATCCTCGAGAATCGCGCCGCCCTCGCACGCAATCACTTGACTTACGGGCCGACTGTCGCAACTCTCTCGCACACCCACGCGCAGGCTATTCGCACGCGCGCGCAGATCCGTCATTCTCGCGCGGCGGCGGCGCGAGGAATTCGAAAATCTCTCTCATTGTCCGCGGGGGGAAAGAGAATCCGAGATTCTCGGCTCGGAGAGACCGGACGCTCGCGCTTTTTTCCCTCTACTTGCTGCTTATTCCCGCGGAGAGAGAGATTTGCATAGGAGGGACGTTTTACGCTCGCGCGAGAGCTCGAGATTTACGCGCGAGAACGCGGAATGTCAATGCGCGCCGAGGAGGCTCCTTAATGAATGCGAGAGCGCCGCGCGCGGCCGTTTTTTCTTTTTCGACTCTCGCCGTCCACTGTGCACTGGTGTGTATACTCGAGAGGCATTTCAATTTCGAGCTAGGAAACGACGGCGGAAAAGGAGTCGGGCCCAACGGGGAGAATGAATTTGCGTCGGCGCGAGAGCGACGCGCACTTGAATTCCGAAATTTGCGGTGTTTCGCGCGTCGTGCGAAGTGACGGCTAAATATAGTAAGCCTCGCGTTCGCGCTGCCATTGTACGGGGGGGGGGCTTACTTTTAATACGGGAAGCGCGGCGTATAAACGGTCGGTCTGAGAAACGGCCTTTTTTCTTTTTTTTATGCTCCTTTGTGCGCTGTCGCTGAGCTTCTCTTAATGTAAATTATCAATTAATTTCCGAGTAACGAGGGATGAGATTGGGGAACAATGATAAGTAATTTGATCCTAAACTGAAAAAGAGGTCTTTATGCACTTTAGTAATTGGTGCGTTTCATGCGCAGGAGCTATAAATTTTTCTTTTTCGACGCTAAAATGTAAATTAGAATAATGCGGCAGATTAAAAGTTCGTTAATCTAATTAGAATTATTGCGATATGGCAAAGTTCGAAAATGGAGTACTTCGAGATTCATTTTTATAAATGTTAATAATTATTAATTAAGTATCTCACTTTACTTTGCTTCAATGAAACTTTGATAAAAATTTAATTCTTTTTACTGCTTCACGCGTCTTAATTAAATTGAATATTTACATTCAATAAAATCTATTATACAAACCTTTCCAGCATACATTAAGCTACATTTCGCCTTTGTAAATGACGCTGACGTAAATGTGACGCTTCAATATATATATATCAATCGCGGGGAATAAAAGTTTAAATTTCTCGGAAAGCTCATATACAACAATCCCGAAGTTCTTCCTATTTAACGAATAAAAAAAACCCGAATACACCGATTAATAACACTCAGTCTCCGAATACCCCGGCCGAATATACCGCGTAAATGACTCTCATCGAACTTTCCTCGCCGATAAGGAATTCCTCTCGTGATTCATATCGGGGCCAATATCGGCGCATCCGAGCTTTTCGCCCTTCTCCTCGCGCCGTCGTCGACTGTCCGCCGCCGAAAACTCCCTCGCAGCTGCGCTTAAGCCGAAACTAATGAAAGTGCGAAGCCCACCCCCGCGGAGCTTTGCGGCTAATTAAACCGTCAGTGAGTCAAGAGGCTATACTCTCTCTCTCTCTTCTCTCCCTCGCTTTCCCGCCGCCTTCGTCAAAGAGGAGAGAGCTTTTTTCGCTCTCAAACTCCGTTTTAATAATTTCCCTCCTCGACGGATTTGTTTACGAAAGAGCTGCCGCGGGACGCGGGGGAGGGGGAATTATATTGTTGCTCGAAAATCGGCTTTATGTAATGCTGGAATGTTTAGTTGTATAGCTCGGATTATAAACTTCGGCGGAATGACTTTCAGAAGTGGTTTACGACTGAATTTCTATAGGTATGCGGTAGCAATCGTAAATTTCTCGCTGATAAGCAGAAACTGTTAAAAGATTTTTCGTTGCCGTTAAAGACAGTCTTTTTGTCTTGCAAAATATTGATCCATAAATTTATGCGCGGCGAAAACGAAGTCTATCGTTGCCGCTCGCGGACGTTGAGTTTTTAATAATCCGAATATTGAGTAATGTTTATTGTCTAATAAACCCATGGTTTTATTCTTTAGGTCAGTTTGTATTTTTAGAATTGTCTCATTAGAGTTTTGCTTTGAATATTGTATGCATATTAGGTTGATTCAGACGATCATGACTTATCAAACGTCGTAAATTATATGGGCATTTGCGCGATTATGCGAACCGCTATTAATATATCAATTCGATGCCTGCCTCGTGCACTTTGTCTATGCGCTAACAAGGCTTTCATTTAACAGAAACCGCAGTAAACATATATAAATTCTGGCCTCTGCGTTTATCACGTTTGAAAGGTATTCATGAATTGATAAATGAAACTGGAATGTTAAGTAGTGTCCGTTTCTTGTCCTCTTTGCGACCACGTAATCATGACATTATATTTCACGTTGTATTATACAACGCGACTCCTTTCAACGAAGTTTTCAGAAGTTCTTTATAATAATACTGCCTCGCAGCACAAAGATCAATAAAAACTGAAAAAAGTCATGGAATTATTTCCCCGTGAAGTACTGCCATTTTAATGCCTAGTTCCAACAGGATAATTAGCACTAAAGTGTCAGAATAATTACGTTTACAATCCATAATTTTTTCTCCGAAGCATAATCACCTTTTTTATCCTGCAAAAGATCGCAGCGATCAGATCCAGATTAATCCAGATTACACGCGAATCGGCTCTCCTCGTGTTCGCGCAACGCTTTTCAAAGCATTCTATACGCGAACCGAAGCCGTGACTATCGGTGAAACGGCGCATTCAATTCCCCGCGTCTCTCTCCATTCAATCCCACCCGCACAAAGCAACAAGCCGCCCAGAGCCTCTCTGGCCAAAGCTGAAAGCCCCCCCTAAAAACAAAAAAAACCTCGACAGCAGCGCTGGCACGCAGTCCCAAACGAGCAGGATGCTAGAGCTGCTCTCGTGGCCCGCTTGCTCGACGTCGCCGCAGCGCCGGGAACTGGCCATGAAGCTGCAGCGGTGCGACCCGGTCAGGAGGAAGACGACGACGACGACGACGACGACGACTGCGCACGAGAGGCAGTGGGTGAGGAGCAGCCGCGGCCTCCTCTGCGCCCTCGGCGGCCTCGGCTGCGACGATTACTACAGTCCCGACACGATCGGCACCTGGAAGTTCCACCGCGTATCGCGCGCCAGGTAAACAGCACACCGCGCGCGGCGGAATGGAAATTGCGCTTGATTCGCCGACGAGATTTATGGCGGAGAAGAGGATACGCGGAGATCTCGGGGAGCTTTTTGGGTAGAGCGCTCGTAAAGTGCACGTGAGGAAGTTTTCTAGTGGATTGAGCGATTGAATACTAATGGGACGCGCGTTTTGAGATGCAGCTTTTTCGGATGCTCGTTCGAATGTGTGATTTTTAATAACGTACCGTGTGATTTTTGCATGGATTTAGAATTTGAATCAGACTTTAAGATCTGCTAGTTAGCTATTACGCACAGAGCTATATTTTAACGTTTTGAAACTGGGGAAAATTGATTTCTGGGACAAAGGCTAACTTGTATCAATGTTTGTGTGATATAAATGTGTTACAACGATGACGCCATACCTTTTATGCGGTATGCCCAAAGTAGTTTAGGATGATTCAAACGGATTTTGAAGCTCGATGCGTCACGTATCACCTGTTTTGTAAATTAGGTGACGAAACTTTTTCCTTTACGAATTTATGTAATAATTATTTCGACTTTTGCACATCTATATTCATGAAACATTTTTTTTATTACCTTATGCAAAGCAGACTCTGGACCATAATTTATGTAACGGTAGTTTTTGAACGTTTATTACGAAGCTAATTTACAAATTCTATCACGAAAACGACGTAAATTCAATCGATAAATCAGCCTCCACTTTTCTTTCGAAGGTAAATATTTAATTTTTCTTCGTCGATTCGCCATAAATTACCCATAAACGACGTTTCTCACCACTGAACTAGTTTCAAATCCCGAATGTAGCAAATTTCGTGCGCCTCCTCAAAAGCCCGTTACACCGTCAGCCGGCACGAAATAAATACCCGAACCAATTAAGATTCCACCCTCCCGATCCGAAATGCAAAGAAAAGCCTCGGCAACAAATCGCCGCGTCCCATCATTAATCGGTGGCACGATCCGTCAGCCCGCCGCGGCGGCGGCGATCGTCCCGCGGAGAAAGTCCTCCCGCGCGGTGAAAGGGTAATTCCGCGTGGGCGCAGGCGCAGGTGCCGCGCGGCGCCGCAGACGTGTAGTCTGGGGCCTCTAATGCGCTCTCTCGGGTCACGGACGCGACGGCGGCGGCGGCAGGCGACCGACGACCCTTTGTCCGCGCGGGGAATTCTCTCTCTCTCTCTCTCGCGCTCCGCGCTCCTTTCGACACGAGGATCGTGTCGCGTCATCTCGTGCGGCCGCGCTAATTGCGGAGCTGTGCGGCTCTTTTTCTTTATGGGGCCTCCCGATCTTATTGTTCGAGAGAGCTAACTGCTTTCTCGTTGATTCGCCGCGGTTCTTTTTTTTTCTTTTTTTTTTTTCTAAGCTCGCCTTTTTAATTGGGTATTGTTGGGATGCTGGAACGGGGTAACGAGAGGTATTCGGGCCAAGTTTGAGTTTATTGCCAGGAGACCGTTGTGGAGATTCGAGGTTAACTTTTTCCGTGGCAGCAATGAGTTTTTGCTTGAATTTGAAAACGCACTCTGGTGCGTTTTGGACTTTGGTTGGGTCGATCGTTAATAATTTTTTTGCACTCAAATTTGCATAATGTAACGATTGGCTATTTATATAAACCTCGATTATACGGACTTTACCTCAAATTTTCTACTTATTTGCATAATCCGCAGGCGGCACTGGCGGTTTACATAATAGTTATAATTGCTCGGCGAAAAAAAGGGAATCATAGCACGTCCGTACCGTTAAGAGAGCACTTAAGAAGCAAGGCTCCTATATTTACGCGGATCACAGCATTATTGAAACTACGGAGACGCGACCGATCGATCGCAATTCTAAATGGCCAATTGTCGAAGAGCATTTCAATCGGTTCAAGGATTAACCAGTAAAAGTGCGATCGATTATAATCATATCACTTGTCGAGGATAATATAACCAAGGCAAATATCGGGGCAACAATCGTTCGATCTCACTTCCTGCAGTATATCTATTAATAAAAACTTGTTTTTCGCGCCGGCTGCAGAAGAAATGAATAAGGCATGTAGGAAATGCAATTTTCTTGAAGCGCGCGCCGAGGCAGAATTTGCAATTATAAAATTCAAACGATACGGGTAAAAATCCTGCATGCGCGCCTAGCGGTACCTCCAAAGGCCAGTGTGCTCACGAGTGAAATTTTATCTTTGGCCGGATTGGAAAACTACACCATTAGGAGCAGAAGTAGAAAATTTCCTTTCCTAATGGATATAGAATTTCACGGCTGGAGATTTGTCGAAGCGATATAGCGGGAATATTTTTTTAACTGGCTTGGCAAAAGTCGAAGGCGTATTTAGTACTGTTTATCTTAATCACTACATCTGTTATATTTGAAAAGTTGTTTTTCTTTAACTGCCGGACGAAATGATATGTGTTATGAATTTTTAAAATGCATATATTATATTTTTAAACGATTCATGTTTTATGTCCTCCCGTATTTGTATAACAAAAAAAGTCCAAAAGTTTTGAAAGACTCTTTTCGGAGCAACAGAAACTTTTTTCCTTCAAAAGGAACAACTATTCTTAGACATAAAACTCAAATTTACGATAATAAGCTATTCTTTTGTAATTAATATCTTGCAGCTAATTTTTGTTTACCATCCCGCGAGCGCCGCTCTGTAAACAGCGGTAAAATCCACGCAGGATACTCGCATAAACATGATGGAAACGATCTCCTTAAAAAAGCGCGCGCACTAACAACCTCCCTAATAACGGCTCTAATCGGCGCATCGAATTTTCCGGCCGGGATCGAGCCGCGCGTTGAATTCGCGCTCGGCTCTCGGCGCGCGCAACGCTCGGATACGCATCGCGCCTTTTTATAAAGCCGAGAAACCATAACGGCGTATTCTTTATCATCGAGCGGCAGCTCTCTCTCTCTCTCTCTCTCTCTTACGCTCCGCGTTAAAAACTCGCCGGGCGTAACGAAGCGGCCGCCTGATATATCAGCTGTGCCCGCGCGTACATACATCCCGGCCGGGGCGAGAGAGATTTTTGCCAGCGATGCGCGAGCCGTGACGGATCAAATGTCACCGGGGATCGATTGCGGGCAGAGCGCGCCGGGCGGTGACATCAGCTCTCTCGGACGGGCAAACGCCCTGCACCTAGTCCTTCGCTCCTCTTCTTCTTCTTCTTCTTCTTCTTCGCCCTCTTTGTTTCTTGTAAGGCGGCGCTGTTGAGTTAAGGAGTTCACTTGCTTTGTGGGCTGCTTCTCTGCAGTGTCGTTTGTTGAGTGATATTTGAGAGCTATAATGTCGGGATGAATCTTTTAATGCTTCGTTAAACGCGCGAAGATCTGGCTTACGTACATTTTTCGTTTCGTTCATTTTGATTGCAATTGAAAGCCGAGGCAGCGTCGAGATTCTTTTTTTTTCTTTTTTCAAGCTTCTCAAGGTGTCGCCTTAAATCTGTATTAACGCTGAAAATGGCGATTAAATTATATGTCTTTCGCTTCGGCAAGGGATATAAATCGATTTTCATTAAAGAGAGATAATACGGGTTTACCGAGCCCGCATCTGCATTCGACAGTTATATATTTACGTAATCCAGTTAATTTTCCACCTCGCCGCTCGGTAATTTAATTTCAATTTATATTTCTTATCGATAACTCGGTTACCGCGCGGAATTGTGCATTCTAATTGTGAGAGCTCGGCGAATGCCGAGTGATAAATCAGCCGATGCTTTTGTAACGATTGTACAAACCTTGAAAAAACGTCTTAACGCTGTTCAAGCTTTATTCCTAAGCATTGAATCCACGGAGCACTGAAAAAGATGTTCTATTTACTCGGGCTTTGAGCAGCCTTTGACGACGGGAGTTGAAGAAATCACACGTCACACAGCTAGAAAAGACCGACAATGGGGTTTTTATATAAGTATTGCAAAGTGCTGCATCAATTGTCAATGCAGAGTTGACCTTCGCACCAGAGTACGTGCTTCGTACTCTGTAGGATTCATATTCTTCGGAACTATTTAAGAAAGTTTCTTAGACTCGTCGATTCAAAATCCTTCTCATGTACCTTCGTCTGATAAATCATTCTTCGTACGATTTTAAGAGTCACAGTTAAAAATAATAATTCTATAATTGCACAAAAAAGATTTCACTAGAAAACCGGTAATCCCGTGGAAAGACATTATTTTGAGCCCGATATATTTACTTTTTAAAAGAATTTTACAAAAAAATTGACTTCCTCGCAACTTGCTGCACATCAACTAACCGAAATGAATCAAACGTATATATATACACGTCGAATACAATGCAAATCACTCATCTCTCCGCAACGTTCCCCGATTCCGCAGCAGCTCTCTCCCGACTCGGCGCCAATAAAAAAAATATTGGCAAAAACGCGGCTTACGTCAGAGAGCCGCTCTCCTTTTTGCACGTAGCCGCTCCGCGCTTTTTCTCAAGCAGCTGCAGCCGCCCACGCTTCGACAGATCGCTCTCGACGCGAGCGCGCTCGGCATTGTTTTCCCGCGAGAGACTCGCGACCGATATTATAACTTCGCCGTTGCGCAAGGGTTCTCTCTCACTCTCTCGATTTACTTAATTGTCCGGTTTTTTTTTCCTCTTCCTTCTCTTTCTCTGCCTTTTATTCGACCGGAGAGCCGTGGAAGAATGACGACGACGCGAAGGACGCCGCGGCGCACGTGTGTATTGCAGCGTTTGCACAAGCCCAGCGCTCTCTGACGAAACTCGACCGGACTCGGGAGAGCTTCGGCTCGGTTTTGCGTTATTGCTCGAATCGCGGATACTTACTGTGCCGGTGATCTGATTTCTTTGCTGCTTTTTGCGGCTAAGAGCTCGCGGCGGAGAGCGGGAGAGATTTATTAGGATCGACCTTTGGGTTATGTATCGCATGTAAACTAGAAAATTATGTTAAGCGTGGAATCCTGTATTCGGAAAGTGTTCGCCGTTTACGCTACTCTCCAGACGGGGTGACTTTGAATTCGATATTTGAAAACATTCCAGAGGATGCGGTGCCAAATTTCGGCAAACTTTTATTTGGGCGTTCTCGTTTTCTTCCTTTTTAAAACGTCTGGCGTTTGATGTACACGAAACCTGCCGTCAAACGTGTTTGGACTAAATCGCTTGTTTATAAAATATAAATAATGCATAATTTACTATACTGAATACACAGTTAAAAACGTCCTCTAATTGCAAGAACGAATTCTCTAAATTGAAAGTAAAACAGCGAAACCCCAGCTCTCCCACGTTCATATACATACACGAATCGCTCAATTCGAAAGGAGGATTTAAAAAAAGAAAAAATCCCCGTCCGCCGGCGTTTAGCAGGCCGGATTATGCGGTTTCCCTTAAGCGTCGAGAGCTTTTCATTGAACGGCGGCGGGAAAGAATTCACATCCTCCGGCGAGAGTAATGAAATAAACATAAAGTCGTCTCTCTCTCCCTCTCCGTGTCCCTCGGCGGAAAGAGCGAAAGAGAGAGAGAGAGCAAAAAAAGAAAAGCCCGCATTGCCAGCGCGTCGACGACGACGACGACGACGACGGCGAGGTCCCTCCTCGCGCGAGAAACCGCATAACGATATCGGCCGGGCCAGCGTGCGTCACGCTGCCGGTGTTTCCATCTGCATCGGGCCAAGTGTGGACTCTGCATTGTAATTTCATAAATATTCAGAGGGCCCCGATGCTGCGCTTGTGCCCCCTATCCCCCCGACAAATTTAATGTGCGTACTGTATAGCGGTTTGTGGGATTATTGCAGAAGGGGGCTGCAGCACCTTTTTTGCCATTATCCGCGGGTGGAGCATTCGCCGATAACTGAATGTGTGAGCTGCTTGCCTCGCTTCGTCAGAGTGCAGTATTGTAATTTGAGACTGGGTATTTAAAAGTCGCTCGAAGACAATGATAAACAATTGCACCGCGCCGCGAGGCGGGTTGAAAGGTAACCGTTTTTTTTTATAATTATGCGGGTAGAAGTAAACGTTTGAGCTTTATAAATGGTTCTATCGACTTTAAATATAATAATGATTTTAATTAAATTTGCGTCAATTTAAAGTAGCTTACAAAAAATGCAAAATTTTCCGTATAATTCCTCTCGGCAAGCATCCCCGCACCTTTATCACAATTCCCAAGCCGCAGGCCCATCCTCCTCCCCACATTAGGTCAATTCGCGAAAACAAGCAACAACCTGCCGCGAACTCGACTGAAGCCCCTCCCCCGGGACACTCGATAGATTACACTTACAATTAGCTCCTTTCTCTCGAGCGCACTCCGCGCGCGGCTGATTAATTAAAAAGAAGGCTCGCGCTCGCATTAGTCAGATCGATGCGCCGCCGCTTAAAATAATAACGATGAGCCAAGCGCAAGGTGCTCGCGCGCGCTAACGACTCTCGCGGAGTGTCGCGTTACGAGTCGGAGCGCAAAAGGTGAACGCGCTCTCGCTTTTCCGCGGAAGAGAGCCCTCGAGTATTTTCGCCGACGGCCTTTTCCCGAGGATTCGTACCGAGGTATTAAATGTCTTTTATAGTTTATTCTCGCGGCGTTTTGTTATTTAAATCGAGGAGGCTTCTCTTCGAGAAGAGAGGAGAGTCCTCGTTTTCTCGTGACGGTGGCCGCAGTCTTTTTAATTTATTCGTTTGAGAAACTAATAAATTCGTTTAATCGCGGCGAATTAATGCAGTCGTCGCGGCAATTATAAGTGCCACGCCACTTTTACAGCGCGGGACGTCTCTTTAAAGGAAATATTTCCACATTGTATTCATGCAAAATAACTTCCAGGAAACGTCATGCATTATGCGTGCACCTAGACTCTATTTGCTTTTGGATTTTCAAGTTCAAAGACTTTTCTGGGCTCGCATAAGTCTCGGGCGTTTATTGTATCTCTTTTTAAACCTCAGTTTTTTGCTTCCTCTTCCTTTCGGGAAGAGAGAACTACCGACTTCAATACTTAATGCGTTAAATTAACCATTTTAACTGAATCAAGTTTTAAAAAAAGATTCAATAAAAGTTTTTCAATATCTAAAATGCGATTCGCCTTTGGTTTATAAACTTTTTCGTACATATCTCAAGACCACCGCTTAATTAATTCAAACTAAGAATTTCAAATGAGAAATGGAATAAATTACGATAAAGTGTGAAGGAAATTCCGTATTCGGATGTTACTTTTACGCGAACGATTATCGCGTGCCTCGCGGCTAACATTCACGAATTTATTCTCTAAATTATTTACACACCTAATTGTGCATGAATTTATAACATCATTAACCGGCGAGTGACTCCATAAATACAGCAAGCGCACATAACCAAGTGCTTAATTGCTCTCGGCGAATGAGTAATACAGGTTCGATAACCGACTAAAGTATGTCCCCAATGTGTCATCGTTTGCCGCCCATTGAAACTTATCCGATCCTTTTGCTCTCTCCCGTCGGTCCTTATCGGATATTTACATAATTCTAAAATTAATCCCGAATGTCTTCGGTGCATTGAGATTCAATAAAAAGCATTTAAATTCCGTATTTATCAACTGATTAGAACGCCCGGGAATTAAATTTATGGTGCAGTCTCTCTTCTAAATCTTTCTGTAATTATTATTAACGGGCTGATTATAAGCTACGAATAAATCGCGCGAGCAGCCTGCAGCGTTTTTAATTAGGCTCAATTATCGTCCTGCTGGATTGTTGATTGTTTTTTTAACAGAATAGAGCTTGGAAACGTATAATTTCCAAGAAGAATTGCAGTGGCGCCATAGAAGTATTATATAATTTAATACGGTTGTTCTTACTTGCGCTTCATCATCCCACTTAAGTTCAAAGACAGATAAAAAAAAAGAAGAAACTAAACCTCGGTTAACCAAAGAATGGAAAAAAATAACCGCCAAGTGTTCGTTCGTTGCTCAAATCAGAAAATAACAAATCTATAAAGCAGACGATTGTTCAGAGAATAAGCATGAAAATTAGTTATAAACTAAAAAACATACCATTCAATCGACGAATCAAAGCTTTTACCACCTTGATTTTCAATTCGCACAAATTATATATACCTTTACGCGCCTAGACCGCAATACAAGCGTGCCTATAACGAGCTTCGCAAATTGGTTCAATGTAATCTACTTGAAAATCGAGTCCAGCTCCCCGGTAAGATATATCGTTGCGTCTCCGCGTGGAAAAAGCCCGCAAAACGCGGCGGAGCCATCGTTTCGAGACTCCCCGGCGCGATATATTTGCATGAAACGGCATATATCTGGAAGTGACCCGCGGAACCTCTGGCACGACTTTCGTAAACGAGACGAGAGCAGCGCGCCGTTCCGGTCTTCTCTCCAATCCGCACACACGAGGCTCGGGAACGACACGACACGACGGCGGCGGCAGCGAGGGACTTCTCATTAGATCATCGGGCAGACTGACGTCACAGTTCGGCGGCTCGCTCTCGCATTGTGTGTCCTTCGCTCGGTCGCTTCGTCGCGCGGAAACAGAATATCGTTGCAGTGCGTGACGAATCGCGCGCCGGTTCGCTCTGCTTCTCTTTTTTTACTTTTTTTTTTTTTTTTTTTGTTCGCGCAAAAACATGCTCGCTCGAGGGCACTTGCCGATTATTTCCGAGCCGGACAAAGGAGCCCGCGGGGATGCACCGCCCCATTATCTTGAGCGGCGTGCAGTACGTTTGTTTATATCCGTTCCGAAAGCGAGGCGGTGCCGCCGATGCTAATTATGCCGACGAGGCGCGCTGCGGGAAGCGCGGATTCTTGGGCTCTTTTGCTCCGGTTTTTGGATGATTGCCTGCGCCGAGAGCCGTGCTGGGCTTTATGAATCAATACTTTTTGGAGCTTCGATTGCTGCATTTGTGCTGAAGTTGCGTTTCGGGCTGTTCGGAATAGAATTATGTGTAACTTGAGTGCTCTTTTGTTGTGGAGTTTCTGCTCGACGCGTTTCTTGAGAAAGCCTAAATTGTGGGTGAAATTTTTTGTTTTGTCCAATATTGATATGTTAGGATTTGAAAGTTTTATTTCTAGAAATTGCTTGCTTGAAAAGTGGGTGTTATAAGTCACGTGTGATTATATTAAATTTCGTTTTATTTAAAATTTTTTATAAGACATCTAATAAATATATGCAGATATTTAAAGAGCGTACTGAAAAGGACGTATTTTCCAAAAACTTGAAAAAAGAAGACTTTTCCCATCTTCAACACCCTCCTTCACATTTTATACAATTTATAATTTCCAAACAAGCCCATAAATTAAGCAATAAAACTTGTAATTAAGCTCTTGAATTAACGCGGATTTTAATTTTCGTTTGCAGCCATGAGGGAATGAGCGCTGGAGGCGATGGCAGCGGCGGCGGGCTCGGCGGGGTGCAGGGCGGCAGGAACACACCACCCCATGGATCGCCCACCCCCATGGATAAAGCGACCCTTAAGGTCCATCTGCCCAACGGTGAGTGCGAGCCTCGATTTTTTTTTTTTTTTTTTTTACTGTGTACAATGCGGATTAATTCGCGCGCGAGAGAGTATATTGTGCATATACGTTTTTCAAGTACGGCTTTAAAGGCTGTTGTAATTTAGCTAGTTGACGAACGAGAGAATAAAAACGTACTTCGTTTAAAATGCTGTTAAACGTTTTATTAAGTGATTCTACAAAGTAAACATTTTCAATTTTGCTGATTAACTTTATTAGATATAAAAATCAAAAGGAGGATCCTCGTGGATTAATTGCAAGCGGTCTTCAGACTATTGAAAGCCTTATATATAGATATACATTCTATGCATTATTCATGAAAGTTCGAAACCTTATAATTCTTTGCCTCCTCCTTTCCCTATATTAGTTTTTGGTTCAAAATATATAAGTATTGAAGTACTCTAAACGACAGTATATGTTTTTTACTTTCTTCAAAGCTTTCCCGCGTTTTAATCGCGAGGGCATTTTCATACGAGAGGTGGGAATCGTTCTTATTGCAACGTTTAACGACTCACTTTTTATTTGTATACCCGTCAAGAAATTTAATTTAAAAAATTGTCAACTATTTTTATACGCATTGTTTTCAAAGTAATTATAACAAAGCGCTAAACTAATTATACATTATTTATCCAAGGTGGTTTCAACGTCGTCAAATTCGGCGACGCCATCGACGTCAAGGGAATCATCTCCCTCGTCACAAGCAGACTGGCAGCTGGGACCAGGCATTACAGAAATCTCTACGCCATGAGGCTACACCATCCTGGCTCTGGCGAAAGCTACTGGCTGCATCAGGACACGACCATGTACCAGGTACTGTTCGTCATCAAAAAAAAATTCTCCGTGCAATCGTCGTTTGCAAGCGTTTAATTAAACTGCATTCTGCCAGGTTCAAGAGAAGTACGAAAAGAAACATCCGCACAGCGAATGGAGGTACGAGCTGAGAGTCCGGTATTTGCCTCAAAATCTAAATGACCTCTACGAAAAGGACAAAGTGACGTTCTACTACTACTACGATCAGGTAATTTAATAGCTTTACACTTTAGTTTTTTTCGCAGGAAAAAAAGCATGCAATTTACGGATAAATTACTTTATTGTAGGTCAGGAACGATTACTTGACTGCAAATCACGCGACTTTGGATCAAGATGTGGCTGTTCAATTGTGCTGCTTAGAAATTAGATATTTCTTTAAGGACATGCCGCAAATAGCTCTTGATAAAAAAAGTAATTTAGAATATTTAGAAAGAGAGGTAAGATATTTTTCGAAAATTCAGTTTTTTTCGTTTACAATTTAGTTAAGAATGTTTAGGTAAAAAGATTATTTAAGTTAATAGTAAATTTACTGTACAAATTTAATTTACTACTATAATAATTAGATTGACAAACAGAATAATAAAATGTACAGTCAGTAAATTTACATTTTAGATAAATGATCAGAAATATATGAGTCACTTCAAGTACCTTTTAAAATGATTTCTTACTTCAGTTTAATAAATCTTATTTCTAATATTTTAAAGCTGCTGAATAATTTACAAATTATTAAATCTTAAATTTCTATCAAAATCTACATGTAAGAATTGTTTTATATTAAACAACAAAAAGGTTTCAATCCTTATAAGACAATTTAAAGCATAAAATTACTTTACAATTTTTCTTTTTGCAGGTTGGATTGCACAAATTTTTACCTCGATCAGTTTTGAACGGCATGAAGCCGAAAGCCCTGCGAAAGCTTATACAACAGCACTTCAAAAAAGTTGCCGCTCTCTCCGAACTTGAATGCATGTACAAGTTTTTCGACCTCCTTCGATCGCATTATAGGTTCGATCAAGAAAGGTTTATCTGCGCATTAGGGGTAAGCTACTTTTTTTCTCAAGCTCTCGATTGTTAAAACCATTCTTATGAATCCTCTTTACGTCTTTTCAGACAAGTTGGTCTATTCCTGTAGAACTAGTCATTGGTCCGGATCTCGGAATATCATGTATGGCTCATCGTGGCAGCACAGTCGTACGTATCCGTCTTTCTTACTTAGACTTGAAGCGAGTGCTTTTAATTGAAACGAAGAGTACATCGTTTTCATTTACTTTAGCCTACGACGCTGGCAGAATTCGCACAAATCCAGTCAATACAGACGCTAGTTTCCGACTGTAAGGAGCACGCAAAAGCGTGCATCAAGCTCAGAGTGGCCGGTGCAGCTGAAACGCTCAGTATTATTTGTTCAAGCCTTGATCAAGCAGAAAGTCTTGCAGATTTGATCGATGGATACTGCAGAGTAATAACAGGCAGCAACACTTCTTTATGGAACAGAAAAGGTATACTTACGTATTTGGAAAACTTTAGGGGTCAATTTTTTAAATGAAAATGTAATATAAACATTGCTCCGCAATAATGCATGTTTAAAAAATAGTCAAATTTGAAGTATTAGAAAAAAAATGCAAAAATTAAATATAAATATTTTGCAAAACAAGTTACATAAACAAAAAAGTAAAGATTAAGAAAACACTACGTGATTGACTTATTTAACTATTTAAATACAATTGATAAAATCAAATATTTACATCCAAGTTATCTTGCTCGAACTAATTTTGGGTTATTACTTTTAATTACCTTTTTTAACTTTGCATTACCTTTTATTTTAACTAATACTAATATATATTATAATAATTCGCTTCTTTCATAAATAAACTTAATAATTTAGTTTTAAATCTTAAAAATAATTGAAAAACTAAAAATATATTCTCTATTAATCCTTTATTTCCAAATCTCATTACATTTTAACACTACTAACTCTAATTATTTACACTTTAAGCTGCTTCTTGGAAAAACTATCCATGTCCTTGCAAAGGTTTGTATATTTTAAGTAAATTACTAAACCAAAAATAAATAACATTACAACTATAACTAAGTGCTTTTTTTAGACGCTCATCCGCCAAAATACAGACAAGACGGAACAGAAAGCCCCGAAAAAAATGCAGGAAAAACTGGAACGCTTTTATCTGAAGACTACGCAGAAATCGTTGATGAAGAAGGAGACTACTCTACACCTGCTAGTAAGACTTTCTTTAATATTCTTCAGAGGATTGACTGCTACGTTTCTGATGTTTTCCGTATTTAATTAATAAAAAGCACAAAAATTAAATTTAAAATACAATCAATTCTTTAAATGTTCTTTATATGTAATTAAGAAAAAAAACTTTTATTTAAATATTATTTTTATGATTTAATTAATAAAGTATTTATTTTTAGCTCGAGACTATGAAATTGTTAGAAATCAAGTAGAATTGGGAGAAATCATTGGAGAAGGTCAGTTTGGAAATGTTCATAAAGGCTCGTACAAAGGACGAGACGGCCAGATTATACCCGTTGCCGTAAAAACTTGCAAAGTTGATGCAGATTTAGCAACCTCGGAAAAATTCCTTGAAGAAGCTTGTAAGTAATTTCTCAGGGTACTTTTTTCAATTGTTTTAGATAAATAAAATAAAGTTACACTTTATTTAATTAGTTTTTAACATTTTATTAAATAATAACATTTTGTTTTCGACGAAATAAGCCTTAACATGATGAAACGTGTTTAGTTAATCTTAAATACCAATTTTGTTATATTTTGATGTATAACAAAAAAGTTACAAAATTTTTTATTTTTAACAATTAAATTATGCTAGTCCAAATTACCAGTATTATCAACATTGTCGACATTGTCAACATTTTCAACATTGTCAACATTGTCAACATTATCAAAATTATCAACATTATCAACACTTTCGTTATTTGCCTCTAAAAAGTGATCTTCTTGTATTTCCATTGCTGCTTTGATTACATTCACGAAATTCTTAACATTACTATATTTAGCCTTTAATTCTCTGCGTAAGGGGCGACATTTCAATCCATTGAAGAAATGCTGTGCTATCATTCGACTAAATATTTGAATTCTCTCAATAACATCATCAGCAGAAGTTTCTAACTGTTTATGTTCATATTGAATACATGAAATGCCACATTGATATGTTTCTAAGAAACGCGATGCGAATTCTTGCAAAGATTCATTTTCCCCTTGCTTCAACTCGAAGAAATGCGGCATCCAACAACTTAGTTCGTCGGAATTCACTGCATACACATCTTTTAATTCAGATAGAAATTCTTCAAGCGATTCATAAGTAGTTAACCTTAAAGTAAATCCAGTTCGGGCATTTCCTTTCAATTTTGTTTTCAGAAACATTAGGAGTAACTTCTGATTATCATCTCCTAAAATTGTCAACGCGTTCATGCAACCTTCATAGAAGTATACGTATTCTTTTTCGCCTTTTGCTCCCGTAAATTCTGGTACTAACTCCATAATGTCCGTCATTTTTAATAAGACTTTTACATTTTTCTGAGTCGTTTTAATCGAAAAAGCCATTATTCAACGGTTGAAAAAATGAATTTCGTTTTCATAAATGTGATTTATTTGCTAAAACATAAACGATATTCATTAGCACGCTACAAATACTGATAAATATATTATAATAAATTTCATAAAAGTAGTCTAATTAAAGTAAATTAAAAATTTCGCTTCTTTCATGTGGTTTATAATGTTTAAATTCTTCTGATAAATTTTATAACAGTTCTCGTGTATTGAATTTGTTAAATTAATTATCTGGTTCATAATTTGTTATAATATTTATCCACAATTTAATTACATTTTTAAAAATTGAAAGCTTTTCTTATTTTTATCTATTTATATAGACTCACCGATATATTTACTTTTCTTGGTTCAGAATAAAATAACGAATATCGAAGAAGTTTTTCAAAATTTTACTTTTTTTACTTAGCTAAGTAGTTACCTTTGATACACTGATCGAATACTGACTAGTCAATAACAGCAAATCGTCTTATTATAAGCTATCGGTAACATTTTAGTTTGTGTACATCTGAATGTAATAGCACTTCCTATGAAGACGAATGTTTGTTTAGAATTTGTGTCCTTTTGAAAATTACCTGTCATCATCATTTATTCTGCATGCAAACATTCTTTCGCTTATAAAATATTTTTCCACTATTATTTTTTCTCGCGCAATATCCCGAGGAATATCCCCTTACCGTACTTGTTTTGAGTAATGAATTTTCTACGCTTTTTTTTTTTGAAAAAAATATTTTCTGAACGTTTAACAGAGATTGATTTAACTAAATATTTCAACACGTAGTTAATATTTTTTTTTAAATGTCTGTGCAACTTGACAAAATTTTAATTGCTTTAATCTTTAAATAAATGATTCGTACGAACTTTTAAATTAAAATTTGTTCCGTTCCCGTCACTCACTCTGTGGTGGTTTACTCGGTCCAAAGAGCAGCACTTGTTGCCACCGAAAAGTATACGAAATACACCCAATTTTGCACTGTTCTTCTTTTCCAGACATAATGCAGCAATTCGAGCATCCCCACATAATCCGACTGATCGGCGTGTGTTCGGAGGCCCCGATCTGGCTGGTGATGGAGCTCGCGAAGCTGGGCGAGATGCGCGCCTACCTGCAGTCCAACAAGCACAAGCTGGACCTCGCGACCCTGCTGCTCTACACGTTCCAGCTGAGCACGGCCCTGTCCTACCTCGAGAGCAAGAAGTTCGTGCACCGGGACATCGCCGCGCGCAACGTCCTCGTCTCCGCGAACAACTGCGTCAAGCTCGCCGATTTCGGGCTCAGCCGCTGGGTCGAGGACCAGAGCTACTACACCGCCAGCAAGTGCAAGCTGCCCATCAAGTGGATGGCGCCCGAGAGCATTAACTTTCGCAGATTTACCACGTCATCCGACGTTTGGATGTTCGGTAAGTTTATTTTTATTATTTTTTTTTTTTATTCATTTCTCATAAGCAAGTATTTTAATGTGGATCTACGATAAAGATTACGGATTTCACAACGTTTTAAATTGTTTTTGTTTTAGGAGTTTGTATGTGGGAAATCTTAATGTTTGGCGTGAAACCATTTCAAGGAGTAAAAAATAATGAAGTCATTGGTAAACTGGAAAATGGTGAAAGATTAGCTCTACCGAGTCATTGTCCTCCTCGGCTTTATTCACTAATGTCTCAGTGTTGGAGTTACGAACCCAGTAAAAGACCAACCTTCAAAGATATACGAGAAAACTTACAGTATGTACTTTTATTCAAATTATTTGTTTTTTTTTAACTTCTCTCATTAAATTTGCAATTTTGTATCTTTCTAGTGAAATTCTCATCGAAGAGAGACATCAGCAGCAAGAATGCGTACGCAGAGAAACTCGGAGAGTCCAAGCAATGTCATGGGGTAAGAAATTATTTGCTTAGAGATATTCATTATATTTAGTAAGAAAATGTTTAGCAAGTAACACTTGAAAATAAATAAATTTTTAAAAAATGTTCTATTTTTTACAGTAGGAGGAGACGATGTGCAACCTATAACATCAAAGCCCTCAGGAGTGAGCCGTCAAGCTTCGAATTCCACGTCCGAGCAGGACGCCACGGCTCCGGTGACCTCGTACATCGTGGCGCAGAACCCGGAGGTGCTCGCTCAGCTGATGGAGGAGAGCCAAGCACGAGGGGTATGTCCCTCGGTATACACGACTCCCGCGACCCCTTTCAACTCTTTAGCCGTGCAGTTCCAGGACGAGGACAAGGTCCTGACCACGGCTATAGTCTCCGACCTTCCTTTCGCCGACCCCCTTTTTCCCACTTCCGACTCGGTCCAGAATCAGGCCTCCGCGGACTCTTCGACGCTATCCGAGTCGAACCTCGACTCCATCGAGTCCTCGGACACGATCTCCTCCTTCCTGTCGAACCTCAGCGTGTCAGAGTCGGTGCAAAGTCAGTCCCCCAGCGTTGCTCGTAAGCAACAGCAGCAGGGCAAAGAGGTGCCGCAAAGCTTGTACCCCGCTTCCTCGAAAATCACCGGCAACATCACCGGCGATCTTTATTCCCCGGTGCAAAAGTTCCCGCCGTCCGTCTCGTGCGCCGCTGCCGCTTCGACGGCTAGTGTCGAGATTTACGGACCCGTGGCGAACTTCAGTCAGAGCTCCGTGATCGTGGGAAATCTCAGCCAGAGCCCCAGTTTGGCCGGCAATTTCGCCGAGGCCTGCATTCCCGATCAGAGCTTCAATCACATGGATATCGTTGTCCAGTCGTCCTCTTCCTCTTTCTCTCAGTCTAATAGCTGCGCCGTCGCGCAGAGCAGCATTTCTCAGAGCTCCGTGAGCATGGCTAATGTGTGTTATCCGGCGATGTCGTCCGTCTCTGCCATCGCGGCTGATAAGCTGTACGGTCCGGTGATGAAGTTCAGACCCACAACTGCTAATGAATCTAAAGGGGGAACACCTCCCAGTGTCTCTTATATGCAGAACGCACGCAATAGTATCAGCTGTTATAGTCCCACTCCAATGCAAAGCAGCTATCAATCTCAACCAATGTATCCGCAAAACTATCAGCAGCAACAGATCTACTCGAACGTGTCCCAGTTTTCGCAAAACTACCAGCGCCAGAATATCATGCAATCGCAAAACTCGGCAGCACCGATTTACACGGTTCATGCGACCCCCACTTCGGTGGTTCAGGCTCAAAAAATGCAGCAGCAACAACAACAGCAGCAGCAACAGCAACAGCAACAGTGCACGAGTTATGCACACCACTCAGTTATACAAACTCACTATGCTGCTCAGACAAGGCAGGGAGCCATGCCGCAAATGGGAAAAGTTTTCGTGGCTACTGCTATGCCCGTTAATGCTACTATTGATTTGAAGCCACAAGACGGCAAACTGGAAGATAACGGGGACTTGAGAATGATGAGTGAGGAGTCCCAGCAGCAACACCACGAGCAGGTTTGGAGTTGCTCGCTTTTCTTGGAGATCGAAGTGCATAGGAGAATGTCGTTGCACCTGGTTGTTATCGTTGTTGCTGATCTGCTTAGAGAATGCGGATTGCGAACTCGGTGTTGGATAGTATTTTTTTGGTTTATTTGATCTTTTTTTAATCAAAGTTAATACATTTTCCACTTTTTGAGTTTCGTAATAATTTACGTAGATTAAGTTAAAAGACTGTAGCTTTATCAATCTCGTAAATTTTTATTATTTTTTTTTTCAATTACTTAAAATATATAAAAAAAAAAATTCCTTGAGAAATTTTCATTTTATAATTTTGAACTAGTTAGTTTACTTTTTCAAATATAAAAAGTAATGTAATTTAATTTGATTAAGAAAAGAATAAAAGACGAAACACCTACCAATTTTGATTTCTAAACGAGTTTACAACAGAACAGGACAAATAGAAATGCATATATTGTAGTACTACACACCGAATGGGTTATCAGACAATTCTTTTTTGTTTTGGTTTCTTTGGTTGTGATTTTTTTGCTTTTGGAAAGCACTCTTTTCCTTCTTAAGTTGGATGTGGATTATTGTGATGTTTTTTTTTATCCTGAAGTGGAAGTTCCTTTTATTCCTTATGTTAGTTTCATTTTTATATCCACCAAAGTTCTGAATATTTTTTCAGTTTTTAAGGAGATTTGGATTATTCTCAGAAGAAAAGATTTCGCATCCTATTATGTATAATTACTATTGCCTAAAAATATACGTACACAGTTAATCATTAATTAATTTTAATAAATTTTAGAATACATTCTAATATTATTCATTCTTCATTTAAAACATAACATGACTCATCAATCAAATTTCCTTAAATAATTGAATAACTTTTAATTGAAATTAGTTCTTCAGTGTACTAACAAATATTTTAAGTTTTACTAATGGAATTTTTTAGTTAAAATTTATTTTTAATTTCGTATGTATAATCGTGTTATTTTTAATTTGAAATATTTTTAGTTGGAATGAGATAAATGCACAGGCATGACAGCACTAGTAAGAGTATTTACAATTTTATAATGAAAAAATGTATTATCTGTTTTATACACCTGCATGCAACAAAAATTAATACCAATGTGAATATTATTTGAGTAGTTTTATCAAAACACGAAGATTTTTATTCTTTTAGGCTGTGTACATATTTTTAATTTAAGTTTTGTCTAAAGTTTCATTTAAACAATTTCTTTAATAATATTATTTTGTTAGTGTTTCTACTTATTTTCAAACTTTTTTTCTATTACAGAGAAACGCACAATCTCAAATGTTTGAGAGTACAGGAGATTTCCACCCTCGTATTGAGGATGAGCAGCAATTTTTGGAAAAACGTCTACTCGAGCAGCAGCGTCAATCCGAAGAAGACAGTCGATGGCTTGCAAGAGAAGAAGTAAGTCTAAAAAATAGTTCTTTTTTTGCACATATAATTTCTTTATTAAGAATTCTACCTTACGTTCGTTTTTTCTTTATTAGAAACGTTTATCCATTGCAACAAGTGGCGATGAAAGTGCAAGTCCGCCAGTTCCACGCTCCGTAACGCAATCACCAAATCACGAACCTCATAATACAAATACAGGATCTCTTGGTTCAGACAAATCTAATAAAGTAATAATAGTAAAGGTAAAAATCAGAGTAAAAAGAATTGTTTATTTTATAAAAAATAACAAACAAATTTTACCTCACTAACATTATACCTTACAGAAAATGTTACCAACACCAACAGCAGATCTGGACCGGACGAACGACAAGGTATACGACTGCACAACCAGTGTTGTTCGAGCAGTCATGGCTCTGTCTCAAGGAGTCCAGCAAAGCAGAGCCGATCAGTATCTGGAACTGGTGCGAAGAGTTGGTATGGAATTACGGGCTCTTCTCTCATCGGTCGACGCGCTAGTTGAAATTTTACCGGTTAGCGCTCATCGAGAAGTCGAAATGGCTCATCAGGTGTTAAGTAAGGACATGTCAGAGTTGGTTGCTGCTATGAAACTCGCCCAGGGCTACAGTGCTACGACTTTGGATTCCGAGTATCGAAAGTAAGCTTTTATTTTTTAATACTATTAGGTCATAGAAAGTTCACTGAATCAAACAAAAATCAATCAAAATTTCCACAACGATCATTAAATTTTATTCTTCGTTGTAGGGGTATGCTGTCTGCTGCTCACGTCTTGGCAATGGACTGTAAAAATCTTTTAGATGTGATAGATTCTATTAGAATTCGATTCCCCTACGTGGATAGTCAAATTTGCCAAAGGCACCACGAAATTTCTAACGCTAGAAATTCGGGTCAAGAATGTCGAATGCGTTCAAGTCAATCTGGCGAGCAGTTGCTGAGGAGAAGTCAGTCGACTGAAAGACAAAATACGGGCTTTAGACAAAGTCAAAGTGGAGACCTTTTGCATCGAATGGGGCAATCCGTTGATCGTGGATCTCAAGTATGTAAATTACTAAATTTTATTTTCAAATATTACATTTTTAAAGAAAAAATATTTAAAAGGATGGCAGAGATTTCCATACACTAAATTTCAGCGATTAAAAATGTTACTAAATATTGTCATTTTTTAAAACAAAGGGCCAGCCTGACGAGAACGGCATGTCAAGCTTGGAAAGGCGACATCACATGGTCAACAGTCTCGAGCGCAACTCAACGGCCAGGCGTCAGAGGACAACTAACAGCTTAGAACGCAAACGTCCATCGCTAACCTGCAGCACTGGTAATTCGACGAATCTTCCACCTGTGCCCGTCTCCTGCAGCATAGTTCAGACGAAGGCGCCAATTATTCACCACCAATCGCAACCGTCAACGGATATTAGTCAGAGTTCGGTCTTTAACAACCAAATCGGAAAGGAAATTCAGTCGAATGACAGCTAACGATAAGGCGTCGAATTCACTGCAGGAAAAAAATTGTAGTGCTTCCTAAGTAACAACGAAGCTGGAAGATACGCCGACGAGTCGTTGTTCTCGAAACGTTGCAATGTTGTCGAAACTATTGAAAGTGCGTTAGAGAATTGTAGAGGAAAATTTCAGATATATTTTAAGTATTAAAAAAAGTTTACTTTATAGATCAACGCAATAAGTAATATCAGATATAACATAACATCAGACTCATTTCAATGTTTAAAAGTATCCAAATAGATCCATTTTTCATACTTGCAGAGGGGAAAAACTGCCTTCTAAAGTTCAGTAAACCGCACCGCATAGTATGAATTGTAGTAATTTTTATGCCAATTTTTACGTGGATTATTTTTTTTCTAGCGTTTGATACTCTTTATTAAACAATTTTCTCCTTGCACTTACAAAAACTTTTGTAATAAGTAAATTAAAAAACTATTTTCACTCTAAACTTTTAATAAAATCTATAACCATAAATGTTCATAAATGAATAAACTAAAAGTTAGCATTTAACGATTTCTACAATATTTCTCGAACGTACTTTTATTATTCGTGATTTCCGTATAACAGTTTAGGTTTCAAAACGTGTTACGATTAATACCAATTTCAGTGAACGTTGTAAATAATTTAAATCGTGCGAAAAGTTACCCATCGCATTTTCCCTAAAGAGCGAACGCTGCTTGACGCCTGCATTTGCTCGTCAGTCATTTATGTATCAATCTTGATTTATTCTTTCTTTGTCTATTAGACAAAGATTTATCTCTCTATCTCTCTAAAACGAAAAGAAAAAAAACGTACTTATACATAGGACAGTATTCACTAGCGATAGTTACGTCAATAAATATAATTTAAGTCACGAATATTATATCGAAATCGCGACTCCAAAGCTTTAGAATTACCGTTGCGATATTTGTTATATAAATTATATATAACGACATCAATTATAAGGTGACGTATGCATTTTTTAGTTCGAACATGTTTATTTTTGTATGGTTCATTTTATACTTTTCACTGCAGTTTCAAAAATATTAACAATCTTGAAAAAAGTTTATGTATTATCGATGACGTCGATGTATTATTGCAATATTTCTTGCAAGAATTGAGTTGACTTTAAGTAGCGATCATTTGTTACCTCGTCACCTGTCATTGGTAGTCAGTTAAATATTATTATATGTACGAAGTTACATTGTATAAATCTGTATCTGTATATTTAAACAAAAAATACGAAGGTGTCCGCAATGACGACGAAGCGAGCGCAATTTAGTTCTTTATATATTTTAGAATCGGTAACTTTACAGCGGATTGTTTTTTGAAAACAAATTCGTAATTCGATAGTCTATTTCCTAATCGCGTGCATTCGCGGGCTTGCGAACATTACATAGACGTATAGAATGAAAAATGTAACAATTACGCGCTGTGCAGAGACGATTATACATGGCGTAAAGAGTGAATGTTCTTTCTACTTAAGTGATTAATTAGCGATTCGTACTGGCTTGTGACGTTTATACGGGATGTTTTATATAAAGTATGATGAAAATAGTAAAAGAAAAAAAACTAAAATTGAAGCAGGCATATAACAGTTATATTCAGTGGTACACATCAGTTCCTATAAAGGCACACATATTTCAAGTTTTTCATCCCTTTGCGAAAGATTAGTATCATCTACGTAACTCATACGCAATTATCAAGGCGCTTTGTCATCGATAATTATGCAAAAGCAATATTTTTTTGCCAAAAACGAGAGACAAGATTTGCGTGAAGTAAACTATAATTCAATGCTTTATCCACATTAGTATGCACACTACCAAGCACGTATTACAGAAAAGCGCATTGAAAGAAACTATCCAAAGTACAACAACACTGTTAATTAATCAAGGTACTATTAATTAATTAAAGTATGCAACTGTAGGTTTCGTACAATTTTTTTATTACTAGTACTATATTTACATAACGTAGCAAAACTAAAAGCATTTATAAAATTTACAGTTGAATACTCACTCAGTTTTATTAATCGTGATAGAAAATTCAAAAATATTGTCATCTCGTTTAAAGGTATTTGTAAATTTGTGTAAATGTAATGATGTATTATTGTATCAATTAATTATAATTATATATCGGTAAATAAAATACACTTTTGATTTTAAATATTTTGTTTATTCGACTTCTGTCTTCCAAACCTAAATTCATCTTTACTATATAATTTCAATTGCAGATTCAGGCATTTGTATTTCTAAACTATAAAAAAATTTTTTTTTCAAATTAAAAATTTTCCAGAATTATATTGTAAAAGTAGAAATATAGAATAATTTTATTACAATATCGTAACATTTAATTACCATTTAAGGTATCTGAAAAAACATATAGGTGCGGCCTACGATGGCTTTGAATTCAGTGAACCCATAATATAAGATCCAAATTTAGATCATTATGAAAGAAAGCGCAGGCGTGATATGCTCCTAAAAGTTTTTCGTTTTATTTTATATACATACAGCTAATTAATAAATTCAAAAATCACGTGCGGAGAACATAAATTACAAGAACACATTAAACGATTAGCAATAGTAGTAATATCGACATTCTTTTTTTTACTTAATAAAGTATCAATTATTAATTTATGTTTCTAAATTTCAAAGTTTACAGAATTCCATTATATCAAGCTAACAAAATGTTTAAGTAGCTCTCAAATCTAAACTTTCAAGCTTTTCGATATACTTTCCTTCAAAAAAGCACCCCCAAATCTCATTTCACGGGCGAAAAGCAAAAGAGGGTCCTAGCAACGTATCGATCAAAAAACGTTCCTATTCCCCTACCCAAAATCCACGGCGCATCATTTTTCTGAATTGTAATCGGCCACCCCGATGAAAAAAATCTTATAAAACCTCATTAGATCTGATAGATTCTAGTTCAAATTAAATCCTATAAAATAAGCTTTAGAAGGATTTTACACTATTTTCACGAAAATATCATACAATATCACATAAAATCTTGTTAATTCTGGCGCAAATACACATATTAAACGCTACAAAGTAAGTTTTATAAGATTTTTTCAATAGAGCAAGCAGGAAAAAAAGCGCTTTCGATCGTCGCATACACTCCGTGGGCTTTGTATATTCGCTGGCAATTAAGCGCGAGTGCGAACTCTCTCTCTCTCTCTCTCTTTCTCTTTCAGGTCAGGGAGACCAGGTCGAAGTCAGCGGCGCAGGGGTGTATAGAGGTGAGGGGGCGCTCCGAGTGGATCCGAGTAGTGGAGGGGTCGCGGGGGGTGGGGTGGGGGGGGGGGGCGTGGGGAGGCAGGCAGGCGATAGAGCGAGCATATGTGCGCGAGAGCGGGATGAAGCCGAGCAGGTGAGAGAGCCCCCCCGAAAAGCATTTCCACCGCTTTCCCGGGCCATGTAGGGTGGATCCGAGCGTCAGCTGCGCCTGCAGTCGCCGGCCAGCAGTCAACTCGAGCCCGGAGGCTCCGCGCTTACACCCGGAGCAGAGAGACGACCATGGAGCCAGCTGAGAGAAGTTGCTTTTCTTTAAGGGTTCGTTCATAGCAGGACTTGGCTAAGCTGCGGGGGCGGGCCGGAAAACTGGTGCAACTACGATGTGCTCTCCCATCGGCAACTACGACGTCGCTCTCCCACGAACGTTAGTATCGTAGCTCTTCGTTTGAATTATTAAACATTATTCTAGTTTCCTGCTGTCGCTTTGAGCTTCGCGCTCGTTTCAAGCACGCATTAGTTCTTTTTTTTCTTTTTAATTCGTTTTGGAATTTTGTTCAACGACTTAAAAAATCTATTTATATTTTTTTATATTTTTGTGGCCAGTGGGATTTTTAAGAGTTTTTTTTTAGTTTGTATTAAGGAACGCGAAGTTCTCGTACAGGTCCGTAACGGATGACTGTAGACTACTCCTGCGCTCGGCGCCGTTATCGTATTCCCCAATCAAACGCAAATCAGGCGCATCGGTAGCCACGACCACCTCCGAGCGGGTTAGTTTCGATCTCGGTCATCGGTAATTCCGGGTATTTTTTCGCGAAAACGCCCCCGAATAATTCGGACTGACAGTAGGGATTTGAAACCCCCCGTCCTAAACGTTATTTGTCTTGGAAGAAGTAAGAACCTTACCGCCTGAGCCAAATACCGTTCAAGCACTCGTCATGTAAGTAATGAAACTCTTCTTTCTCTACGCTCTGTTCTTGGAGGCGTAAAAATAGGCACTTTAATTACTTATCTCTATTCTTCTTGGTGAGCGATAGGATAGCATCGCCGCCACGCGGAGGGTGACTGAAGCTGTTTCGGTGCCAAAACAGAAACTTCAAAGCCTTACGCGGTGGTATCGACGTAGTCGCGTAAAAGAAAATGTCTTTTTTTTGTTTAATTATTTTAGCGATTTAATAAATTCTATCGGCGAACAATCACGAAAGTAAAGAGCGAAACTCGCGACGCATTGTAGAACCCTATTGCAAAGACCTCATAAATCCCGATAAAAAGGAGCAGAAACCTCATAGAATCCGATAAAATTTTATCGGG
>JAWWEO010000036.1:5914516-5955388 GCA_035582975.1 Ormyrus labotus
GGCGCTAGCGTAGCCAAACCAAACTCAAGTATCTCTCACGTCTCAAGTCCGTCTCACGACTATGAATTCGAGCCTAAGGCTTAGTCGACGCTAACTTCGTTGCTGTTCTTTCGTCAATGACTAAACTTTCTCGCTTTTATAAAGATCTTATTCGTATATAGAGTATCCTTGGAAATTATAAGACTTCTGGAGTAAACGGCTCCAATTTGTTAAATTATATTTTATAGTAACGTAAGTAAAATAACGTTCTTCATTAGTTAATAACTTTCTACTGCATGAATTTCTACCTAAAAACTATAATATTTAAGTATGTGTATAGTTAGTTCTATATTCTATTAGTGAGTTTGCAAGTGTCAATTGTCAATGCTTGTTTCTCAACTATTCCACTTTTAAATATTTGAATGTATTTATAGTTCAATAATTCTAAAAGTTAACAAAAAAATGACAATGTCACTCAATGTAAAACAATGTTACTAAATGTAAAACCATTAAGTCGAATTTAAAAATAAATGATAATAATAAATTTGAGGTTACTATTGTGCTGCAATGATTTCACATTTGTATATATTTAATTTAAAGTTAAATTTCTTTTATAGGTTAAATTAAATATAAACAAAACAAAATGTCACAATCATCGGGAGATGTTCCTATGCAAGCTGAGAAGGTACCTGATTTTCAATTAATTTGCATTAATTTTATGAAAAATAATTCTTAAACTGTAAATTTAAATAAATTTCTAGACCGAGACTGGTCCCGTTTATGGAGGCTGTGAAGGTCCTGAAGCTATGTATGTTAAGTTAGTGAGCAGTGACGGCCACGAATTTATTGTTAAAAGAGAACATGCTTTAACTAGTGGTACTATAAAGGCTATGCTGAGTGGACCTGGTCAATTCGCAGAGAATGAAGCAAATGAAGTGAAATTCCGTGAAATACCGTAAGTATAATTTTCTATCTTTACAATATTTAATCTGTAATATATTTATTCCTATTGATAATTTAATCAATTTTGTTCAATTTATCAGATAAAAATTTTTTATCAAGAATTTGTGAAAACTTCTATAAAAAAAATTATCCAAAATCAAAAGAAATTTTTTTATATAAATACTAGTAAAATTTAATAAATTTTTTTTAATGCATACAATTAATATTAATTTTTCAGATCACACGTATTACAAAAAGTTTGCACATATTTCACATACAAAGTTCGATACACAAACAGCAGTACTGAGATTCCAGAATTTCCAATTCGACCAGAAATAGCATTAGAACTTCTAATGGCTGGAAATTTCTTGGATTGTTAAATAATAATAAATTGATTAAACATAAATATGTTGATTATCAAAATGCATTGAATTAATTCCTTAATAGCTTGCAAAATATGAAAGCGATGGAAAAAGTCAATGTTTAATCAGGATTCATCAGTCAAACTTCAACGAGAAAAATGTATATGCGTATCTTTTTGTGATAAAATCTTTTTTACCACGAAGTGAAACTCAGGTTTAAATAATTGTAATGAACTCTGGTAGTTACGACTCAGTTCTCATTGATTGATCAAGAACTATATAACCATCTAGATTGTTAACCAACGAGAGAACGTAGCCTGCTCAGCTGTAACACCTTGAACTTTGAAAACATATAATCTGCAAAAGCCTATTTGCTGAATACAGTAACTTTACATCTTACATTAATAAATATATATAACTTGGTTGTTATAAACACTTATACTGATCAAACCTCAATAAATTCATTTAATCAACAAAAAGTAAGAATTAAATTACAATTACTTTTTAATTGTTTTGACTTACTTTTTGTTTATTAAAAATATTTTAAATAATAAAATCTATATGACGAAAGTAAAGTTAGATTAACCATTTCATTGAAATAAATAGATTTTAGTTGAAATTTTAATCATGTTTTCGTAGGAAAGTTTTTTATGCATACTTGAAGCCTGTAAATAATTTATATTGTAATATTCTCACATTTTCATTCAGCCAAATCTTGAAGAACTCTTAGATTTAAAATTTTAAAAAATAACATTCTCTAACTAATTAATTAGTGTAAATTGCAAAGTATATTTATATAACAAAAAATACTGAAATGAATTGTTATTCTCTTCTGTATGATTTAAATAAAAATTAAGGGACATAAAGTAATTAAAAAAAATTAGCTTTCTATAATAATTTAAAAATGTTTAAATTTAGATTAATTATTGGTATTAAATAATACAATAAAAAAAAATAACAGTTTATTAATTAAAAAATATTCTATGTTTATTATTCTATGTTCCTTAACATATCTAGTACTTCTTTTAAATATATGCCACATAGTGTCTTTACAAATAAAAAGAAACATGTTAGAAATGAAAGATTCAGGGTGTAAAATTACATATTTAACAATTTTTCAACAGATATATTACAATTTAAATGAATGAAAATAGGCAATTCAAGTAATAAAAACATAATACCTAATTAATGATAATTGAAAATAGGAATGAATTTTTATTGTTAATTAAATCGTGCTGTATTATAACTTATTCTCATTATTTAACATACTAGCAATAAAATTGATATTACAAAATATTATCTTTTGCTTTTCACCTTGTCTTGTTCATTCATTTATATTTAGTTAAATTTCCATATTAAATAAAAAAAGTGTAAAAATTAATTCAATTTACATAATTAGTAACCAAAATGAAGTTGCTGTACTAAATTTATTATTATAAACTTCTGTAGCTTACATAAATATATTTTAGATATATAATTTTAATTAATCTTAATAAATATACATTTTTACAATTGTTTTCAACATTTAAATGCAGGTAAGCGTTCTTAGCTATAATAAAATCACAGACACTCTTTTGAACTCAGTTCAAAATAATGCTTTCATTGATAAACTAATGACTGAGTCATTGAAAATGATACATTTTAACAAAATTATTATGCTCTTCATTTATTTATTTCTCAATATCCTTAAATTTTGCCTCTAATCTATTTGAGTATGCTAATAGTTTGTAAGCAGCTTGCTCTAGTTTTGTCACACTCTCATCTATTTTATTAATGTCATCCAAGACAGGCTGTAACTTTTTGTACTTTTGATTCAATAAACTTAGAGATTGCGAAACATTTGATGAGATTGTTTTAAGTTCTGTATATTTTGCAATAGTTTCTTTATTCATTCGTTCCAGAAGCTTGTAATCTGCCTGCGTGGCAGTGAGTTCTTCCTGAAGATATTCACTGGTCTTTTGAAACATTGTGTTTGCAAGTCGACTGAGATTAGGATCATGTGGATCAAGTGCTTCAAAGCTGCTTGTACTTGTTGATAGAGTTGTGCCACGCTTTGGAGATTCACATCTTAGGTTTGAATCTGCATCTTGTGTATCCATTGATGTCTGTTCAGCCTTCATTTCTTCTTTTGTTGTTTCACCTACTGTTGTCATGTTTATTTCGAGATCTAGAACAAAATTAAAAAACTAAATATTTAAATTGATTTCGTAATTGATTCATAAGAGAGCAACTTATTAATCTTACTTAATAATTACAAAGTTCTTGAAAAATAATACGAATACCAAGTGTTTGATTCTTAATTGATTTTACGAATGACGATTAATACGATACTATTACAAAAGATCCAGTAATTCAACAGTCTTTCAATTGACGTTATGCTCTTGCTGAAGTTGACACCTTGCTGATGAATGAAAACATTCCTAAAAAGGAAACATTTATTTCGACCAATAAGGTTCTCGCTTTACGAAGCTTCTTAGATTGAAGCTTTAAGGGCAGGCCGGAGTTTATGTCATTTGACGTTATGACGGTCTGTGACACCTATTTGAGCCCGTGCATAAGATCGTACTGTGACGCGTAAAAAGACGTCAAATCAGTTGTCTCCGGCCTCCCCTTAAGAGATATCTTATTGGTCGAATCGAAAACAGCTTTACGTTGGTGGCGCTTTTTTTAAAAGTTCTAATAATTTAACATTATATTTAATAAAAGTTATTTTATAATTAAATTCATAATGAGTTTTATTTATTTATTATACATATATTATGAATGTATAAAAAAATTATTGAAACGAAACATTGTTAATAAATTTTTAAAAAACGGTGAATCGATAATCCAGTACTTTTTGTCACTTTAAATTTTGGCCTGATATTCACTTTTCTAAATATATTGATAAATGTCTTAATTAGTTTATAAATATCTATAAATTATAAATTTATAATTATTATTATTTCATTTACTTTTTTTCCAATTTTATTAAAAAAATGCAAATGCAATTAATATTGTTTACGTAAACAACTGTTCTTATATAAGTAAGACATTAAAATAGGAAACTTGTAGACGAACACACATCAGGGGGCTTGGAAAGCAAACAAGTATTTAATATTTTGATTTCGAAATAACATTTAAAAAAAGACAAATCATCCAAAAAAAATTGATGATTTAAAAACTAGTCTTTCATTTTTAAACGCGATTAAATAAAATGCACAAATTACAAACATCGTCTTATTCCAACAAAATAAAAAAATTGTCACATCCACCAAGCAGAAATATAACTTGCGCCAAGGGCTGCGGATCATCGAACTACGAAGAGCAAGACGTCCTGGCGGCTGTTGAGTGTGCCCATTCATTCACTTAATCTCGCCTCATATTCCGAGAAGCTGCGCCGAGGATCGTTTGTTCCAGTTTACGCGTTTATTGAAAAATCGCTCGCGGCTAAAAAAGCCGAGGGCTTTAAACTCCGAATGGATTGAGCGATATATAAAAGCTTTCGGGCATCCTTAATGGTTTCGGTCCTCTCTGAGGGGGGAATAAAGTTTTCTCGGAAAGAGTTCGAGAAATGAGAAGCAAATCGTTAATTGTTTTCGAGCTAATTGTTGCTTGAATTCTGATGAAGCCGTCGCAAATAGCTTTTTGTCGCCTAGCTTTTTCTGCTGGTGAATATATATTGCTTAAGGAAATAGTACGATGATTAAATAAAAAACGGGTTTAAAAACTTTTGAGTTATAAGCGATTATAAATCAAGCTGGCTTGGATACATGTTCTTAAATAAAAGGGAGATATGTTCTTAGATAAAAGGGAGAAATTAGTATACGTCATTATTCACAATGGATATTATTATGACCTAAGATTATTTTTATACATTTCGCAACTTTTTACTTCCAGTGATAATATTCCAATACTTAAAAATGAAAAATTTTTGTACTAAAATTATTTCTTTTTCTTACCAAATCTTATACCTTATAATTTTTGCTACGGACGATCAAATATATGGAAAGACATTTTTTATAGCAGTTATTTTTTCAATATTGCGATATGTATGTTGATTCAAGGCAAGCCTATAGAATTTAACTTACTACTATCATTAGAGTTTATAATTACGCCAACTACTTTTTTTTATCAATAATTTTTTCTGAAAACACTTTTTACAGGCGACTGCAAACAGACACAATTTACGAATATTTGCAACAAACAATCCCACATCGCCTGAAATTGGTCTGCGAATCACGCAGACGTAGCCGAATCATAACAGAAATAATAAAATCCTCGGTGCAGCGCCTCCTCCAAAGCATCATCATCCCGCCTCTGTCGTCCATAACCAACAGCAGATCAGCGCGATCAAGAGGCGCGTGCGGCTTAGAAAAACAACGCAAAGAAAGAAAACAACGCGAAGGCTCTCTCGCAACGCGTAATCGGCTTGTGCAAGCTTACAACGCGCAACTCTTTTAACGACTAATAAAGTTCGCTTTCTTTGTCCGCTCTCGGCTCGGGAGCGGCGGTGCAGGCGCACCGAGCGCGGCGAGGACGACGACGCCTGACGTGCACTCGGCTTGTTGTTAGAGTGCACCTCGGAGTGCACTGGTCGGAGCCGGAAAACCAGACTCGGGAGCTTTCCGCGGGTGATATTGGGGAAGGGAAGAGCTGGTGAGTAATTGCCCCGGGTGTACTTGTTGGATTTTGATGCGGCTGCTACTGCTTGCTGGCTGGCGTTTGGCTGTAAATTTTTTTCAATTCTTAATGGGAAACGAGTGGTGTCGTTGCCGTTATTGAAACTGAATTGTTTGTTGATTCAACGTAAAATAGGTATTTCATAAAAAAATAAAAGATTAAAATACCGACGAACTCAAAAAAATTGTCGGGCGACTTTCTTCACAGCTCTTCGTTTCCAAAGCACCAGTTTAAAGTAATACCCACACTTAGCTCTGCAGTTTCAGGGTGGACTTTCAAATGCACGTAAACTTGTAACATCGGGCTGTTAGGATTTCGCAGTGTTTTGACAGTTGCATCAAATCTGCACATATTATTCATTAATATTTAGCAGTGCATACATTAAAGCGCATAGATAACAAACTGCTCGTTTGAAATGAGTCATAAAACAAGAGTCTGTTGATAACAGACGATGGACTTGTAGCTATAAATATTCTTTTAAATGTTTCGAACGCAGCAAGGCAAATTATTATACCGCAAGTACTTTCCGCATTGTAACAAATTACATAAAAGTTAAAGGAAACTTATAATAATTATAAATAAACATACCGATAGTAAACCGAAGATAATATTTGTTTCCGTTAATTACTTTGTTTAATGAGATAATATATTTTTTTTTAATTAAACCGTCACTAGTACACTTGTCAAAAGATTCATCAAGAATCGCTCGATTTTCCAACGACCAGACAGCAAGAGGCCAAATTAAGCACGAAGCCCAATAAACGAAAGTCACCCCCCTCGGGTCTCCGTCCTTCCACTTCTCCGCTCTTCCCATAAAACCAGCTGAATCTTCGTTCCGTCGAAAAAAGGCGAACGGTTCTCTCCTCGAAAAGAAAAGTCGGCCTGCCTCGAGTCTCGGTGGTGCGTCGCTTAATCAAAATTAATTGCCTCTGTTATATTCGCGAGCGCGTCATCGCGATCCGGGGTATATACAAGCAGCTCTGTCGTGCGTGCGCACGTTTCGCTGGCGTAAAAAAGGAGGAGGAGGCTCGAAAACGAGAGAGAGTACACTTTATCTCGCCGGCGGGTTTCCCTCCGTGTAGGTCGGAAAAACATCTTGTTACCACTTTCGTCACTGATAAGAGGTGTTTTTCTTGGCTTTTTCTATTTGCGGTCGCCGACGACGAAATCGAGTATACGGGCGATGACGAATTTTCAGGAGGGTCCGATATATATTGGTTACGAAATTGGACGTTATGCGGAAAATGATCGATCGCGCAAAACTGTCGCGGAGGATACAGAGGCAGCTTTATGCTCGTGGGACAACGGCTCGCTTGATTGAATTGCAATTGTTGTTTTTTTTTTTTTTTTTTTTTCGATGCGATGTAATGCGGCAAAAAGTCATGGACTCGTTAGAGCTTCATTGTGCTGGCGATCGATTCGACGTTAAATCGAAATCTTACGTCAAATGAATTTAGTGCTTCGATTCTTTTTACGGCTATAAAAGTATTTTATCATAAAATTATTTACTTTTTTTTAAAACTTTTTTACGTTTGCAAATTTCAAAAAGGTCCGAAATACCAATTCAAATAGAGCATGAAATTCCACGTTTTTCTTTAGAATCTCAATTCAATATTTGTATTTACTGAAAAATATGTATGCATATATGAGATTGCATCGTTCTTTTGGATGCACGTGCAGATCATACAAAAAACAAATGTAATAAAATAATGGTTTGCTTTTTTAATGGTAAAATTAATTAAATATTTTAAATTTATCTTTTGTCATCTACTAGTCTTTTGATCATCTATGATTTTTAATCTATCTTGTTAATTGGTTACTTAAAATAAAGTGTGTCATTCAACACAAGCATTCGATTCAAACTAACAATTTCTTTTTCAGCATAAAAATTTAATTAACATCGCAAGTGAAATTGGATAAACAAAGTTTTCAATATTTATAAAGAAAATATCGACGCTTTGAGAATTAAGCACGCTTTGAAATATGATATCAAAGTTCGTGGATAAACCAGTTGAATTCTGATAAGTGAAAACTTTGCTTCTCAACATAAGTATGCAGAAGAAATTTACAGAGCAGTAACTTCAACTACGTTGTAAAAAGGCGCCGCAAATTACAAGAATTATGCTTACAATAAAAATTGACAATAGCTTACTTTCTACTATAAAAACTTTTCGTTTTCGTATTTTAACGACAACGACACTTTTGTACCGGTGAAATTATTTTTACCGGTACTTAAAATTACTCGGAATGAAATTTTCCAGCGAAACTGTTAAAATTTTCAGAGAAAATAGCCGGTTTGAACTTAATGCAATATTTAATTTATTGAGGTCAGTTCCACTTGGCGTTGGCGAAAAATTAGAAATAATTTCATTGAATTGAAACAGATGATGAACCCGAATTAAAACGATCCTTTAACGTTTCAATAAAAAATGCAAATTGGCATTTTTAACAGAAACGGAACGAATTTTCACGTTTACTCGGAGATTAAATTAATTCAGTATTTGTATGAATTCGTAATTTAAAAGCTTGGTATAATGTTTAGTGAAATGAATGTTTAATGTTGCATGCATGCAATAATTAAATATGTTCCAGATAAATCGAGTTACTAAGTGTTATTTCACATACAGTGAAAGTTATATGAAATAGAACAATTCACAAAGTCTGCAATCCTGCAACTGGAATGCAACTAAAATATAATTTTACAAATTTTCTTTTAATAATAAAACCTCCATTACCCTTAAAATAGACAATAAAAACTGTTTTAATAAATTTTTGTAATAATATATCTTGCAATTTCGTTTAATCTAAAATTATTTCACGAAGTACTAAATACTTTTATGAATTGTACTGTAATGAATTTAGTTTTAATCAGCTCGTTAAGTTTTTTCTCGTATCGAAAACTTTTAAAACATTCAGGCGTCTATAAAAATTCTTGAAAAATACTGTACCAAAGCTATTGAAATAAAGTCACTCTTTAAGAAAGCTTCATTCGCGCCTTCACAACTTAACGAAACTGCGCACAAATACTTCGCCCTCGTCTCCGGCAATCCCAACTAATACCCCAAAATCCCCAAGAACTCTCCGCCCGAGAAAACAAGGTATCCAAACCCATTTTTCCGACTCTCGCGCGGTGCTCGCACAGCTGGTAGCGCGCAAAACGCAGAAACCGCTACAATGATTGATGAAAGGCACAGCCCGTTTACTCGCTGCGAGGTCATAATCTCTCGCGAGAGAGAGGGAGAGCGTTTCTTTCTTTCGTTTTGCCGCCGCGCTCGCGCGCGAGAGAGAGCGATCCTTCGGAAATTCTAGGACGCGGGATGCAATTAATCGCGAGCGGCGCGCGGCGAGTGCAGATCTGCGAGCGGCTTTGTCTCGCGGCGATTTCCAAGCCGACGAGCCGAGTATGGTTTTTACACTGTACGCGAGTTGCGCGATCTTTTATAGTAAATATTCGAGAGGAGTTTCTGCAGCCGAGGCTGGCCGCGGGGTTTTTGGTCGGTCGAAACTTTGGCGGGAATGGAGGCCGGGTATTGTTCTAATTGGCGCAAACTGGTAGCGACTGGTTATAATTTCGCGCTCGTTGCTATGTGCACTATTGTTATGTTACGCGTCGGGTTAGGAATCATTTTTGTTCAAGTTTGTAGTATTAATTCTTCTTTTTAAATGAAAGCACTTTCGTGGAAACTTTATATTTAATTGAAATGCGGAATGCTTGGGTGGCCTCACACGTTGCATAAAGGTTGTCATTGTTTAATTTTTTAGCCTTAATAATTGTTAGCCAGAAAATTGATTGCAAATCGCAGAATTCTATAATAAAATGGATAGCTTATATATTTTTAATAAAATGAAAAATTATCGCTTTAAATATTGATAGGAACCTTGAAAAAAACTTTTTATTTTACAAAGTAAGATGTGTTATAACATAATTGTAATAATTGAACCATGATAATTTTATTTATTTGAAAATGAATTTAAAGCTCAGTCTTTTTACCATTTTCTAAGACTATATATAAAAACGTAAAAATGATTTATTTTATAAACCAAAATTTAATCGAATCATTCGGATCAATAATCTCATTACGATAAAACTTTCACATTGTTTATTGTTCAAATACAGCAATTACATTTGGAGATAATATTACTGACACTAATTCGAAGTAACATCGTTATAATCAGGCAACCTCCGATCAACGAGTTACAATCAAAGAACGCTTACAAGCATTCGTGGAATAATGCGATGAATAATAATCGTGCAACAATCTACACGCACACCGTGCAAATATTGCATTCGCGGAATAATGCCATCATCATATTGTAATTTCCTCCGTTCGCACGCAAAGAAAAACAATAAAAAACAATGAAAAAAAAAACCTTTACAATCGGTCCTATAAACAATATTTCACAGCCAATCAATATATTAAACGCGATGCCCATCGCGATATACAGAAACGGACAAAGACGCAAAGTTAAATAATCCTACATCGCCATCGGGCGGAAGGCAACGGGAGGCGGTTTGGGGGGCAGCGATCTCCGAGTGCACGCGCACTCAGAATGCCCGCGAGGCGTCGGTAGTCGCGGTAAAGATGCAGCGTTCGAGCGCGGATGACACACACCGCGTCTAACCGGAATTCTCGGTGACGAGGCGAAAAATCATCTCGCTTCCTCGCCTCTCTCTCCTCTTCCACTCGCCTTTTTTTTTTACCTCCGTCGGTTATTTTCCCTTGTACGCGACGGCTCTCGGAATATAGTATTCCGCCGAACGTAGCGGATCAATTTTAGTTGTAATGGGAGTAAGTGCGGCTAAAGGAGAAATACTTGGGCTAAGATCTTTGCGCTTTTTGTCGCTCGGTTTTACGAGCTCCGACCGGCGAATACTGTAATTGTTTTCAGGCAGGAACCGCGGAGGTTCGTTGAACCTGATTTTAAAGGTAATGGTGACTGAGAGCCTTTTGCGAAATTTACACGCGGCACTTTAGAATTTTTTAATTTTATAAATGTTCTAGGGCGAAAATTATCCTTAAAAAGGAGCATGCCCGTGAAGTGGCTAATTTTTGTCGCTAGAAAATAATAAATATCTAAGGGGAAAGGATTTTTAAAATAGATCATTCCAAGCTAATACTTTTCTGAGAAGGTAAATTGAGCGCTTCCCTACAAAACCAACACCAGCCTTCCCCAAAAACTACATAAATCACTCGTCGCCAATAATAAACCGTTCCGTTCCTCCAACAAGACAAAAATACCATCAAATCCCGAAAATCTCCCATGAGCGTATCGAGAGCTACATTCCTTCCCCCGCGGCAATTTCGCAAAATTACGCGCAGCGTTGAATCAGAGCTCGGAGCTCACCGCGCGCCCAAATAATCTTTGCGGCTTCGGCCGGCGAAATTCTTCCGGGCCAATCGCATACGCTCACAACTAGAAATAGCCGAGGGAGAGAGAGATGAGCGCGCGATTACGCAAATTGCGTACGCGTAATGTGGCCGAGACACGTGGCTATCTGGCGGGGCATTTCGAGAAAAGTCAACGGATTGTCGCTCGATCGTCTATTATTGTTACTGCGCCGCTGTGAAGTTCTAGTTTTCTTTCCGTGCGGGTATCCGGTGTTAATGGTGTGCATCGACCGATTCGAGTTTATTGCTTTTACAAAATTTGGACATTGGTAATTAGGGGCAGCGGATAAAAAGCAGATTTTATGCATATTTTGTGGATGAAAGTTATAATATATATTTTTTTTTATTCTTATAAGGAAAACTGAAGCAGTAATAACATTAGAACTAAATTATCTCGGTACGCTTTAGTTTTATCAAAAGATATTACTATTTATATTAGAGACACTTTAAACCTTGTTAATGAGTAAGTAAATGTCATCTACTGATGTACTGCCGATTTACGAGACTGACACAGTAAATTAGTTTGATAAGATCTTTAGAGGTTTCAAGTTCAAGATTAACGTTATCAGTTTCAATTATTCTTATCTGATAATTTGATTGTTTTGAATCTTACTGTAATGCCGTTTGACAAAATCTTTAAGTATCGTCAATAAATCTGAATATGAAACGTCCAAGATTTGTAAAATTTTTCACATAAATTTTTTACTAATAATTGTAGTTGATTTTCTATTATTGGCTTTTGAAAAAAAAATTACATCACATTGATAAGCTCCGCCGTAGTCATAATTGAATTTCAATCTATAAAAGACTGCATATCCGAAGTCATAATTTCGTTCCTAACGATATTTAAATGGTAATACAACGTAACGCCACTTAGGAGAAATTGAAAACTAAATTCCTTCTCATTCCAGTTCATTGACCTATTAAGCAACGTGCTCAATTCCAAGCAATCGTCAATCGGTGCAAAGGCAGCAGCCAGCGGCCATCGAAGCCAATGTATCTCCGTCGGGTCGTAAAAAAAAAAAAATCCAGTCCTCTTACGACACCGCGGCGAGGATCGCGCTGGAAAAACTCCGGCAGATCGGAAAGACTATGGCAGCTGCTATTACTCGCCGCGGCAAAGCCTTGCGCCGCATCCGTGACATCATAATTTAAGGTTAACGCGCCTCTCTCTCTCTCTCTCTCTCGTCCGCACCGACGTGCCGCCGCTTAGACCGCGACTGTAAACAGTCCGCAAAGTGCGGCTGCACCCACGCGAACCGCCTATCGTGGCTCAGTTGCGCGCGCCACTGTATTTCCGGCGCAAACAGCCCAGGCCGCCGAGCCGATCTTTGTACGCCGACGGAAGCGCGCTCCCGATGACGCGGGGCGAAAGCTCGCGTAATTCTTTGAATAATTTTATGGCGCACTCTGGGATAGTTTTACTGCGCGGTTCGATTGCTCAAATACACGTGTTTCTTTCGAATTTATCCGATCGATTTCGATGGTTTGTTTACGAAGCATGTGGTGATGTTATGTTTTTGCCGACAGAAGCCAATTGGTGTTTTTAATTTTTTTTTAATTTGAATACCACGTTTTTCGTGAAGCGTGAACTAGAAACTTTGGATCGGACAATCGTGCATTTTCTTTTGGAACATTGGAAAAGTTTAACATGCTGTATATATTTTATTTGTGAAATTCTTAGCGGGTTCAAACAATTATTTTATTAATTTTGGGCAATAACGTTAAATATTATCTTTACTTCTTCACAAAAGACGTATGAATCTGCATTTCCTTCTTCACCCGAATGGAGCATAAAAGCTTTTAGTTATTAGATTATTAAACTCTTAAGATAAGCCAAAATAATATTCAATGTATTTAGTTGTTATTCAAGCGATTAAACATCAGTATCTGCTTAATTACATCGCCGTTATCTGTAAATTAAGTAATTTAATCTGATAAAATATAAATTAAATAACTCATCTTTTACAGAGTCTCTGTATGTATTATACATCGATAAAGCAATACAAAGCGAGAACATGCGGACATTAAAAAATACGTACATCCTCGATTGTTAATGTGCATTTTTTCAATAACGGAAATGATGAGTTAACTTTCCAATGCGGTTATAGAAAAACCCTATTAGATATTATTTTTTTTGTAAAATTTTTGTAATTTCTGCGAAATTAGCGCACATCTGTTGAATGGGACAATAATACTTGACAGCCTGATAAAATGAGACGAAATGAGATCAAAAGTGTTTAAAGCTTGTTAGAAATGACGGCTTTTGATTCTACTGTAATTCTACTGAAATTGACCCCAATTACTATTTGTGTTGTTTTCATTTGCTAGATTCAGGTACTTGCTCTTTGTGCGAATACATTCTTATAATTTTAAATGGGATAATTTTTTCATTAAACTGATAAAAACTAACAATTTTAATCGTTTTAATACTATAGCTGAAATACAAATTTTCTGCGGAAATCGAAGTATCAGGTTATTGTTTGATAGCTAACGACTCTACATTCAACAACAACTATACTTAAAATCTATCTCGCCTATCCAATAATAAAAATTACATTGGTTAATAAGTGAAACCTTCGGATAACTAAGTAAATCTATTCTTTGTAAAACTCTCAATATCATTTGAAACATCCGTAAAAGTACACCAAAAGAACATAAAAATCGTGATCATTTTCTAAATTGCCATAATTTGATCGAAGAAAGCACAGTTAACGTACGTATATCGAATATCAGAAGCTGCAACTTCCAAGATGATCTGTACATTCAAATAATGCATCTTGTACTTTCAGCAATCCCCGCACAGACTCAGGATAATTGAAAAAATAAGAAAATAATAAACTCTAAGCCAATTGTCGATATTTTTCTCGAACTCTCTTCGAGTACATCACCGGATTAAAGACTCGACGGAACAAAGGCCACGCGTTCGCCCGAGCTTCTCTATATTACGCAGCGCCGAAACGGCCCGCCGACACTCGTCCTCCCCGACGGGACAAGGGCGAAAATGGAAAGATAAATAAAATCCAGAGCGAACGGAGGGGAGTCGCCCGAGGAATCAAATCAGCGACTGGTGTGTGCCGCCTGCGCGTCGATATAAAAGTCAGCCCGCGGAAGAACGGCGAATAAAGCCAGATCCGAGAGATTTATATCGGAGACTTTCTCTCTCCGATTCTCTCTCCCGCGTGCACGGGGGGTTATTCGAATTCCATCCTTATATCCTTAGAAAAGGATGTGCGTGACGCCACACTCGTGGCTCTTGCGCAGAGGCCCGCCGCCGCCGCTTTGTTTCGCTCGGCGGAGGGAAATCTTACGGAGGCACATTCCGCTTCCCGTTTTCGAGCGTGCTTTCTGCGTCGTTACCGCGCTTTTTTCTCTAAGCTGGAATCGACTGTTTGCCGCAGGAAAGATGTTGAAGGTGATATTTTTTTTTTTCTAGCCGGGGCTGAGGTATTTTGTCGAAATTGGGGTTCCGAGTTTTTTTTTCGAGCTTTTACGTTGTATTTGGTCATACACGAAATTTGTCTGCTTTGTGAAATTTTGTTTTGGCGTCAAGATTTTTTATTTAAAAATATGGGTTATCTTCCATTTGTTTTGAAGAAAAATATAAAATTTGACTATATTACGCCGTGTTAAAAGTAAAATACGCTGTTTTCCATCGGAAGCAATTTTCAATAGCATTATTTGGAGAAGTAAAAATGCATTTTACTCGTAGTAAACAAAGTAACTCATTAATAATCGCTAAGTAAAATGATAAATTTTTATGCGTCACTTTCAAGTAACTTATCTTATCAAGCTCTTTAGTTTTGCTAAAACGTGTCGATTAAAAAACAAACAAAACTGAGCAAATTCGGCCTAAATATTACATTTTCTCAGTCTCAAAGACAAAAAAAAACCGAAAAAATTCAAACACTAAATAAACAATATACGAAGCGACCAGACGTGCACTTTTATAACAGAGCTGCACTTCGAAATCGAATCAAACGAGAAAAAGAGACTCCTCTTTGTTGGCGCGGAGAGGCGCGGAGCCTGACAAAGAGGCGCGCGGCAAAGCGCGTCCTGGACTCTCATTATATGCGGGATTACAGTTCCTGCCGCTGATTCACGAGCAACACCAGCAGCAGTTACAGACAGAAGTCGCCGCGCGGCTGCTGCTCACCTTGCGGCGTATATCTGCGTTGACGCATTCCCGCGACTTGTGGTGGCAACTCCGTTATTTCGACCTTTGGATCCGAAGCGAAATGAATTTTTTGTTTTTTTTAGGCCCCCCCGGAAGTGTTTGGAGAACGAGGTCGGGTTGATAATAGTGGGTTTTTGATAAGTGGATGAGAAAATATTGCTAAGGAAAAGGTTTGGTGGGCAGTTAACGTTTGCGTAGGACTGAAGAGAACGGCGTATTTTACTAGTAATAATATTAAACTCGTTCGACGTACAGGTTTCAAATTTAAGTTTATAATTGTAACATTAGTTTATTGAGTTTTCTGTTATCTTAACTTGTCAAAAATTAAATAAAAATAATCCTATTCTCACATATCCAAAAACAGTTAAGATATAAATAAAAAACAAACTATGATTAATACATGACTATGGTTCATTGTGGCCCATTGTTTTATAGATCTAAATAATTCATAAAATTTTGTATAATTAAAATAGCAAGCAAGTAAGTACGTTGACATTTTAATTGGAACTATACAAACTTTTATTTGTTTTCTAACCAATGTCGCAAAAACAAAAAAAAATCTCTTCCCATATTTTATTTAACACAAAAACATACATTCCGATTGATTACCCAGAGCCAACGAACCGGACGCCGAAAATTCCCATGAAATCCTCAACGCTAATAATAACCCAAAAGCACTCTCAAAATGAATCTTTACAGCGGCGTCCGCAGCCTAAACGGAGAGCCGCGCGCGGCTCCCATAAACCAACCAGAAAGAAAGAACGCCTTTCGCGCCCGAACGTAAATCATCGGGGAAGAAGACACGCGGCGGCAGTCGAGCCATTACTCCATCAAGCTTTCGCGTCTTTCGCTCCCGACGCACTTCGCTCGACGCGCCGATAAGCTCCCCGGGCACGTTTCGCCGCTTTGTTTTCTCTCTGCGCTGCTCTGCGTATCTCCTCGGCGATTTGTTCTTTTTTTTTTTTTTATTTCGCCCAGCTGCATGTTTTCCGCCGATTATCGCGCGCGCGAGCGTTCCAGACTTTTTTTGAGAGAAGGCCGATTAGTTTGGCGGTTTTATTCCAAGTTTTTTGGGGTTGCCGAATTATATCAATTGAAAATTGAAATATTTTATTGTGTACAATAATGCTTTTTAGTATAGATTCCTTGGAAATATATTTGGAATTCTGAACACTTTTCAAAAATATACGTCCAAATTAAAGTTTTGAAATAATATATTGTTATACAAGTTTTTTTTAAATTTCGTTGCCATTCAAAATTAGTGGTTTGGTAGTACACGTAAATGAATTATTTCAGTCGAAAAAAATTATATTTCACCATTAAAATTGCCTCCGGATAAAAATTAAATCAACGAAAAAATTTGCAATCTGAATTATAGGGTTCTCCAAAATTAAGTAACTAATCAAGTGCATTTATCAAAATACTGCTCTTCCATGCAGTTATATGTTCCTTCTTTGAATAGCATAAATATTCAAACCCAAATATTGTTCCTCCATCATTTACAGCAGAGTCTATCATCTGCTTTTGCACAAAACTCAATCGAGTCCCAAAAGAGCGTTCTCGCATTGTACCCAATTAGCCGGAGGGTAGCATATAAAAAAAAAATGAATTAGCTCCGCAGCGTCTCTAATTATACGCGAAACAGCGCAGCTCGGCACAACCACGTCGGAGGCGCTTCGCGAATTTCGCGCGTCGAAGCGCCCCGGGCTCGGTGGCATCAATGGAGAGAGCGCGTCGTTAATTATCGTCGGTTGCCCTCGCGAAGCCAGCGTAAGGTAGAGAGAGCCCAAAGGCGGAGCGGAGAGCTTCGATTTCTTTCATTGAGGAGGTCCGCGACGCGCGGCGGCGGCGAGCTCCTCGGCCTGGCAGCAGCATCACGGCGACGGCGCACCTGACGTCTTCCTCTGCTCTCGTCTCTCTCTCCCTCTATCTCCTCTGTCTCTCTCCCTCCGGCTTGCACTTGGCTCGATAGTTCGTATCGCTCGGGTGCAGGCGCACCGGCGAGTGCACGCGCACCAGCCTCGGTGCTAGAGTATCGACCCGCTGGCTTTGCCCTGTATACGCGCGTATGCCTCCACTCTGCTTTTTGCCAAGAGAGAGAGAGAGAGAGAGAGAGATAGAGAGGGAGGGAGAGAGAGAGACACTCTCCCTCCCTGCTCCTCGGCGCGTTGCTACACGCTTTTCCTTTCTTCGGCGTACGGTCGAAAATCGCCTGCTCATAGCTGGGGAAAAGTCGAATTTACGGCCGGCCGCGAGAGCTGCTGCCGCCGCTGCTGCTGCTGCTGCTGGCCTTTGTGTACTCGCGCCGAGTGCATGCGCGCTGAGTCGCCGCCAGGGACGTCGCCCTCCGCCGCCGGGGCCCCGCGGTGTACCCGAGCCGACTCGCGAATTTTGCGAAGGAACGCGTCGCTGCATTCACGGGGAGGCTGCGTGGGAGGCGGACGGTGTGCGTAAGGGATCGAGCGCCGTGACGGGGAACCGAGAAGGAGTCAATGGCGGAGGGGGGGGGGGCGCCGGCTTCCTTTCGATTTTCGCAATGGGAAATCCTGCGCGATTCGCGTTTTCCGCTCGGGGGGAGATACCCGACGATTTGTGTACGCGCTCGAGTTGGAGTCGCGCCTCGAGGAGTATTTGCGACGAAATATTTATTTGGACGGGGAAAGTCTGCAGGATTTATAATTGATCGATGTTTTAATAATTCGGACGTTCGCCGTCAAATGTTAACGGGTTGAATATATTGGTTGCGCAGAGCGCCAGGTTTTCAGGGGACGTTTTTATTAAGCGTTAAATCAACGTATATAGCATTTTTTGCGGTAATTGGCGTCGCGTTTCTCAAAATCAAAAACATGACACACGGATTCCCACGCAAACCGTGACTAAGCTGAAATTTTCTCTGGATTTTCCAGACACGCGAAAAACTCTTCGCTCTCTGGAAAAACTGGTATTATCGTTATTTCTCGAGATGTGCAAATTTCTGCGAGAGGATTAATGAACATTTTTTTCGTCGCGTACAAGTTTAATAAAAAATTTAATTTTTTCAGAAAACTATTACTTTCGTATTAAAATTCTGCAAAAATTCTGCTTCAAAACTAAAATCTAACTACAATCAGCTGCCATTCGAAAACGTATAATTTCACACGATCATGGACAACCGTTCCAGCGGAATTTTCAAATCGAAAAACGCTTCCTTTCCCGGAATCCGAAACCAGAAAGGAGCAAAATCTCTCGATCTAGCATTTCTCTCAATCCCTCAATCAGTTCGCTCGATGCTCCGGCTGTAAGCCGGTGCACTCTTTCGTTAATCCGCCCACTCCGCGCGCGTGTCAGGGGGACCGCATTGCAGAGCGGCTCTCTCGCGGTGGCCATTCAAGACCCGCGGGATCACAGTGATTACCGCTTTCCGAGAATTTCCATCGAGAGCCGCGCGATATGCAGAGGTGTATATATCGACGTTTTTTCGCGAGCGATCCTTTCGCCCCGCACTGGCACACAATAATGCGAGCCGAGAGCGCGAAAAAGGAGCGAATCGCGGGCTCGAAAGTATATGGTTGGTACGGAGAAAGTCTCGCGGCCTGGGATACGTTATAGATTTTCCAAAGCGTCGCCTCGCAGGCTGCACTGGAAGATTTTCGATCCGAGCCTTGAACTTGATCTTGCATCTCGATGCGCGATGAGGTGCTCCTCGAGCGAGATGCTTCGCGCGGAAAACAGTTTGTTGCGCGGGATCCGGTTTTTTTTTTTGGGGGGGGGATTTTTTAGTTTACGGTGACGGCGGATTTCTGAGTTTTTGTGCGGCTTGCGCAACATTGGCACAGGTAGTAGTTTTCTGACAATTTGATTTCGTGCTGTCGACTCATTAGACTTCGCGTACAAGCAGAACTTTATTTCAGCTAATTTATTATTGCGTAAAACTAAAGTTCTATCTATCTATCCTAAAGGATAGATTATTTTTACTACAGGATTTTCTTTTAGTTGCAGAATTTGAGTTGCAGCTGTCCTAAGACAATATAGAATTTACTGCCGTAACCGTTTAAGTTTTGTTCAAGTTTGGTGTCACAATAGAACCATTACCTTTTGTGACTTGTAAAACCGCAGTTTCCTGTTATGAAAATGTATTGAGGATTTAACAAGACTACTAAATAAAATCCAATTCCTCTATATTAAAATTTTTCTGCGTTTGTAGAGCGTTTATCAGTTTTTTTATTAGCAATATGGTAGAATTATTCAATGAAATTGTCAGTTTTAATGCCATAAGTAAGTCGGCGTTTTAAAATAGAAGTGGAAAAGGAATACAAAGATATTAAAGCTCATTAAGTAATTGTCACTAAAAGATCAAATCGTAATGATCGCACCAATTTACGTTCTATTGACACATTTTTAAAATATTTTTCCGACAAAAATAAGAACTTTTATAGTCTTTTGTCAAAACGATGTATACACTGATACAACGCTCAATAAATAAAACCTCAAATAGTAATAAAAAAAAAACGCTTTAGTCTTGTTAAATGCCATTGGTTCAAGCAATAAAAGTTGAACGTAATGAACCAATTACTATATCAAATGATGTATATGTCAATATGACTTGAATATTTTTCTAACGCAAGCATTGCTCGTTTCCATTCTCCTCCATTCTTCCTTTATGAAAGAAGTTTTCTTTCTTTTGGCGACGCGGCATTGCGTGAATTTTTCTACTGAAAAAAGGTTGGAAAATTCACATAACGAGAGTTATGCCACAGGTTAAATTGTAAGATCTTGTGCGAGACGAATTGCGCATCGAAGAAAATTATGCGGACGCAGAAAAGGTAATCTGAGTGATTTTAGACGATTCACTTTTCATAATTGTAGTTACGGGGGGACGAACATTTTATATAAGCTACTTGTGATTACAAATTTTGTAGCCCAAAGGCTAATCTGTCAGTCGCTCGAGAGAAAAACAGGTTTGAATCTTACGTACTTGAATAAAAATCGATAAATATAGTTACTTGTTTTATTATTTTTTGTTGAAAAAATTATACAGTTTTTTTGTATCTCGTGACAGAGGTAGAATTTCGTTGGAATATAATCTTATAAAAACACTTTGTCATCGTCGATTCAAAATTGAAGCTACCTCTTTTTTAATCATAAAAGTCGAAGTCGTATTTACTTTACGCCATAAATACCATTTTTTATTGACTAATAAATTTTTGGTTTTTAAAGACTCTCGAAAAACTACTAATATTAAAAATACACTTGTTCAAACACAAAGAGGCAGTAAAGAGACAAAGCAAAGCGCATTCCGAAATCGAATTAAAAAAAAAATAAGCCGACAGGAGTCTACTGGAAATCGAAAATAAAGAAAAGCGATAAATCGGAACAAAGTGCGAATTAGATTTGTCGTCAAAGTGACGCAAATACCGTCTTCCGAGTAACTGCGATGACGACTCGGCCGTCCTCGGCGTTCTTCAGGAAGCAGGAAGCTGGGACCTCTAAGGAGTGATTGCGCGCAAAACTTACTTACTGCACCGGCAAGAGTCTTGCCTGCGTCTCTGTCGGCTGCTTTTTTCGTGGCCGCGGCTGAAAATCGAAAAAAAATGCGTCGTGAGAAATTTAGAGCGTTGTTTTGCGTTTATAGATGAAAGAGTTTGACTGAGAGATGCTGGTGATACTTTCTATCTGCTCGCTATAAAAGATAGGAAGCGTTCCTTTATGCGCGTTTTACGTTTACGATGGAATAAAACGCATCAGTTCGTTCGTGATCATTTTTATGTACAGAATTTATTTGCGTATAAAGAGTGTTGCTGTTTTGCCCTGCCGGATTTTACTATCAATATTATACGTTATAAACTGTTTTAGATTAATCTACGTATATAGTATTTCATTCAAAATAAGCCACGTTCTTTTGATTACAACTAATCAACTTGAAAAATTAAATAAAAAAATCAAGGAGTTGTTAAATATGGATTAAGTTTGATAAAACGTATTAAGTAGCTTGCAAAATATAATTACTCACAAGTAGGATAAATACTTGCGTGAATTTCAATTCATTTTTCTATCTTATTCGTTTATTTATTTTTCAAAATCACGCATAAATGAATGTAGAATAATTAATTTTTTTTAATATATTATTCCTAGCTCGAATGACTTGCTTCTTGAAAATGAAGGCATACGTTTTTACCAATTTAATATAAAAAAAAAAATGTATAATGTCGAATTAGATTTTTACAAGTCACCGTACACTATCGCAAATTATCTAGAAGCAGTTTTGAATAGATAACATACACGTTACGTGCGCCGATCCCCCACGCAGCCCGTGCATTAAAACGCACATTAAATATTTTACATCCTTTTTATAACGATTCTAACGATCTCATTAATCAAACTGTTATAACCGTATAATCGTACTTTTCTTAGATAATCTATGCTCTGTTACATCTCTCGAGCCGTCACTTAATCTTTTAATGCTATCGGCACATATTTACAGTTGATTATTTATTGACTTCCGTAATGGGCTTATCAGTTCTTCATCTCATCTTTCGCCGACGGAAATGCTAGTAACACTTTCCTTTTCGCTCTCGTAATTTTTTTTTTTTTGCTAACAATTTTTACAAGCTTCCTCTCCTTCTCTCACGTTTCGATGTTTTATCTAAGTCCATTGTTCCTTTGTGTCCATGTTATACTTTTCGTCACCGTATATCTGTGCGCAAGGCAGTCTGCTTGCATTCCTTGTTATGAAGTTCGAGAAATTTGACTTTTCAATCGATTTGTTTTTAGATCCGTATTTTACATTTTCACGAACCCGGGTAAAAATAAATTTCATGTTTTATGTATACAGTGGCTATTTTGATTACAAACGAGCAAAATATGAAAACAATTTTATGAAACGCTTTTTCAGATTATTCAGTCTTTTTATTTGTAAATTCAACAATTTTATTTATAATATTTTTGTTTGTTAATTGTTACCGCGCATTATTATTTCTTATTGAACGAATTTTTTATATGTGTATGTACATCCATACCCAGAATATAACTTCATGTATTTTTATATTCATTCTTAGTACTGGTTTTACAAGATCTTACAGATCCTTTTTTCTCTCTTTCCCTTCGGGATCATTCACAAGTTTTCGACCTACATAATAAAGACGGAGATTTGAGGTAAGGGTATTACGAAAATGTGCGAATCTGTATAGACGATTTGAGAATACTTATTACATTTATTATTTCACCGTATACCCTACGCTATTTTGAGTTGATAAAAAAAAATAACTTTAGAATTCTAAAAATATTAGCGTTTTGCATTGTTTAATGATATTGTCATATCCAAATTTCTGTTCAGGTTTTTAATTTCGATATGATCACTAACACTCGATTTGAAATACTAGAATCCAGTTTTAGAATATTCATATAATTTTAAAGGTCAAAAAAATCGTTTTCCATTCATTGAAATTTAAATTTCTTCTAAAAATGTTCTTGCGCAATTCGGTAACTTTCCTGTAAATCCTTTTTTTCGGACAATAATTTACATTCCTCATCCAAATGGCTATCACTATATTTTACATTTTTTTTATCTTTTGCTTTTTAATCTGCAATTGAATACAAGAAAAATTTTCGTAGACTTTTATAATTCCCCTCAACTTTCCTTTTAAACTTGTTAAAACTTACTTAAACGTCTCACCTATCTTCCACTATTATTTTCTCCTTCCCCCTTTTTCACTTTAATAACCCCTCTTGAATAAATTCTGCCGCCCAACCCAAGTACTATATTTCTAAAAAGTCTAAGAGCGATGATTCCGCGAACGCCATAATAAATCTCGAGAAAATCGGCCCCGCGCAGCCTCACCACCCCCCTACAAAAGGTGAACAGCCCAGCAACCTTGACATTCTCCGGTCCGATCTTGATTTCTATAAAAAAATGACGAATTCCCGCTCGCACCCCGAAAACGGCTGCTCCTACGCCCACCGTATCTCCTCGGCGTCCTCGCCCACGCATCCGGAGAAGCCTCGTCCATTGAGAGGGAGCGATCGACTAATCCCCTCCCTCCCCCCTCCCTCGCTTGCTCTCTCGTCCGCTCACGTGCTCCTCGTGCGGAGCAGCAGCGGCAGCAGCAGCTGTTCCTCGCGGGGCTCCAGGCCGCCTCGGTACGTCCCTGCAGGCCCCGCGATCCGCTCGGCGGAGGGAGGCGGCGGCGCTCTTTCTCCGCTGGCAGCGATGCGCGGGCGCAGGAACGAACGTCGGCCCGCAGCTCGGCATAGCAGCAGAGCGGAGCGAGCGATCTCCTCAGTCGGCCGCACGGTTTATTTCGAGGGGCGCGCGCGCGCGAGACGGACAGCTGATTTTGACGGAGGCGGAGAGAGAAAGAAAGAGAGAGAGAGGAGGTTGCTGCGCCGCCGAGTTGTTGTTTGCACCCAGAGAGAGAGACTGGCTGTGCGCGCCGAGAGATCTCGGACCTATATTACCCCTTTACTGCCACTTAGATAATATTAGGTGTGTCTAAAGAGCGGCGGCCTCCTTCGCTGACTAGAGGAAGAAGGTTAGAGCTGCGCGCGAGTGTGTCGGGGGAAAATCGAAGGGACGACGACGCAGTGTTACCATTTAGCTATCTGGCTGCCCGCTGCCGCTGACTGCTACAACCACCACTTTCGCCACTGGAGCGGACTGAGAAACGAGAGTGCGGGACGAGGCAGGGGATGTGCTGTGCCTGGATCAGCGGGGCATGAGTTTGGAGCTCGGCGTCGATTCCGCTGCTGCTGCTGCTGCTGCTGCTCGTCGCGAAGCTCGCGCCTGGTGAGTAGTTTGATCGTCCATTCATTCCTCGTTTCCCCGTCTTTTTATTTACATTTACGGCTACGCTGCGCGTGCATTTGCATTTTATCGCGACGGTGTGACACGCTGTGAACGGTAAAGGTCAGACGTTATCGGGATCCGAAATATTGTTCGCCGAGCCGGCGGAGTACAATGAAAACGGTGCACAGCGCGGAATAGAAACAAATGTTAGCCATTCATCTGATAAAAGAGACGATAAACGTTTGCAATAGCCGACGGATTTAAATTTCGTCACAACGGCAGCGACTTTCCAGTGAGCAAACTCGATGTATAATATCCTTTCGCGAAATCGCAACAAAGCGGCAGCGCGGCGCTGGTGAAAAAAAAAAAAAAAAGTCCGCTCTATCCGAGCGGCGCGTCCTTCTTTTTCTGTCCGTCGAATCCGGTTTCGTAGAGAGACAGAGAGAGAGAGAGAGAGAGGCTTGAAAAAGCGAAGAAAGGGAAAACGCAGCAGCAGCAGCAGCAAGGCATCGCGCGAAAAGCGCGTGCCGCGCGGTGCAGATGATAGGAGAAAGGGAGAGACTATTATACGCTGCTGCTGCTGCTGCTGCCTGCCTGAGTCACGCTGGAAAAGCGAGCGAGCATTGTTTGCGAGGGCAGCCGCACTCGCGCTCTCTCGGAGTGCGCGGAAACGCGGGCTCTCGGATCGCGTTCCAATTGTCGCCCAGGGAAATTCGGGGTCGGCTTTGGGCTCGTCGCCGATTTTCGAGACGCGCACCGCTCTGCTCTTGGCGACTTCCTCTCGTTGGTTAGATAAGGGTTTTTTTTCGGGGGGAAGAGGGGAGGGGGGTATTGATTTTGGCCGAGTCAACCGGAGAAAGTCGACTGGATTAAATATCCTTGTTTTTCAAGTTCATTCTCGTGCTTCATTTGTTATTGAAGCAGCGTATTATGCAGTTGGTAGTACACTCCGGTGACTATGGTGCGGGAGAGAAGCATTCTTCAAAGGGACAAAAGTTTGATAAATATTTTTTTGTATAATGAGACACGTTTATCTCGCCAAGATGAAAATATTTATATAGTGCATTTCAAGCTTGCTTGAAATAAATCTGTGAGCGAAATGTTTACTAGAGTATAAACTCGTCATTACTGACATGCGATTGTCGAAAACTTTGTTATTAACTAAGTTTACAATTTCAACTGGCTTTAAAGTGCTCTCCGCGCTTCGATGCTTAAATGTGAATGTGAAATATTTTCATGCTCAAAGTACGATAATTTCAACGGCTCGACGACAGTTCATTTCCCGAGTTCTTAATCGAAGAAGCATCCATACAGTCGATACAACTAATTAAAAATACATTCGATCGGCCTTTGATCTTCAAAGGGAAAGACACAGATTCGTTCTATCGAACGAATCCAGGTCATCCCCTCCGTCCCATATATCCAACCTCAAAACTCTAAAAACCTCTTCGCCGAGCAATTAAAATCGTATTTAATACACCGACCTCCTCTGGAAAATCAATCAAAACACACTCGTCAGCCGGTGTGGCGAGTTCCGCAGTCCGCCAGAAAAGATTGCCCGGCCCGACGAAAGTCAGCCGCCCATCCCCCTCCCCCCGCCCCCCGAAAAGAGGAAGCTCGACGAGGGAGGAACACGGGACAGAGTGTTCGATCAGAGCTCGTACTTTCGCCGCCTCCTCGTAAAAGATTTACAGCGACTGGTTAAATATATACGCCCGAGCTCGAGGCTCGATTCGGTAAAAATACCCATTTTCTCGCGTGCGGCTTCGCGATGAAGGGACGCGTCGAGAGGCGACTACACAGCACTCGGCACGGCGAATGCGGAATCCGCGGGCAAAACGGGGGAAAAATGTGAAGTACACCGCGTCTCGGTGAGCTGGCCGAGAGCCAGTAGATCGCGCGACGAGAGAGTCGCCGATCGGTCTATGCGCGCTGCGCTTACGAGAGACGCGCCCGTATATATAGCGCCGCGCGCTCGATTTCTCCTGCACTGGTGGCGCACAAATTTTTCGCAGCCCGCAAAGGGCGGGATACATGAATTATGGATGCGCGGCCGCGATTACTCGGATTTATTGGCTTTATTATTGGAGTTTATTGGGCGGAAGAGCGGTGAAACGCGTTGTTTCGATCGGCGGTGTGGATGGGCATGGGAATTTCGAGCGAGCGCTGTTTTTTTCCTCGCTTGGCTTTTCGTTTTCTCCGCGGAAAGCCACTCCCCGTTTTGAGTGGAGTAAGGGTTCGGTGCTGTATTAGGGTTTATGGATGAATTATGCAAAATATAGCACTTTGCGAGTGATTCATCAATTTAGAAATTCAAAGGGTAAGATTAGTTAATATCGCGTATAGTCACAAATCATCGTTAAGAGCTTAAGAGAATTACTGGCTTAAATATTTTGTAACAATATAAAATAAAATAAAAAATATTATCTGAAAAGTGTATATATTTAACTAATTCTCAAAATATAAAAGTTTTAAATTAATTTTAATACTCTCATAAAATCATTTATAAATTCCATTGAAAACTTCTTCCGAAAGTCTTCGAAGTTCGCGGACACGGCAATTGTCAATTTTTTCTCAATTCCCTGAATCATTTATCACTTACGATGCAACACATTACAAAGTTAAATAACAACAACAGTAACGCGCCAAGATAAATTCAGTCCTTCGCAAAATCGAGCCCGATCAGCCGACCTTATCAAAAGCCACATCGAAAGGCAAGAGACTCCTCGGCTATTTTCGCCGAGGCTCTCCTCGCGCACGTGAGCGGTATTCAATTCGATCGGGTCAGTGGACACTTGCCCGCGCCTAACGCATTATCCGCTCGTTTACGCGCTTATCGCGGCCGCGAGGCACGCGGCGATCGCCCCCGTTTAACGGCCGCTCCAGACACCTCTCGTTACGGGCAATTGTTCTTTGTTAGGAGGCGCGTAAGCGAGCGCCCTACCCGCTGCTTATTAAATAATGTGTTTTTTTTTAGGTCGAACGCCGAAGCGCGCGTTCTTTCTTCTCTCGAGACCCGAGTCTCGATTTTTATTCAATCGTCTTGACGTCGGATCTTGTCGACTCGGTTCGACTGTCGATTGAGCGTGTCAATGTAGCGATTAACCTCTTGTCGGTGGACGGGACGAGATTAAATTTGCCGGACTTTGTTGTTATGCTTGCGGGAACTGCTCTTCTTTCTACTTTTCCGCGCGGACGCGATTAGAACGTCGGCTAACAATAGTTCCTGCTAATCGCGCTGAATTTTTTAGAAGCGGAAAAATAGATTTCAATTTTATAGATCGCGAGGAAGCTTGCAGTCGAATAATGAGGGCTGATTGATTATTTATCTGTGGCTTGTCGATTTTTCAACATTTATCGCGTTTCTTTAACTGTTCGCTAAAGGAATGTGACCTTCAGAATATAGTTGCTTATTATAATTAAAATTCACGTATTATTTTTCTTTATCAAAGTAACATGATTACGTGTATTGTCAGTTGCCTTTCGTGAAACAAATTAAAAATAATATTTAGTAGCATACAAAATTAAGTAACATTTTTACATACACATGATTTGATTCAGATTTTTTGTCTTAATAGTTTTCAAAATCAATTTTTTATAATAGAAGTCTTACAAAAATGTACGAGAATCTATTGACACAGATTTTGCTTCAAAGAAAATAGGTATTGAAAGAATGCGAAGTTATTTATATACTTTCTAATCACAAAAACTACACCAAAGCTACACAAAAATATCCTCAACTAAAGCCTCGAGTGCAATATCCCCGCGGTTATCGTAACTAAGCCCAAAAAAAAAAGACCGGATAAGCAAACAAATTTCTTTATCCGCATAAACGCCCCGCAAGCCACGCGGAAAGCCAATGCCAACATGTCCGGATGAGTAAAGTTGAAGAGCCGATCGATCGACAAGTCCGAGATTTAAAATGCGCGAGGCAACAAATAATATGATTTCATGCCGCAGAAGCGCGCGGGGCTGCATCGAAAAGCAGCGCTCCGAACTTGAACCAAAGGCGACGACGACGACTCATTGCTTTGTGTTCTTCACGTTAGTCACATTCCGACGATGAACCGCGAGCCTGGCCGGTTTTTAACATTGAAGATAGCCGTGAGCGTATCGCCGTCGAGAATTATTGTTTCTTTTTTCTCATCGCACGCGGCAGCGGTCGACGCGCGTTCTCTTTATTCCCGGCACGAGTGCGAATCACTCGAATTTATATCTATTCTCTTTCATAACGGCCGCGATGAATATTTATACGAAGAAAGTCCGAGGGGGGACTCGCGCAATTGATTCTCGCGCGTTCGAAAGCGCGAATGTAACTATCTGATAAACCTTGAAAACTTATGTGGAGCATATAATTAAGTGGCGAGCAGCGCTTCTAACGGGCGTAAAAGAATCAGTTAAACTCTCTGGTAATTGCTCTCTTTCAACTGGAAGCTTTGCTTGACAAAGGAAGGCCCCGAGACGCGCCGTGCAATTACGTTTTATTTTGCGTAAAATTTTTATCGATGCCGTTTTTTAGTCGCTTATAAATAGAAAAAAAAAAATAAGAACAAGCCTCGCCACGTGGAATGCTTGCGTGTAATGGGACTTGTAATACTGGCGCACGTGGGCCGTTCCACCTGCTTCGTAATTCGAGTAATACTCCTCTTTACCTCGGCGATTCGTCGAAATACTTCTTGTTTCCTTGGTAAAATGTTGGAGAGCATCGTTGTGGAGCATCTTCTTGTACAAAGCAGCAAGAACACTCAGAAATATTGCTTTTCCTTTCATTGCTTGCATAAACGCAGTAAAAAAGTCGCAAACTACTGCTCTTTGTTAGTACTTTTTTTTTTGTTTTTTTTTTCGTACTTCGCAATTCACGCAATTTCGCAGTGCTACCAGTTTTACAATTTTTCTTTAATTTTTGACCCCTTTAACATTGTCGAGTGACATTTTTATTACAAAAGGAGAGCTGTTTTGATGTACTGTTAATACCGTTGAAGTTGAAAAATTTGCTATATGAATTTTGCAAGTTTTTTTATTTCATCAATCCACTTCTTAGTTGTTTTTTCAAACAACTTATACTAATCACAAAAAAAATTCTTATAACGTCACGAACGTAATAAAAATATAATGTACAAATTATGCGTAATATATCAATTATTTTCTTCCAAAACGAGAATTTTTTATGACGTCATCAGTACAATTTTTAACAACGTTGCAATTGAAATCAATATTTTCTGTAAAAATTTTCCAGACAAAACGGAAGTTCTGAAAGTAAGTAAACATAATTCTAAGTAGAATTTAGTCTTTCTTGGGAAGGTTATGAGGCTAAGCCGACACTAATTTAATTTTTTTCTAATCATTTCCACGTAGGTATGTAAATTAAAAATTCAAGTGGCACAATTACCTACGTGTAAATTATTTACTTTACGTAATTCAGAGGGATCTTTAAAAATTTAACAATGAAATCTCTAAAGTCGTTGAAATGCCTTTATGCACGTGGAACTTTTTAAAGTGGCAGTGTCGATCGATTCTGGTGGTGCGATGCTAATGCGAGCATCTTCTCTCTCTCTCTCTCTCTCTCTCTCTGCCGATATATATAATGTCGGTTGTAAGTTCAGAGAGATACATATCAGAACAGCAGCACTATCGTCCATTATAAAAATAGTTCAGGGTCAATACGGGAAATCTTCTTTATTTATTTTATGTATTTTGTGTAAATAAGAAATGGTCTATTACCTTTGATCGAATCTATAGGATTCACTCGACAATTCAATTAGATTACAAGATTTATGGCGACGCGCTGATTTTCTTGGACGTAGACTAAAAACTAATCAGATTTGCAGGATTTACTTGCAGGATTTTACTGTTCCCTGACTTTATTTTCGTGCAAGATATTCCACAACTTTTCTTGGGATGATTTTTTATTCATTAAATATCTGTTAAAATTTTTGTTCAATTTTGTTTTAAAACAGCTCTTTTACTAAAACGATTTCCAAAATTATACTGTAAATATTGTAATTGAAAAGTAATTAATGTAGATAAGATTTAATCTCATGTTCAAATAAGCTCTTATCTTAACATTCTCATTTTCAATAACGGTCTTCTTTATTACGTCCTAAGATGTCTCTTTCATTTCATTTTTTTTGTTCTTAATTAAAATTATTTTAAACAATAGTATTTAATGAACAGAATTAAATGTTGGAAAAAATCGTTAAACATTTTTCAAAAAATTCAAGGTTTCAAAATTTTTTAATTTTATGTACAGGCCAAATACGTAGTCAATACAGTGGACATATTATTTATTCCAGAGCAAAAGTAAATTAATTCAAAAGATATAAAGATGAAGTGAGCTTGAAAAGTTTGATAAAATTTATTCACTTGTTCTTATTCGCATATTCCACAGGCCGGTGGTGTTTTCATCTTTTCGTTACAACGAAAATCTACGTCACGTGATTCGTGAAAGTACCCAGGAAAAAAAAAACAGGATTATGAATAACAGCGGCATACAGAAAAATAGAAACGTTAGAATTAATGCGATTACCAAAATGTTTTGCGTCGAAATTTAATTTTAAAAAATTTACGCATCAAAAATCTTATTCGTATACACCAGTTTAACATTCATCATTACAATTTACATTTACGAAAGAATGCAAGACCCAATAAAAAGTCTGATAAATCCCGACGTTACCTTTGCAGGAAGGCACGCGATTGGCAGGACTCGCGGCGCTAGAGGATGGCAGACCTGAAGAGTCTGTCGCTGGGCGGTAGCGGAGGCTCCCGTTACAACGGCGACGAGCAGGTCCAATTCATCCCGGGCGGCAGCCACCAGGTGACGATCCGCTCGCCCCCGCCTTCGCTCCACCTCGAGAACCTCAACAATGCAGTCCTCGGGTAATTATTAATGTATGCATGCGAATATCACCGCGCACGAGGCGAATTTCGTACAGGTCGATTTCAATTTTCGCGAATAATACGTGATGCCCGCCGATGATTGCGAGGGAGGAAAAAACGCGCGGCCTTGGACGAAGTTTCCGAATATTGCCGGGCTTATTGTTCGCCGGACCTTAACGCTTTTCGAAGAGGTTAAGTGGGGGGGTTAGATTCGGGTTATACTCCTTTTTTTTTTTTAATTGATGTAAGAATAGTAACTAAAGCCCACTTTGTCGGAATTTATCGTTTCCGAGGATATAAAATCGCTGTTTCCGTAGCATTCGTCGGTTTTAATTAAATTTTTTTTTAATTAAAGAGGGAGACATTAATTCGACTTGTCTCGGAAAGTGAAAAATTATACAGTGGGAGGATCTCACATTAGCCGGCTGTTGTGTCACGTATCTAAGCTTTTTCTTCCAAAAGAAATTCTCGATAACAATTCTTCCAATTACGTTACCGAATAAAAGTAAGAAATATTTTCACGAAATGTAAAGTTTCACTTAAAAGTTTCTGCATATATTAATTAGAAGCCGAGTTAAAAAAACTTTCGGTATTGAGAACTTTGATCTTGAGTCCACAAATTTTTTTTGTTCAAGTCATCCGTTACTTGATTTATCCGTCGCTTTGTGCCTCGGTTGAAAGTTCACTTAAACGTTATTATGCGCAAAAGCTCACCCGGGCAGAAAAACTTATCGAGGAGCGACCCACGCATTGTTATAAAGCAGCTGTTTTACAAGAGTTAATTGGAACGTTATCTACCATTTGAAATAAAAAAAGTTGGCTGCACGTATTGTGGAAGCAAGTTTTTATTTCATAAAAAAGCTGTTAACCTTTAGTCCAACGGAAAATCTAAATATAGGCTCCCTGCGTGATCGGAACTTGGCACGGGTTATATATTATTTAAGCTACGGGCTTATCATTTCGGAACTTTCTAAGAGGATTAAGGCCCATTAAATCCCAGCGGTCTAGAGGTGAATGTAAATACATTACGGCAGAAGCTTTTTTTTTTAATATTTAATGGACGATTTTTTTGTATAAATTAGTGATTATTCGGAATGGCTGAAAAAACAAAATTGTTACTTACACGTTTGAATAATATTTCGACAAAATACCAAACAGATATTCGTATTTCTTTTTCTCAGTCACTGGATAACCGATCATCAGTGCACCTTAATCGTTAAAGACGAGCGATATCAATTGTTTCGAAAAAAAAAAAAAAAAACAGGTCATCGTCAGTTTTTAATACGACGCATGCGTGCGGAAAGTAATTGCGGAGGCGATAAATGAAAGACGTTCGTGAAGGACCCTTGACCTTGCATCACTCCTGGAGTTGCTTAATCGCGCCATTGATTCGTTTCTAAATATTCTTTATCTGACTTGCATTATTGGTAAGCTCACGAATCTCTCCCGTTGCGAAAGGCAATTTCGTGCTGCTCGCCTCTTAATCTCGCTTTTTTTTTCTGGAGTCATAATTAATTACCACTTTGCGCAGTGAGAAAGCAAGTGTCGTGTTATCGGGTAATTACGTAAGTTGAGAGCAGCAGTTTAATGAAGGTTTATTATATTGGTAATTTACGTTTAATCACCAATCGACTTCTTATCGAAAGGTGCTTTGCGATTGGAAATGCATTATTTATACACGTTTGTCGCGTTAAAATGCAGGCACATTTTTTATTGCCAGTTGATTTTCTATAGTCGGTAACCAATCGATTTTTCGGCACAGATTCAACAGAAACTTCGCCTCCTCCTCTGCAAAAGGAAGTAAACTTTACGAAGCACGCAGAAACTCGAGATTTCCAAAAGTCCAATTAAAGTCAGCATTTCGCCGCGGAACGCTTCCAAGAAAATCTCCGCAACAATACTCCCCTTTGTCTCGTCATAATCTCGGCGCGAGAGTGCAGCTCTCTCTAAAAAAAAAAAAAACATTCGAATCAGCCTCGAAAGTTTCAATACCGCCGGCCAGTGCATTTTCCCAAGCAATACTCGGCTTTAATTAAGCGGCCGCGCGGAGCGAAGAATCGGCAATAACTCGATCTAGGCCGGCGGATAATTTCGATAATGGATTACGATTGGAGCCAATTGGAGGAGTCAGTTCCGAGGAATGCAGGCGCGCGAGAGCTAACAATCGCAGGGAAAATAAAACTCGCTCCGACGTATCGACGAAAATAATTATTAACGAGCGCGGCACTTCCTCGCGAGGCGGCGTGTCTTCGCGCGAAAGCCTCATTGATAATTCAGCGGCTTTCCGCGGGTGACATTGCTTTGCTTCCGCGCGGCGCGAGTATACTTGGTAATGTTCTTCGTTTCCATTGTGTATTAATTGCTCGGCGCTCAAGGCATCGAGAGCGATTTGTTTTCTCGACGTTTTTAAAAGTCTATTTGTTTTCGCAGGAATGTATAATATAGCTCGAAGCTTTTCGAATAGGATTGGTATTAAAAGATGAAAAGTGCACGTCGAACAAACAGGATCGACGCGTTTCCAAGTAGTCTTTTGACGGAAAGCACAAATTACCAGCTATTGTCGACCTATTTACGAAGACCTACAAAAGCTATAAAACCGCGCGAAATGACACGAACCGAAGACGCATCCAGAGTCTTACATAAAAATCAGCATTCCCGCTCTCTTAAAAGCTTCCGAAATTCCCAGTCAACATCCCCCCCCCCTCCCCTCGCGATTAGCATAAGAAAGCTCTGACACCTGACTCGCGCCTCTCGTCGCTCCTCTCGAGGCTGCATCCCGCGGCGGCGCGAACCTCGAAATCGCGCGGCGCCAAGCAGTTTTCCGAAGGCGCGCGCGACGACCTTGTCCCCTTCGATTGCAACGGAGCGCTCGGCTACCGGGGGCTAAAATGATTTTCTCGCCGGCCGGACGAAGCGAGCGCAGCTTTAAAGTGCAAGGCCAAGCTCGGTCGAATTGCCGAAATGGAAAATTCGGGCTTCGGGAAGTTGGAAGCGCGGTTGAGTTCGTCGCGATTCTTTCTACTGTTCGGGGGGGACTTTATCGAGCTGAAAAATGCGGGAGTTAGCATTTTGCGTTTTACGGCTGAACATAGAATTTAGGATGAGAGCTTAAAAGTTGTGCTATTTACTTTTATAACCATTTTCCTTCTTAGGAAAGTACACGGACGATTTATTTGGAGGATAAACATTCGCGAGTTATGAATTGATTACGCGCACAGCGGATGAACGCCAGTGTGCGAATAAAGTTTGTAAAGAATTAACGTTTTAATGAAGTTCTTCTTGGACGAGGAAAAAGTAAACTGTAACATCAATCAATATGATTTAACTAATGCAAACTTTTTTTTTTTATGAACTTGCACCCGAGTGACCTTCAATTCCACGAGAATAATAACGCGCGGAGTGAATTAAGTTATTCAATCATGCTGATTTAAATTAGTAATTCATTGAAAACTTTTTATCGATAAAACGTCAACGTGCTTGCGAGAGTTTGATTAATTAATGCTTGCTACGAGTAATGGAACGTTCGTTTCTTACGAGTGAATGAAATTTTAGAATTCGTATGAAATCGTAATTCTCACCTTTAATTATGGACGAAGCGCATTGATTGCGCTCAAATTGATCAACGGGGGTATTACTTTACAAAAGCTCTTTTAATTAAAAAGATTCCCAAGCCAGAAATTTGCAATCCTTTAGCTGACAAAAACCAAAAACAGCTAGTAATTTCAATTAAAAGCTTCTCCGAAATCTTTGCTCTCCGACTCAAAAAAAAAAATTGCGTCGCACCAGTTCGACAATGGACCGAAAAAGAAAAAAAGAAGGGAAAAAAATCCCGATGCAGAAATTTCGCGAAAGCCCTTCTCTAAAGCCAGGCATCGCCGCGGGTGGGAGAGAGGGAGCTCTCTCTCTCTCGCGATACACGTCGGCAGGAATCTTTGTTCGGGAGCTTAGCCGAGAGGAGTACCGGCTCGAGTCAAGTATTATACAAATTGATCATCGCTAGTCACTTCCGCGCGCGACCTTCACCCCGACAGCCACTACCTCGGCGAAAAGCCTGGAATTTCGCGGCGCAGAAGCTACAACACAGTCGCCTCTCTCTCTCCCTTCTTCGTCGCGCGACGGCGGCGGGCCGCTCTTTTTTGTAAGCGGGGAGAGTGCGGATGCACTCGCGGCAGAGCCGTCATTTCGAAGAGATTATAATTCGCTTTTAAATTGCGGACGATGCGCGCGCTCCTCGTCATTTCGCCGGGCGGCTGGCATTTATCCTCTCTTGATTCGCGATTTCGTCGAGGCGGCTCGTTAGAGGAGCTTCGCCGCTCGTCGATCGCGTCTTATGCAAGCTTTTCCGGAATTTTGTAAGCAGTTCTCGAATTTACCTCATTGTGACTGGTGAGCTAAAATTTTCTGCTCAATATTTTCTTACTCCAATTTGGCGTTACGCGGGAAGTAAAAGAGCTGCTGTGCGTTTATTTGCTGCATTGGTATATTGCAGAAGTTGCGATTGCCGTTACGGCGACAAGAATTTATAAGATTTTGCGGAAAGTTGTGGTCGCGCACTTTGTCGAAATAAAAAAAAAAAAAAAAAAAAAAACGAAAAGAATATCGCGTCTCGCGAAGCGCAAGAGATGGTAAAAAGATAAAAAAGAATATTGGACTCTTTTCAAATATTCGCTAGAGTAACTTCCAACTTTTTTACTTACGCTCTCTTTATTTAATGGAAAAGCTACTGAAATTTATAACGACAGCATTAAGCGTAAAATATGAAAGATTCAACTCGAGATATTGTTATTACAACAGAAATTTATATTTTTTTAAATTTCATTTTCGAATATTGTAAATAAAATACTGCCTGAACTTATTTTTCAAATCAATTTCATTAGAAGCATCACACGTCGTACGAAATCGTGCCAGTTTTCACGGTCACGTTGAATAAACGTACCTAATAAACTAATTCATACTTCCGTTCGGCAATAATAATGCGGTTTTAAAGTAAAATTACCTTGATAACGATTCTTGGTGCTATATTAGCGCAGACGAAACTTTCTTGGAAATGTGTCAGATATTTAAAGGCGAACTCTTATCGATTTTGCATTAACTGTCCGGAGTTGCCGCTAGGATTGCTCGAATTTATTATTTAACACAAAGTCATAAGTTACATCTACATATTGCCTAAGTAATTTCGCACGTACACATTTATTAAAACGCTGACGTGTATTTATATCGATAAAACTTTAAAGGTTCGATCAAAGATTAGAAATTCATGGATCGCATTAGTGACTTTATCTTCTCTCCAAACGAATATATAAATCTTTTAGGAAAAATCACGCTTCAAAATTTAAATGCTTACTCGCTTGTTTGAGTAAGAAATTATGCGGATCTGAATTTTTAACTATAAAATTATTTTTAAACAATCATGATAATAGTATCGTTAAACTTGAGGAATTCTAATACATGATCAATCAAGTGAAATTATCATTGAAATTCTTATTCGAAAATTCAGTGCCTTCTCTCGTACTAATTCATGCACCAAAAAAGATTAGTAAATTTTAATTAAAATTTGTAACTTTAAAGAAGGATTATGCTCTTGAGTATTATTGGATACGTGCCAAATGCTGCGGTCATTGACAGCCGACAGCGTCAAACTTGGGTAATTGCTTCCGTAATTACACTTTCACTTATATAAGACATTTTCCTGAATGAATCATTTTGGAAATTAGAAAGGCACAAATTGAGCATCCTTCAAACATTTTTCTACTTTCATTGCAATTCAATTTGCAGCTTTGTTTGATGTCTGAAGAAACAATACAATTATTATTTAAATTAGTAAATAGCTTTACATTTTCACATTTCTGATATACTAAACTGAATAACTTAACTAATTATTTTTCACAAATAAAATGAAATGGAATTAATTTTGAGGAAAATCCGAGCCTTTAATGCGCTTAATAACATAAGTAGATTTTACCTTTTCTTGTGCTAGGATTCTTTAAAAAGCTCATACTTACAGTGCCATTTAAAAAGACTGCTAAAAACCCTTGAAGAAATGGCGCTTGGCTAAAATGAAGTTTTTTTTATTAACTCAGCTCAAATCGTCGTTAACATATTAAGGTAATCCAAAAATCCAATTACAAAAACGAAGTTTCAACGAAAAGCACAACTTGCAAACGCAGTCGTCATCTCTGGCCGGCAAATAAAACGTAATTCCTCCCTCCGCCCTTAACCCGACGAAGTCCGTCGGGGTGGAAAAACACGCGGCTGAAAAATGGAGGCTCCTCCGTCTCATTAGCCCCGGAAGAAAGTGGCAATCAGTCGGCAGCGGCTTCGATCTCTCTCGGCGCCGGCGCCGCTTTTACGAGATCCGCGCGGCGGGCAGCTTCCCTTCGGAGGTGTTCGCTCTCCGCGCTTCCTTCCTTTTCGAGCTTTTAGCCGCCGCTCGCCGCCGGAAATTGAAACGTTGAGCGAACACCGTACCGAGGATGGAAGCGTCGACGTGCTTAATCGTGTTGTAAACGTTCCTTTCAATTCGTATAAATGTTGAGGTAAAAAGAGACTTTATAGTGTATACGAATGTGAGTTATTGGGTTTTGTATCTCGGATAAATCGATTTATTTCCTTTCAATTACCCACATTTCAAACTGCCGCTTACGAGAAATTGATGAAAATCTTTCTTTAAAGCCGTAAGCCGACCTGCCTGAGAAGTAAATGGGTTTTTGTAACAGAAAATAATAATCTTTAGAGTTAAACTGCCGTAATTTGGAACAATCACTTTTTGTTCCACTGACACAGTATTGAATCACTTTTCCTTTTTCGCCGCGCGCCGAGAGCGTTTCTTTTTTGACTATCGAGAGTATTTTTAGGGTAAAAGTCTACAACTATATCATCCAATTAAGTTCAACCTTGTTCCCCAGTCGACGTTCCAGAAAAAAAAAAAAAAAAAAAAATGGCACGCTCGAAATTTCATGTAAATTAAATTTTCCTCGTAAAAATGTACATATATACACAACGTAATTTACCTCCTTAGCCCGCGTTTGCCCATTCCATAAATTAACGAACTCAACTCGGTTTGTCATCCGACGCCTCCGACCACAATCCGAAACAACAAACCGAAACGGGCCTCCCGAAGGGAAATGAAAATTTAATCCCAAATAAGAAACAACGCAATTAAGCGCGGATGTATATATACGTATAAGCGACGCGAGAGAACTGCAGTCCGCGACCCAAACCGAAATAGCATTGTTGCACATTCCTCTAAATTAAGCAGAGCCCCGCGTTATAGCGCCCGAGTGCCGAGACCCACGGCGTACGCGAAACCGGTGGACGTATAACGTCTTTTTTTTTTTTTTTTTACATAACCGCGGCGGACGACGACGACGCGCGCCTGTCCGACAAGGACAGGCGCGCGCGGCTGCGACGCGTGATTAAGTTCGATCGCGGAGAAAAACTCCGAGAACGAGACGACGTCTGTACGTGCCTCGAGTGAGGATTCGGGAGATTTTCAGTTTTTTTTCCGTGTACAGATTGGAGGACCGGGATCGAGGCGCGGAGGTAGTTGCGGACGAGAATGATTTGTATAACTCGCTGTGAAGAAAGTTGGCAGCTGCCGGCAATCAAGAATATTCTGCAAAAATTAGCGGCAGTTCCGAAAACGCGTTCCTTCGCACTCGAAAATTTTCGAACGAACTCGTCCTCGCAACTGTAATAACACGGAGAGCGATGGCACTTAATCGCGAGGTTGCGCTACGTTTCAGTGTACAAACGCCGTCCGTACGGGTCGGCGTAGACGTTTATCGCCGAATCGACTTCGGTGCTTATAATTGATGATGCCGTCGTCGCTGCTCTTTGGACCGTCGGTGTTTTTTGCGAGTTTGCAAAAACAAAAACGCGGCTTTATCGTCCGAAACACGTTTCTGCTTTCTGCGAGATACGCGCTCAAGTTCAAGGCTGCCCGTTCACTAAAACAATATATATATAATGGCGCGTGCTTTGAATTAACATATGCTTATTGGGCCTGCAGTTTCATGTTTGTGAAAGACCTTTTCTTCCGAGAGAAATGAAGACGGTTTTTCAAATGTTGCAAGTCTTTTTACGAGGTGATTATTACTCGAGATCAAATTGGATAATTTGTTTTAAGTTGACAAATTTAGCTAACGATATTCTTCGATTATTCAATAGTTCGCGGAATCCATCGTCGTATTCTGGTTTAAACAGTTCTCAATTTTGTTATATATACTTTAAATGCGCGCGTTTACAAACAATCCTCAGGGGTCCTGCATATTTTCCGAATTTAATTTTCTCAAAAATTTTACAATTCGTTCGATAACATCAACGAAAATCATGATAATAATTAGACGGAAACTTTCCCGTTTTTTAAAACGAGTTCAAAATTAATTTAAGCGAGTATATTCCCTTTTGTAATTTTTTTTTTGTCTAAAATTAACTCCTTTAACGTAAACATCGTCAAAGTTTCCAAAAAAGCCATCGCTTTGAAAAGCGAACTCTTTGAAAGCGTTTGCATATCGGAAAATATAAAGTACTCGCCAAAAAAAGTTAAATTTACCAGCGCTTTTTGCGTACACCACACTTAGATCGATAGCCACATCACCATTCACAACCGCAAAACACGCGTCCAAATTCATTAACCCGCAAATTGATCCGCCGACGCTCGACTCATTGACACACACACGGCACAGCGTTCCATTAAAAATAGCCGAGCGAAATTAATCCGGAAAATGGCCCGTAATCCGCTCGATCTTTGCTCGTGACCTCTTAAGTACTCCCGGGCAATCGAGAGTTCCCAGCGGCGCGGGAACCGCTCGCGGGAGAGTGCGTGTCCGCACGCCCCCGTGACGCGGAGGCCTTGGCAAAGAGTTCAGGCAAAGTTTCCCTCGTCGGAATGTCGCGGGAGAATTTCGCTGCCTTTTTTTTTGCCCTCGACGTGGAATCGAGGTGGAATGCGTGGGTGGAAGTAGTCGCGGACGATACGGTCGGACGTATCGCTGCGCGGTGGAGGTGAATGCGTGTCTCGTTGGTTTATGCATTGCTACTGATGAGTGACGTGCGGTTGTAATTTGAGATATAATTGATGGAAAATTGATAAGTGCTAAAGAAATGTTATTGAAAATTTATTGATTAATTTACGCGGCTTTGTGTATTTAGAGACAGTGGGACGGATAGGCCGTTCAAAGGGTAATAATACTTGAAAGGCTAATAAAAATTTACATATTTTTTAAACGTATTAATTAAGTATTAATGTATGCATGCATGATGTATTGTAAAAAAACTTTATATTAATTATAGGTAAGAACATTTAATTTTAAGCAAAATGTCAAAGTATTAAAAATTACAATTTACTCCACGTGATGAAATAGAGTTGACATTCGAAGTAAACTGAGTTTTTTTTATTCCAATTATTATTGTTATTTTAGTACACATAGATATAATTTATGAAAATACTATCTGAATAAAAATTTTAGCTCAATTACTTTAAAGAATTAATAATTCTTTTACTTCAAATGTATGTTCAAATCATTATGCTATTTAAATTTACTCACATAATCACAATTGCACACATCCTTAAACCGGAAGCTCGTTAAAATAAAAAAAGTAAATAAACCCACAATACATCAACAGAACGATCCTCACTCGAACAGCAAGAAACCCTTCTGGTTTCCTGGGGGGGGGGGGGGGGGGGGGGGGGGGGGGGGGGGGGGGGGGGGGGGGGGGGGG
>JAWWEO010000036.1:5955398-6029213 GCA_035582975.1 Ormyrus labotus
CCAACAGCAAGAAACCCTTCGGGTTTCCAGCCCCCCCCCCCCCCCCCCCCCGAGCAAAAAACCTGACGCATCCAACTAACAGTGGGTTATATCTCTCGTCTATTGCAGGGGCTCGCAGAACAACCTGCACTGCGCGTGCAACGGGGCGGCGGCGAACGGCACCGCTGGCTCGGTGTGCAACAGCGGCGTCCTGGCGCGCAAGGTGCCGAACCACAGCGGGGCGAGCCCGGGCCAGCCGTACAAGAAGCCCGCGGTCGCCCTCACCCACCTGCCCAAGAGGCCGCCCGTCGACATCGAGTTCAACAATCTCGCCTACAGCGTCTCCGAGGGCCGACAGAGAGGTAAGCCGACAAATTTCCGAGCGAGAGAAGAGGGTGAGCTTTAGCGGGGGAATATTGTGCGGTCGTGTATTACGAGCACGTGGAGGGGGGGTCTAATTACGAGCGTCTTATACTTTGTTCGCGCGAACGCGAATTAAAAATTCCGAAGCTTTCTCGCGGAGGGAGGTAAATTGCAGTCCTTTGGGAAATTATTAATTAAAGTGGGTAAAGTATTTATATATATAAATCCCGTAAAATCTTATAAATTCGTGACCCGAATGCGCGTTACGCTCGTACGGTAAGTGAGGCATTCCAAGAGGTATAATTAGATCTTGCATGGAATTTCGCCTCGGGTTATTTAATATACATCTCTGTTTCGACAGTTTGTTTCGACAGCACAGTTAAACTAAGGTTTTTAAAAAAAAATTATTTTCAAAGTATATCGAAGCTGCTGATTAATGCGCATAAAAAACGGTAGAAAAAGCTAATGATTTCTTTGCAATAATTAGATAAAGTTGTTTTGTTAAAGCTATATAATTCAGGAAATTGAAAAGGGAATAGCAAAAACAAAAGTTGTGGGAATTTTTCATTTATTGTGGTATCAAAAAACTATCCATAAATACTATAAAATAAAAGTTTGAAAATATTTCTGTCAGTAAAGTTTCGAAAATAAATCTAATATGATTGAATATTTTTACTCTCAAGTACTATAATTATCACTAAAAGTTAGTAGCTTTTATCACAACGATTTGTAAAATGTACTAAAAACCTAAAAAAATAAAATTTCAATGATGAAACCCACTTTATTGAGCTAAATGGGGTTAAGTTCAGTATGTTAAAATTAGATAAAAATAAATTATATCTACAACAACAATTTCTGCTTACAAGTGAAACTTTAAAAAAGTACGGACATCAAGGTGATCGTTCTTTTAGAATGGACGTGCAGTGCTTAACAAGTATAAGTTATAGAGACGAAATGTAAAAAAAGTTAAAGGACATAAAACTGCATTCAAAGGAGGACAGTCGTAAGCATAAGTTTAAGCTCCGCTGAGAAAACGATGGGCGCAAAAGTATTAACTGAAGGATCGTTAGAAATAGTTGGAAAAACTGTAAAGAAAACTCTTTTTTAATAAGAGGCGATTTAAGAGATTCTTTGAAACTCTGGTTACACGTAAGGCATTGAGGTCAATGTGAAAAGTTTTGTTGATCTTATTGGTACGATATTTCGTTAATATTGTAAATTCAAAATTGACTAAAGGCAATTTAAATTATTTTGATCATAAAAAAAGCTCAGAAACGCAGATAGTATAATTATAACGATTAAAAATTATTTAAAACTGCTTTTGATTCTTATTTATGACCTAAAAATAAAAAAAAAAAAAAAAAAAAATCAAGCCCCTGTCAGTCCATCACTTAAAGCGGGCCGAGCTTTTTATTTAAATGGAAAACCTGAAATCTTTTGAGCGCGCGAAAAATTGAAAAGAAAATAGCTTTTGTCAAGCGCACGCTCCTCTAAGAAGCAAGACTGAATATGTTCCGAAAAGCCTTGAATGACTCGCCCTCTTCAAAATCGAAAAGATCATCCCTGCCGGCACACGTTGACGATATATATTATTTCAATAGATTTTTGTATGAAATTTTCAAGAAAAACAATACATATTGCTTTTATTCAGCGGACGGCGCGGATGCGATGCATATAAAGTAGTCCAATAAATCTGACCTTCCGCATTTGAATGTACAGCTTTTCTTATAGATATTTCGCTAATTATCAGTAAAAATTCTAACCGAAGCTTGCCATTTTAACCTATAAAAATCAACGTGTAACCGAATTAGTTAATCAATCTCACCCTCGGCGAGCCGACAAGAAAAAAACCAGACCTCTCTTCTTCCTCGTCCTCCATCGTCGCGTTTCACTCGCGCAAATAATCGCAAGATATCCGGGAGAGAGAGAGCCGCCGCGGGGCCGCATCCCAGAATCCCGTCAGCTTCCGGGGGAGAGCAGGTCGCTCTCGGATTCGCCGCGAGGTCAGTGCATGCAGAGAGAGAGAGAGAGAGAGGACTCCGGGAGGGTAGAGGGAGGCAGAGGGGGTGGGAGGGAGGAGCGCGCGCGGTGCCGTTGCACCAGAGCGAAGGAGCGCCTCGAGGGAGAGCAGAGAGCGGCGGCGGCGAGTGAACGACCCCTGCGCGTCGCGGCCGCAAAAAATCGATAGAAATGTTCGCCGACGGCCTCGGTGCACGAGCACCTGTCGCGCTGCACCGCCGCAACCCAGCGGGGCCGACATCCCTGCCGAGGAGCGGCGCACGGTGCGAAAGGGGGGCTCGCTCGCTCTCGGGCCCGGAGGGGATCTCGGGGCTGCTGGGGCTCCTTTGCGGGGGGAGGGACAGGGCTTTTTCGAGGGCCTCTTTTCAGCTTTTTCGGGGAGCTCGGCTTGGAATGTAGGCTGACCGGGTTGGTCCATTTTGCTGGGTTGCGTTTACGGAGTTTACTGTACGGTCGGGAGTAATTCCTTGCGATTTGGCATCCTGCTTTTTGTTTTGCAGGTGCATTTTCTTTCATTGGCCGTTTGTTGCGATAATAAACTTAAGGCTATCGTTTTAAAAAGGATTTTCAGATTAAGTGGAACTTGCAATGCCTGCAGTTCAGATTATTGCAAAGTATTATTCTTTGCTAAGCGTTCGACCTCGTGTAACTTTCGTTATACAATTGTTATTTTTCAAGGAATAAATCTTCGTTAAATAATAATCGTTATTTAATACGATTTTTTAAAAATTTTTATAGTCTCAAGCAGAAACCTGACTATAAATTTAATTTTTTGATAAATTTTATTTTAAACTTTGTTATTCATAAAATGAATTGTCCAATAGATGAGAATTATTCGATTCGACAAAAAAAAAAAACATTACATAGATATACTTTCAAAAAGCATGGTAGAGTAAAAAAGAGAAAAGTCATGTCGATTTACCTTTGATAAACTCACTTACACTTTTTGCCATTTTCCCTATAGAAAATCGATGCGGATGTACGCAACTTAATACTCGCTTGCGGCGTCCTGCGCTCTTTGCGCTGAAGTAGACATGCATATATGTCCCCCATAAAATTATTTTTAAGTGGAGTATAAGAAACTCTACGACGATAATAAAACGAACATATATAAAAGTAAAGTAAAAGTACACTTTGCCTCGAATAAAGAAGTAAAATTTGAATATTGGAACGCTTTTGATAAAATTTAATAAACAATTCTAATTTCATTCTCGATAACGTTCCGAAGAGATTTTCATGCGAAATTGCTTGTAATTGAAAGATACTATCTCGCGTTCAAAAAAGATGAAACAAAAAATTCGAGCAAAATTACTTGCGAAATAACGAATAATTGCACGCTATATCATTCGCAGCTTATACCGGTCTTACCGCCGTTGCATAATTTTCCAAATAAAAGACCCATTATGGAGAAAAACAAATTTGCTCAATAAGACAGGCGCAGGACGCGTTTAATAATAAGACTGTAACATAAACAGTTATTAACCCAGTGAAGCGGAAATTCAGGCTCCGCAACGTTGGATTGCACGTACTGCACGTGCGTCTGTGTGTGTATGTGTGTGCGCAGGACAATAAAAGCATACGAGCACCGCCAGGATGGCAAACCTAGACTTAACAAGTGTTTGCCATCTCGAGTAATCGCGCAAACAAGTTTTCAAAGGCAAGGACACGCCGGTCGTTATCGCGGAAGGGCGACTTTCAAGATAAATAACTAGGCGAATTTCGTTGTTTCCCCGTCGTAACTGCCGCCGGACGAAAGTTGATTACAAAGTAATAGGAAATTCACTCGAGCGAAGTGGAATTTGTTTGTGGTTGCGTTGCTCGCTCGAGCCCGCAGAAATTACCGATCGCTTTGAAATATTGGAAAAATGTATGTTTTAAATTACGGAGTACATCTTTTGCGAGTTTTACTGCTCTTTTTTTAATTTACTTATTGTTTACTAGCTTAATGGAAAATAATGTTTTCACGACCATTGTAATGTATATTTAGAAAATTGAGTCTTGAAAGAAAATGCATTGACTGACATTATTGTATCCATCAGATACTAAATATACAGTCATTGTTTTATTAACAAATTCCGAGTGACCAACCAAATCTCTCCTTTAAACGAGGAAAACTGAGTCTCCGACCCTTCCCTTGGAATGTCCTTACGCCGATCGCGTCACAAAAATAAATCCCTCGCCCGGGGAAGAAGTCGACAAGCTCTATATCAGCCCCTTCCCGAAACAAACAATCACTTTATTAATAAACTTTCTCGTTCCAGGCTACAAAACCATCCTGAAATGCGTGCAAGGAAAATTCAGATCCGGAGAGCTGACTGCCATAATGGGCCCTTCCGGCGCGGGGAAGAGCACGCTCATGAACGTTCTCGCCGGCTACAAGTAATTATCGTCTTGCTTTATCATTACGCACTTTTATCATTCCGCTCGAGGTCGTTGCTTTCCTACGGATTTCTGGCCCTTTTGTATATATATAATTGCGACTCGAGATGGTAATGTTGGGCGAGCTTCCTTTTACTCTCGAAGTTGTTCGCGAGCTCCGCGACCTGAATGCGGAGGGGGGCAGTTTTCTTGCAAGAGGAAGCTAGAGTCGCCAAACTTGATTACGTGGAATTGGGAGTTTTTTTTTTTGGTTTATTTTCGAGTGCCAGAGGCGATGAACAGGAAAAGTTGGGAATACGTCTAAAGTGTATTATGGTTTGGAGGAAAGTCACACGAAAGTAAAATGCCGGGTAGCGGTACGAACAAGAATTCATTTGTAAACTCAATTTTACTTGCAATACAAGTTGGGAGCAAGAAACAGTCGGCGCGCGTTTCAAGTATTTCTTTTTAATTTTTTTTTTTTAGAGTGAGCGTAAGTAGCGAGAAAAATTGAATTAAGCTCGCTAATTGAATTGTATAAGCAGTTTTTATTCGCGTTGTTTTTAGCTAAGTTTAAAAAAGTTCAAAAAAGAAATCATATTTGAAAGTTTGTTTAGAAGAATGTAAATTAGTGTTTCCCAAATTTTTCAATCGATTGATATAACTATGTGTCTTATGATAATATACTTTCTCACGACCTCTTAGCCTTTCACAAATAAACTCCGAATGGCACATTTTGCTAAGAATTGCAATCGAAAGAATAAGCTGCTTAAATTGAGAAAACTAGTTTTAAAATCAATACCTAAGAAAACGTCTTTAAGCTTTCGACGCTCGAATTGCGTTGTTTACTCGGCGAAAACAAAAACGTCAATAAAAATGCAAGCTGCGTAGCAGCAGAAGCTGTTATAGAGCAAAAAAAAAATAAAGCTGAATCCGAGGATAGGCGAACCCCTGTTACTTCTTTTCTGAATTTTTAGCGACGCTTGATTGCTAAATATTTAATCTGTCGTGAAAGCAAGAAAACTACGTCAATTTTAGTTGTAGAAGAGTAAAATAATTGCAAAGGACTTATTATTTTAAACTTATTAAATGATAGAGAACTTTTTCTGACATGATTGTTATGTATAAAGTTCTTCTATTAAAGTCTGAAATTGTTTAAAAATGAATGATGCTATAGGCATTGAACTATAAGATAACTTTGAACTTTTGTATAAATTTCGAATACGAAGTTTTCTTTCTCTTTGAGTTTACTCTTCGAAGTGAGAAAGTTAGAAAGCACTTATTGTATCTAGGTGCTGCAATATTGTTTATAATTATTACACAAAAATAGTTGCGTATGAGAATTATTTTACTCAAGTTACGTTTACAATTATTTGTAATTCTGCTTAGTAAATTTAATATAAGTATACGAATAAGAAATTCCGCATTGCGACATTTAAAAAAAAAATTAAATATCATTATTTTTATACGAACAACAATTTTAAGTTTTCATGTAAAAATTCCATCCTATGCATATTACATGAGTCGTTTCCTGAGAATTTGAATCTTATTTTTAAAATTCTAAGGAATTCCATTTTGTATCACGGAACGATCTAATATCAACGAATCAAATAAGAATTTTTATGAAATTCTCGTCTTCGAAATTTCGTTTTAAAAATTCATTTCTATTCTTCTTCTTTACATAATAACCACGCAGTTTTTTTTTCAATACGTCGCGCAAATAATCAATTTCTAGCTCCAATCAAACACAAAACCGAAATATCTCGATTGAGAAACGAAAGAAAACGCCGAAAACTTCTTACCTCGTCTCTGTTTGTCCAGCCGAGTCCTTGCACAACGACTCGGATAAAGGCTCAATTCACGCGCCAACAAAGGCGCAGCCATTCTCCAGTTTCGCATAAAAAGCTCCCGAAAATAATGCACTCCTCGGGCCGTTTCAATTTAATTTCATTCACGGCTGGGCACCGATTCATTCCGTCGGAGCGCCGCCCGGAGGCCTCGAAATGGCTCATTTTTTATTCCCTCTCGTCGATATTTCGATTCGGCACTGCGCTCTCTCTCTCTCTTATCGTCGAGTGGGAGGTTCAACGACTCGTCGCGCATTGTTCCTCTCCGGTGCGCGGAGAGCTTTTTCGACCCAGTTCTTTACGGCGGACCGCGCCGCCGGAAAAGATATCCGCGCCGACGATGATCTTTGTGAATTTAAAGAGGACGCGCGTTCGACAGGCCTGATCTACTGATCTGAATTCCGTGGTGTAACGACTGGTTTTTTTTTTCACACAGGCTCGGAAAATCCAGTTCGATGTTTCGAAGGTTCTCTTTGCTTTGGCTCGTCGTTCCATCCTTTGATTGACGGTTGTTTGGATATAAGAGGTTCCCTTTGCGCAATTAAGACGTACCTTTAAGCTAATTTTTAGGAAACGACGAAAATTAATTAATTAATTAGTTTATTAAAAATAAACTGTTCGACTTGAAAAATTGTTTATCCCCACAAAAGTAATTTCCAAGATCGATAGCGCCGCTAAAAATAGACGCAGCTATATTTGCGGTTATAATTATCTTACCGCAATTAATAAATACTCACATACGAAATCGCATGCGACGACCTCATTTTTTTTCTAATAAAAAATTTAAGCGTCGCCATCTGACATACACGGCAGTTCACGAACGACACTCTTTTTCAGAACGTCAAATTTAAGCGGTTCAGTTTTGATAAACGGAAAGGACCGGAACTTACGGAGGTTTCGAAAGATGTCCTGCTACATTATGCAGGACGATCGCCTCTTGCCACATTTGACCGTCTTCGAGGCGATGACGGTTTCGGCGAATCTCAAGCTCGGCAAAGACATCAGTGCTGCCGCAAAGAAAGTTGTGGTAAGTTTTAACGATCCGCCAATTAAATTAAAGTTTCGCTTAATTACAATCAAATTAGCTTACTAAAAACGTACAGACTTTGAATACGCCACAATAATACATCTCTCAATTGCAGATCGAAGAAATCATCGAAACTCTCGGCCTAAGCGAAGCGAGTAATACGCAAACCCATTGTCTGAGCGGCGGCCAGAGGAAGAGACTGTCGATCGCGTTGGAGTTGGTGAACAATCCGCCGGTTATGTTCTTCGACGAGCCTACTTCCGGCCTCGACAGCTCCTCCTGCTTCCAGTGCCTCAGCCTGCTCAAGTCACTGAGTAGAGGAGGTACGCCGCCGCCCCGTTGCTACTTACTTAATCATTCCATTTCGCGCGGAGCGGGACTCCGAGGAAATTATAAATGAGCCTCCGGTTGTCCGAATGACAATCGACCCGGGACCGAATTAAAATAATCGAGCGTTATTTTGTTAATGAAATTAGTAAATATTTTAGTATTTTTAGATCACTCAAGCACACCTCGATGTTTCGCTGCATAATTAATCGGATATACTCTTTAAAATACGCGACGTTATCGAGGAGTTCGACGGACTTCGCCAAACGAGCAGAAGTGGGTATGATTTTTTTAAAATTGTGGCGATTGCAGGGCGAACGATCATCTGCACCATTCATCAGCCGAGCGCGCGACTGTTCGAGATGTTCGATCACCTGTACATCCTGGCCGAGGGTCAGTGCATCTACCAGGGCAACGTGGGCGGACTCGTACCCTTCCTGTCGTCGATGTGCCTCGAGTGTCCCGGCTACCACAACCCTGCCGATTATGGTAAATTCTTCTTCTTTAGCGTTCTCATTTATTTTAATAATCACTTGTCAGAATATCTTTATCCGCTGCATAAAGTATCTCAGATTTATCTCTCAACGCAAAGTTGCATTGTTCATTAATTTTCGATAAACTTTCGAAAGTAACGAAATTTTTCTGCTTACTTCAGTGATGGAGGTGGCGTGCGGCGAGCACGGCGAGTGCGTGCACAAGCTGGTCTGCGCGGTGAACAACGGCAAGTGCAACAACTACCAGCACCACCAGGCGGCCCTGGCGGCGGCGCAGACGGTCTCGAACGACATCGCGAAGGAGTCGCCGCCCCCGGCGCCGGAGAGCAACGGCAAGGGCCAGGAGATGGCGAGCCTGCTGCCGAACGGGGTGGCCAAGCCGCCGAGCGGCAACGGGAACGGGGCAGGCGGCACGGCGACCGGCGCCGCGCCCGGCAGCAACGGCAACTCCACCGTCCTCAACATGCCCGTATCGTGCACCACCTCCCTGCTCGACAGCGCCGAGAGCATCGAGCAGAAGGTCGGCTTCCCCACGAACGGATGGATTCAGTTCTGGATTCTACTCAAGAGGACCTTCCTCTCGCAGATTAGGGATATGGTGAGTCGGGGCTTTTAGGGATACGGAAGAAAATAGAATTTTTCTCTAACAAATTGACGCGGTACGAAGATTGAGTATAGAGAAAGGAAAGGGACCGATTTCAGTTTCGTTCTTACTCCTGCGTTTCTGTTCTAAATTTATCTAACTCTATTTAAGATCTTTACGCACTGCAAAGCGAGAATTTTAAAAATACGTGGGAATACAAATACACATGAGTATCTTAATTTAACTACAAACGTTGAAAAATACAATCGAATTTTAAAGCAACTCGCTTTGGTTAAAAATGAAAAGTTTAATTAATATTCTATCTTTTAAACACTTCACAGTTTAAAACTTGTTACTTGTAACTTTTTTTTCTACAATCACTTATACATATTTTACGGTTTATTCATAAAAAATGTTAGAATGAATTATATATGTAATGTATATCGATATACTGCCTATACGTTTACAAGTTATCGAATGAACATTCACCCCATTTTTTATGCTTGACTACTGTTGCTGACGGTAGCTATTTCTTCTATAAAGCTTTCTGAGAATTAAGTTCATTTATATCGATGTTGTTTTATAAATGAAAAGAGTTTCGAAATGTTTTATTATTACAATTTTTTCTTTACATTTTGTATTTACAAGAAAAATTAAATCATCCTGCAAACGGATGATTAAAACTCGAAGCTGAAAATACTAATGACGCCATTTGCTTTGTTTCAGACATTAACGAGGGTAAGGCTGATTTCACATATTATAGTTGGTTTTCTTATTGGTGCAATTTACTACGACATTGGCAACGATGCCTCAAAGGCGATGAGCAACGCTGGTTGTGTGTTTTTTACCGTCATGTTCATCATGTTCACCGCCATGATGCCTACAATTCTTACCTGTGAGTCAAGCCTTCTTAATCGCATCTGCAATCTCCTTTCTTCCCGTGCATCCTAAATCAATCGTTTAAATAAAAAAAAATAACATTCTTTCAGTTCCCGTGGAAATGGCCGTTTTTGTAAGAGAACACTTGAATTACTGGTACTCTCTTAAGGCCTTCTACCTGGCGAGAACCTTGGCTGACATACCATTTCAAGTGAGCATCCTTTGATTTATACACGCGCCTTTTTTTTCAGCGGTCGATTCGACAAAAACCATCCGTGTAATCGATTGTCCTTTTTGTATTGCAGATCGTGTATTCGGTAGCTTACGTCATAATAGTTTATTTCATGACGTCGCAGCCGCTGGAAACCGATAGGTTTCTCATGTATCTCAATATTTGCATTTTGACATCATTGGTCGCCCAGTCAATCGGTTTGCTGATTGGTGCAGCTATGAGTGTCGAGGTAATACTTATTTTGGTATTTTAATTCATTTCATATTTATGTATCAGCGGGGCAAGTATTAATTACACGTGTCACTTGGGAAAATCCAGCAATAGATTTTTCAAGATTTGTGCGCGCATTTTCTTAGACGTGTATATAAAAATCATACTTTTTTTTTAAAAAATTCTATAATTTTTTGTTCAGAATTAGTCCTAGAAGAAATAATTAATTTTCAATGATATCTTGATATTTCATACTATATAAATCGATAACAGAATCAAACAAAAGCAGTTAAAAAACTTTATTATCCGAAGAAAAATGAATAGCCCGAAAATAAATGTGAAAATAATCCGATTAATAAATCAGATAAATCCCAAGACTCTTTAAAGTAACCCAATTCGAATGCTGTCCGCAGACTGGCGTGTTCATCGGGCCGGTGACGTCGGTGCCGATAGTCCTGTTCTCGGGCTTCTTCGTCAACTTCAGCGCGATCCCGGCCTACCTGAGGTTCCTGCCCTACGTGTCGTACATGCGGTACGGCTTCGAGGGCGCGATGATCACCGTCTACGGCTACAATCGGCGCACCCTCAAGTGCTCCGAGGACTTCTGCCTGTACAAGTCGCCGCGCAAGTTCCTCACCGACATGTCCATGGACAAGGCCGTCTACTGGATCGACGTCGTCGCCCTCATCGGCTTCCTCTTAGCGCTGCGCGTCATCGCCTACTTCGTGCTGAGGCTCAAGCTGCGCTCGCTCCGCTAAAAAGCCTCCCGCGCGCGCCACGGATGTCGTTTGCTGACAATAAAGGAACACACGGACACACTCGGCCCGTAAAGGCAGAGGGGGCGCGGCCCCCCCCGCGAGCCCTTTCCTCCTCCAGATATTGGCTCGGAGGATATTATTTCTCTTTTTTAGCACTCGTACACGCGCGCATTGTTTTTTTTAAAAACCGGAGGAAATGGCTCGCGGCGCCGAGCCGAGCCACCCGAGTCTGCCTGGGACGCTTCTTTTTTTACTCCGACAGAGGAAAGGAACGATCACGCGGTACAACTGATCTCTCGAACAAAAAAGGTTTAATTAAAAAGCGCAGGAGGATATAACGAACGCGCGCGAGACCGATAGTTTTTACGCTAGTTTTCAAGTCGCTTCGTCGATGCGTCGGATGCCAAAGCGACGTTTTTATATAGAGAGAAACACAAGTGGAAATCACAACAAAACAGAAAAAAAAAAAGAAATAAAAACAAAAATAAAAACGGGAAAGAAGTCGACTCGAAAGTATCGTAGCGTAAAGTTGCCTTAGTTTTTGTGGTACTATCGCTATATACATATACAGATTACATTGTACGTTTAGGGATACGTTGTATGTATTCGAAACTTATTGTTTTCTTTTTATACCGTAGTTAAGGGGACAATTATTACATTGCTACAATGCTATACATGTATGATTTTAAGAATATATTGTATAATTGAATCCGGCGCTTTACGCCGCGCGCCGACGTTTAATGTATATATTAGTGAGAGACGCGAAACAGTTTTGTGATAATGACAAGGCGCTTCCTCGTCCTGTTCAGTGAATTCTTGTATCTTTAGGTAGGGAGCATGCCTGTCTTTTCGATCGTTTGCATTTTTTCGTTTTCGTTTTTATCAACGAGCGAGAGAGAAAGGAGAGTGTTTGTGTGTGTGTGCTGCATAAACAGAGAATTGTGCGAATGGTTTTATTGAATTTTTGTACGAAGCTTGTAAACTTTCATTGACGACGAATGCGTATTAGAGAGGGGGAGAATGCGAAAGTTGTTTGTGCTTGTTTTTTTCCTGTACAGGACCGAGAGAAATCTGTCTTTGCCATCGTCAAAATTTTGTATCGGTGCATTCAAGCGAAAAAACCGTTCGTTTCTTTTACTTGTTTTATTCTTTTTGGTACGACTCTTAGATAAACTTATGTAAGCCGATTTTTATTCACCTATTTTCGTATGTATAACAATTATGTACGGTTTATGTGCCTTTTAAGTTGTAGAGCAAAGCCGAACCATTTTTCACGATTCTTTTGTCGAATGGAACAGTGCAAATATCGTCGACTTTGATTTTTTTTTTTATATTCACGCCAATATATGAGCTGTTCACGCAGTTTTAGTTAATTATTATTATGAGAGTAATGGGTTTTATGAGCAACCAATTCTGTTTAATCCAATAAATTATATTGAAATTATTTTTCTGCACTTTATGATTTTTTATTAATTTTCTGCTTCTCTGCACTTTTACTTTACAATTGATGCGAATCCTCTCACTGCTTCTCGTTCTATCGTTTACACTAAAAAAACCTAAATTTTCTTTTCAAATTTTCAAATAATATGCTTTGTAACTGCTTAATTTTCGTTAAATTTTAACATTTTTCATTTAAGAGAAAGAAGACAGTGTTTCAAAACGTTGATTACCTGAATCGTCTGTACTGACTTAAATTTAAGCAGCGTCGAAAAGGAAGCATTTAGGTACATTACATAATTTTAAAGTGAAAATTTACGAGCAGTGATTTCATTCTTAAATTATTAATGACTTATATTATCTCTTTTAAATTTTATACTTTTACTTGAAAGCAAATAAACAATTGCATGGTGGTATCAGTAGCTACTAGATCAATTTGCAAAAAAAGTTCATAAATAATATGATTCTCTTTAGAAATTATAAACAATTTTAATAACTAATTTGGACTTGTCTTCAGTAAATTTGTGCGTGAATTTTTTCGTTCAAAATTGATAATGAGACTCGTTAGCTGCTAATACCATAATTAAACTTACCTTCATACCAACATTAGTTTCATATCATCCATAAATAATTTTATTTTATTTGTATCTTATTTTTGTTTGTAAAATTTTAAAAATAGTTTATTAACTTTGAAACTAAGTACAATTAAGTACGATTAGCGAACCAGTCGATCGCTTGTGCTAGAACGAAAAGAGCCGTAGCACTCGTTCATCGTAGCTGAAAACCGAGAAAAGAAACAACTAGCCAGAAATAAGTCGACCTTAGGTCCTGAAATAATACACAATAACGAGACTCTCGTGTCCCTCCAATTTAATAAAAACGCAAAAAAAAAAAAAATAAAAAAAGATCGAGGCCGAGCGAATTATGTCACTCGAAAATCCGGCGCGAGAACGGATCGGTAATCGAGCGAAGGTAGAAAATTTCGAATCCAACGATGCCTCGACGCTGCCACGCTAATCATTTTAGAATACGACACGCTGCCGAGACGCCTGTGCATTTGTATTCCGAGGAAAATCCGGGATTACAATTACGTAAATTATATAAAAAATCTTCAATTAGATCGATCTTTTTAACGAAAAAACGCATTGACTAATAAGGGACAAAATGTGTATATATAGTATATATAAAAAAAAAACATTCGCCACATTCTTCTAATGTGCGCCCGCGTATTCTCCTTGCGCCGCTACTATTTTTCGCATCTCACTGACGCGGATTTTTTGCTTTTTTCAAAGAGGAAATTCATTTTTGAACCTTGAGAGAGACAAGCGTCTCGCTTTAATTTTATGCCTTATGTTTGAAAACTGTATTATTAATGTTAGACTTTATGAAAGGAATTGAATTGTTGTGAGAAGATTTTTATCGTATATTTAGAATTAACTATAGAAAATAAAATGTCGCATCTAAAGTCCTTGAAATTTTAAAATACTTAAACTTGAATTTTAGAATAATAATAATTATTTCGAATAATATATCCAAAAAGGTTTAATACAAATTTGTAAAATTTGTATAGTTAATATGCTACACTTAAAACTCTCAATGTGTCTGCTTAAATCATAGTCAATATTGATTGCTGGAAGGCTTTAGAAAGTCTGTATACATTCTTTTTATAAATTTGAAATTCAGACTCAAATTTGAATGTACCTTTAACATTTTTAAATACAAAAATCATTGTTTTTATCCTTTTTAATCAATTTTTTTAATAAAAATGATTTAAATCTTTCATGATTTATTTAAAAGCAATAAAAAAACTGTATCCAATTAAAATAATCAATCTCTTCTAATAAACTGCATAACGTAATAAAAATAATAGAGTAAATTTAAACTATTAAATTTTGATATGATGCAACTTTTGATCAAACTTTAACAACATGATAAACGAAATACCGCATTTTTATAGCGACATTTAAAGAATCAGTGATTTGCGCGAAATAGTAAAACGATGTAACTTACAAAGCAAGTAGGTTTCTATATCCATAAAAAAACTAAATGTGATTGTACTATAAAAAAAAAAAAAATAAAATGAAAAAGCACTTTCAGCGATGAGAAGGGTGGCTTTTTACCAATGAAAAAGCATCCTCTTAAGACCAATCACTGGCTGCCTGAGCATTTGCTTCTATTAGACCGCGAAGATCATTTTCTCCGTTAGTTCGTCGGCGACGACCCAGCGACTTGTATACACCTAATTATATATGCATACGATATTCGAGTAACAACGGAATTACCTGAAACACGTAAACATTGATAAGGCGGAGATAAGAGCGATGAGTAAATAATAAAAGAAACACATGAAACATAAGATCCAACGCAGAAAAAAAAGCCTGCAATCGACGTTGGATATAATTCAAATCGAACTGAAACTCAAGAAGCCTTCTTCGCAAGAGCTCGAGAATGTTAAAGAAAAATAAAAGACGAAGAACGAATCAATGGCGCTAACAACAAAGACTTTCGAAGTTTAAATTATATATAACGAGACTCGAGCGAAAAGAATCTTTTTCGCCGATTCATCGAGCGTAATGCGATTTGAATGAACTTCGTATTATAATGTCCGACTGCAATTTCATTTATTATAAGAATTCTCGTTTATTAATTTTTTTGTTATATATATATATGTGTGATTCCTTCTTCTTTTTTATACAAAACAAATGTTTAATCTGATTGTTTGTTTAATGCACTTTAAGGACTTTTATCTGGTTGGAATTGCTGTGAAATTCCAAGTGGAATACGTCTAAAAGTTTGAGTTTTTCAAGACATTACACTTTCTCTAATGCGTATTGTTAATTAATATATTTAGTCTCGAAAGATGATACAGTTAAACTTTAATTAAAAAGTAATTATAATGTTTAGTTGATTAATTTCTTAATCTAGAGAAACTGTTACTGTAGAATAGATAGAGATAAAAAAGTTGTAAGATGTTCAGAACATTTAAAAAAATCGATATAAAAATGAGCGTTCAATTTGGTTAATTTCGTGCTTGCGGTAAGAAAATTGCAAGAGAGAATTATGTAAATAAATTTGTTTGTACAAAAGAAGTATATATGATTCGTGTATAAATAAAATTGTATTGAGAGATTCTATTTTAAATAAGTCGAAAAGGTATATCAAATGAGTTGTATCGAAATTGAAATTTTACGAAAAAAAGGTTTAGTTGGTTTAGGCGTCACCGCGTTTGTAAATAAAAAAAGTTTGCTAATGCCAAGAAAATGTTCCCTCAACCGACTCCGCAACTTAAAAAAAAAACTCTTATCGATTCAATGTCAATTACGATTGCTTTGTGAATTACGAGTAACCGCATCACAAACACACCAGAACTGGAAGCGGCAAATACGCGCGGGAACATTTTGTTTAGAGATTAACAAATTTTTACGGAAAAATTGCTTGTTTATGAGAGTCGGAGTCACGTGTAAAATAAGCGATTATCGGGAGAAAATTCGCGTACGAGAAAAGTAAAGTAATATTCGATTGCATAATAACAATGGAAAATATAACACTAAATACTAAACATTACTAATAAATAATAATGATTCACATTAATAATAATACTAACAGTAACTGTAAATGTCGTGATTGTCCGCTGATTGCGTGCTTGTAATTACATACGTACATAAATCAGTGAAAAAAAATATATATATATACATATATATATGATAGATTATATATCGTTAAGATGAAAAAAATTCTCGTGTTCGTGTATGTAAAGTTATACACACAGATGCGTGGACCGACGTATTAAAAAAGGAAAGACACAAACCAACAAAAAAAAAACAAATAAGTAAACCTCGTTTTATATGGCGAATTTATAATCATCGACGTGCGTATAATCTCTTTCATTCCACATTATTGTCGCGAGGCGAGGATCAAAGCGGGCGGCTCAAAGCCGCGAAGAAATACCGTAGCGAGGAGTTTGATGCGAGTGCAAGTACTGAACCGCGCGTACCCACCATCACATTTTTTCAAGTAATGTAATTTTGTATGAAACCGATATACTAAGAAAAAAAGAAAAAAAAATTAGCTGGGCCGATTGTCGTAAAGGAGGGCTGTGAAAGGAATTGGAGCGTGAATTCGGGAAGAGGCGAGCTTAAAACGGTGGGAGTGAAGATGCGCGGTTGTGTGCATAACGTGCGAAGGGTCATAGGGTTGCGATGGATCTCACACGTGTTTGTATGGCAATACGAAAGCACAAATGAAAATAAATGATTGTAAACAATAGTGAACTTTTGTGGTGTTCATTTATTCCTTTTTTTTCCAGACAGTATATTTTACGGAAGAATTCTTATTCATTTCAGGATGAGGTTTTTTTTTATTTTATATTTTTATGTTAAGTAACCACCAAAATAATTGTGTACTTTTACCTTATGCTAAACTTTTTGTTCTTATTTTTTATCGCTTCATTTTTACTTGAACGTTATTCGTTCTACACTAGTGAAGGTTTGTAAAAACTACAAAATCATTTTGCTCGTTCGATTTATTTTCATCGTTTAAAATATGATCGGTACAAGTTATGTATATTACAATGGGAAAATATGCTTTAATTAATATTAGGCGCTAGCACTTAATGCTTACAATGTATTTTAATTAAATCTAAAGACACTGAGCGAAAAATCCAGTCACAATAGTAACGATTGAAACGAATCTTTAACACGTAAACAAATTTTGTTAAATACTTATAAACAATCGTACAATTAAACGTAAATTTAAACATAAGCAAATTTAAAAGCTAAAATTTTACTAACAATAAAACATTAAGAAATTTCTTGGTTTTTCATGGTAATGTCAAAGATGCAACTGGAATTTTCGTCTGAGGCAAATACATAGTCGTCTTACTTGATTCAAAATAACGCGCAGCCTAAAATAAAACATTAGGCCCGCTGATTGCCATGATGACTCGCAACTACGAACTCGGCGCTTTATTCGCAAGACTATATTAAGATTCTTCAAATGCTGACTAGCAAATTCTCTTTTATCTCTTTAAGATCACAGGTAAAATGGAAATAATCGTCGCTCGTTTCTTTAGGCTCTTTTGCGATAGGCCGCGTTCTGAGGTATATCTGATATATGAGCACTCTCATCGACCTTATTTATGATTTCATTCAAGCTTACATCAACAAGACAGACGAAAATCGTTACGTTTACCTTTCAGCACCAATTCGATTCTTAGCTTTTTCAATATTGATCAAATGCTATATTTAATCCTAAATAAACTGCATTTAAAATTACTTGAATCCAAATAAATTATCAACAACTTATGTGAAATTCAAAAACGAAGATTTTAGTGTATTTGAAAAGTGAGCTGAAACTTTTCGTTTTTATTCTTGCACAACGTGGAATTTAATCTCGGCTTAAGGACAAAATACAAAAACGATGTTCGACGAATGCATAACGCGACACTTTAGCGACAAAATGCAAAAAAATTAATTATCCTAACAAAATTAAATGAACACTGACTTACACAATTGAAGCGCATTCGTATTAGCATCTCGCGAGGGCAGTTATCTCTCTACAAAAGTGAAGACTCCGGAGGTACAGAATAAATACAAAAAATGCATCTTATCGAAGAGAATATACATACGTATTGATAAAAGACGGCAGTTTATAAAAAAACTTTACCTTAGCTGTCGCTTTACTAATCAACGTAATTTTAACATTCATAAAAAATTATATCTCTTTATCAATAATACAAAGCAGCATTTGGTGGAACTTGCAAATTTAAGCGTACGCAGTTTAGGCTAAGATCTCTTTGTTTCTTCTTGTAAAGTGCTTTGAAGAATATGAAAGAGATTTTTTAGCAACATGAGACTTTTGTGCAATAATTGAGCGTGCTTTAAGCAAACAATGCAATAATAATATATAGAAATATGTTTCGATGTTAAGAACTGTAAAAAATATTAGTAACTTGGGGAATAAAAACAGATATATATTTCTTTGACAATAATAAATAATAAAAAATAAGACTTTTCTTAGAACAAAATAAAGTAAAATTAATAAAATTACTAAAAAGAAGTTATTTCCTAAAGAAAAAAGTAAACAAAAAAAAATATTTGTATATCTTGCAGTGTTTGTAACATCGGTGGTATAATAATCGAGCAATATTCGGTGCTTACCGATCACCTACAATTTATACAAAACACCCTTACAAGTAAAAAATTTCTAAGATTCAATTTTTGTACACACATTCAGACATATATACTCAATCAGACCTTTCGCTGCGTTTTTTAACGATCGAAACCTTTCAAGAGTTTGACACCTTGTATCAAATTATTGCACTCCGTTGCGAGGTACTCGTGAAAAATACTATTAGACATTATTATTTGAGCATATTTCTAGTCCAAGCTAAACCCTAAGCCAATCTCTTTTTTTATCATTGTAAGTTATTCTATTAAAAGTCAATTCGCAACCTCTTTTTACCTGAGGAATAATTTTTACACTTTCAAGAATAAAACTTGGAAGCATAGTTTTTATCATTAAGTACGTATTACATCGTATAAAATAAAAGTGTATACGACAATTTATTCTTCCGCAATCTTTTCTTCCATTAATTCTATGTTTCAAGCTTGTTCGTTGTAAAAGTTTAATACCATTCATCCTCACAGCATTATCCGCAAATTGATATTTCCATCGGTGTCTTAAACTCCTATTTGAAAGCTTCGTGTGCAAAATTTCCTTTTTCTACGATTGCTCTATATTAAAATTTAGAATTGCAAAAATCGTTAAAAAACAAATGCGTAGAAAAGCGTGCATCGAAATACATACAATACGTAGATTAGAGTTTCAATCGATTTGCGAATTTACATTCACAATCATCGTCTTTATTATCACAGAATGCGAAAATTTAATGAATCGTACAAAGCGGTGAAGTACATGAATTGCGTTCGAATGGTTGCATATACATTATTAGTACCGAAATTCACAAAATCGCTCCCTTTTGCTACATGAGAAAGCAAATGTTTGCCGTGTAACAATACCACTCAAGGCAAGCTGTGTTTTTAACAAGCATTAAAAATTAACAAATAATTTGTAATTCACTTTTGTGACAAATTTTGGGTTTACTGATAAGCCTAAAGGGTGAATAAAAAGTTTTTTAAATTGTTAAAAATTGTAAAAATTAATTTACCTAAATTAGCCCTCAGAAGAGGTAGTTTGAAACTTATTTACTGGGTATAAGAAAAGAAATAGAATAAAAAGTTGACTATTTTTTCCACAAATATTTTCGAAAAATTGAGTTAAAATTATAAAAGCTATAATTGTATACTATTAATTCTTCACCTTCATTTTCACAGTTTTGTTACTAGTATTTATAAATTAATAATTTTGTGAAATTGATAAATTTCTTTTGTGTCTATTAATCACTTTGTATAGTGAAAAAATCTCTTAATTAAAAGAAAGCTTGAAAGTTTTAAAGGTTTTCTATTTTTTTTCTTATTGCATTTTCGATTTTTTTCTAAACGTTTATTTTATATAAGTTTCATTTTCATATTGCAAATTACATTTGTTAGTTTCTAAAATTTTTATCTCAAAAACTAGTATTGTATAAATAAAATTCAGAACGGACAAACTGGATGGAGATAACTTTTGTTTCTGAATCTCTAGTTTACTGAATTGGTACCAGCCAATCAGTTGTCAGCTGTGTATGATTTCGTAAATCGCAATTCAAAAAATGGTTTGTTATTTTTCTTGCTTGTAGATCCTTTTAAATTAAAAAAGCGTGAAAAGCATTATGTTGTGATATACATTATTAAAAAGCGTTTTATATTACAATTTTCTTATGTTTACTATCTAAATGAGATAAGATACCTTATTTACTTCTTGTTTTTTCAAGTTGTTAGAAGTAAATAGAGTCGTTTACGTTACCTGAGCCAGTAAAATCTTTTCCTATGCTTTCGCTTCTGTGATTTGATAATGATAAATATAATGATTTCCTTACATATTTTTATAGAGATTGTTTCAGCAAAAATTACTTGATCGAAAATTTTAAAAAGAGCCGAACAGAATTCAAATATCGTTTCTTAACCACTAAGATTAGAGAAAATGTAGTTTTAACGAACGAGAACCATTTTACGTACATTAAATTTAAGCGGAAGAAGATTGTAAGAAGGAACATTATTGAATCATGCAATCAATTCAGGATTTTACCTTGAATATAAATTAATAACAAAACGAATAGCTAACAATCTCTACATTTAAATTTTTTATACTCTTTTAGTACTGCATAAAATTAAAATTAAATAATTAAATCAAAAGACGTTTTCTCACTCAAAAATTTAAAAATAAATGTAACAGAAAGTTCTAGAGAACTAACGACAATAAAAATTACGTACAATTTAAAAAAAAACGCAATTAGTTAAAAAAAACGCTTATTCAAAGAATCCCTTCTCTGACTACGCTCTTGGAGCTTTGCTTAGCCGGTTATTGGAGTTTGATAAATTGCATTTGCATTGTTCTGCAATACTTGCATTGGTATGCACTCTTGAAGTGATATGTGGCAATGAACCCAGAAGATTAGATCCGCGAAGGCTGCCTGCAAAACCGCTGCGCCCTAAGAACGTATGAGCGCAGTTGTATAACTTGGTTTGCAATATTAATACGTCATCTAAATCTTCCTCACTGAAAAAAATCATTTCATTGTAACATGTTTGATAAATTTATACGCTGATAAAAATTTGTTGCTTACCTAGCAACTGTAAGAAATTTTTGAAAAAGTCTATTCGGCACAGTTCTTGGTCTATCAACAGTATCTTCATAAAGGTCAGTTTCCCTATTGTAAAGATGTAGAAAATCTGACAATTGCTTAGCTGTAATAGCAGCTCTATCTTTATCACCCAGTTTACTATTTGGTAACTGCAAAATTTATAAAAAAAAAAAATGATTAAAATTTGTTTATTAATTCAAATTAAAAATATTAATGTAAATTTCTTACGGTAAATAGAAAAGGTGTTCTTAAGTTACTAGCTGATTGTTGCAAAAATTTGGTCACAAGATCACAACAAACGGGATCAGCATTCTGCTGCGAAATTTTGCGCAAAACATAGCCTAAATACAAACTGAAAGCTTTCCTTGCTTCTCCAGGACTAGAAAACGTTGCGATATCAATAATTAATTAAAGCTGTTTAAAGGAAAAGAAGTGATATACTATAATTTATAATTACCTTAATTTATTGCCTTCCTGCATAAGATTCATGACTTGAGCTTTGTACTTGTGCGTATCGATATCTATATTTTCTTTGCTTTCATTGGTATCTAAACTCAATCTGGGCCCTTTGTTGACTAATGCTCTTTCATATCGCTCAAACCTAAAAGTAAATAAATCAATTTATTTAAAAAATTTATTTTTAACACTAGAATGTATTAACTGTTTTGAATAAAGAAAATTGAGCAATTTAATTACCTTGATAATCGATCCAACTTTCCTTCAGGCACGATGAAGCCTCGACAGGTAGCTGGGAATAATTGCTCGTGCAACATCAAATTATAATTAATTGTTGACGTTTGCGGGGCTGCGACTAGACCAAGAGGGTCCATCACAACTGGGACACCCGTTACGGGATCTATTGTCATACAAAAAGAAAAATTTAAATAAAACAATAATTTTTTACCACTTGAGTGATTATTTATGACATAAACATAGAAGGATAATAGTAAAATCTTCATTATCAACAATTGATATCTACGAAAATAAGTAAAAAATTTTTTGTAAACAAATTATTGAGAGCTTTAGTTTTTAGTTCAATATAATAAACCATAAACAATTTGAAGAAAATTATTCACCTAAATACTGTGAATATAACGCCCACGACTTAGAACTAGGAAAAATGAGTACAAATCCGCCTCGCCGCTCGAATTGTGCCCTTGCAGAATCTATAATACGCTGCTGTTCAGCGGTGAGACCGGGTTTGGTACTAATACTGTTTTTAGTGGCAGTCTTCTTCTTCTTCTTCTGATTTAGAGTTTCTGCTGAGTGAACTCGCCTACACTGAAACGTTAATACGTCGAATTGAATCCATGTATCTTTTACGTTTGCAAATAAAAACTACTCGATAAAATAATTTCTTTGCTAAAACATAAATGAAAATTCTCTTCAAGTATGTTTCACGTCGACTAACATTAATAATTCAAAATTTTGAATAATCAACAGCATTCCTTCGACTTGTAATCTGTTTGCAATTTTAATTGCTTTGATTTTCCTTTCAACTTTTCATTAATCTATTACACACGTAGAAATTTAAATATTTTTCTAACGTCAATCTTTGCATTGATTCATCCGCAGAATCATCCATTTTATCAAAATAATTGTCAGTTACATATACAGATTTCATTTTCCAGGTAAAATTCATTTTACTCAACAACTACTCAAAACATTCATCTTACGTATCCTCCAGCCAATTTCTTTCAGTAAAATTTTTCCGAGTACAAGAGCCGCATTAACAAATCTAGGTTATCACCTGTGGCAAACCATAAGCAATGGTAAAAAGTACTCGTCGCCCGTGAATCACCCGTGATTCACGTCGACTCTCGCGAGTACATCACCATTTACAGTAAGAGAAAAGTGAAGAGATATCCCCGCGATACTCACGCTGGTCATGCACTTGGCCGGATTCACGGATTTCTGGAGGTTCGCATTTTTGGGACGAAGGATCGGATCGACGGCGGGAACACCGACGAGGGTCAGCAGATCCGCTATCAGGGCCGACTTCACTCTGACGTCCAGCGGCGAGTCGCAGCCCAGCGACGGTGTCAGGTTCACCTCCAGCAGCCAGGGCTTCAGCGTGTCGTCGATCAGAATATCGAATCCGAAGAGTTCTGGAAGCAGATTTTACCTTGGTCTAAAACTGGTTTTTAATAAACATTTTTTTTAAACGTAATGGTAATACTATAATGTAAGTTAAGAGATTACTTTAATAAATTAACTTTTTATTATCGGACAGCTGTAAATTATAAGTTTTATGGCTAATTCAGAAAAATTATTTACATTTAAATTAAATATCGTAAGCAATCATCTATTAACACGATTATCCGTGCGGAAGTTTTGCAGTTCTCGCAATGCTGACTCACGTGTTTTTTTTTTTTTTTTTTTTTTTTTTTTTTTTTATTAAAAAAATCTCGTACATAAATGTGTTATGAATGTGTTACACGTTAACGACTGTCGCGCAAGTCCTCAATCATAATTATCAAATTTAAAAATCTACTGTCAAGTCAAGAATAGATTATGTTACCCGGTTTTTTTTTTCACAGATCCGCCTCTCGACTAATTAGCAACTTTATTCCTCGGAGCTGGCTTTTAAAAAGTCAATAAAAATACCGGGCAATTGTTCTAAATAAAAGCAAAAACGAGATATGTAATATTTGATTTGCAAAAAGTTTTAACATCCCCAATGAGGAAATTAAATTGACCATAAAGATCGAAACCTCATAAGAGAGGCAAGTTTTTCTCGGAATTGCCGGGCAGTGAATCACGCCGGCTTTTAAATATCCTTTCAAAACGGAAGAACAAAAAAGAGAGAGAGAGAGAATTACCAAAACAGGTGTCGGGGTGCTTGACAAACTGCTTGATGCCGCTTATAATACCGGATGCGGTCGCCAGGATGGATTTTATAATGATGTCTTCGATTCGCTGCATTAATAATTCGGTGTCCTGGCCGGTGGATCGCAGGTGTCTGAGCAGCGCCGATAGGGTCCACTTGTGTCCGACGTCTTCCGCCTCGGGATCTTCGCTTCTGAATCATTAATGGGCTTTAATGAGTTACCAGTGTTTGCGGTATAATCCGCGCTAATTCATTAGCTATTTCCTCCTTTAAACTTTTAGCGAGGAAATGAAAAATTTATCCTTTCATTTAATTATTCACTTCGTTTAACATATTTTATTTAGAAATTTCGATTCATCGTTTAGCCGGAATTCACGGTATCAATTTAATTAAAATGAATTTCTGTACAATTATTTATACAATTACTCTTGAATTAACTTTAATTAACTTAAAAATGTTTAAAAAGAGCGCTGATATTAATTTAACTTTATCGATTGTCGTATACGACTTCAAAACTATGTAGTTAGCACGTTATACCTACACATTTTATAATGTCGATATTTTAATTAATCGTGACACTTTTCAATTACGTCTACCTTTTTGGTGCACTTTTGATTAGAAAAGCCTTCATTTAATTAACCTACATTCGCGTTTTAACAAGATAATCTATTCCAATTAATTAACGACCGAATCGAGGAAAACATCGAAAAACGCGAAAATTTAAAAGAAAAAAACGTGAAAAAAGGAGAATCTACATGATAGCCTCCCAACCATTCATTCCGCGTGAATTTTACGTTTCCTCGGCGAAACGCACCGAAAAAAATGCGCATAATCTCCGCTCGATCGCCAATATATCTCTTCGGAGGCGCGTCTAGAAATAAAAAAAAGTCCCCGGAAAAAAAAGACAAATAACTCACTTGATATAATCGACGTGGAACTTGTTGATACTGTAATTGCAGAGGTGCATGCAGGGATTCCAGACGTACTGGTTGCCGCCGTCGTACTTGACGGTCGCGAACCTCACCAGGCCCTCCTCGTACAGGTAGATCTGGAGCGGGTCGTAGTTCGTCACGGCGACGTACAGCCGGAGGTCGCACTTGTGGCCGTCTATCAGCAGCGGGTTGTTTATGTACTGCGCCACGATTACGGACTCGTCCGTTAAGATCTTTTCGGGCTGCAAGCGGGTAAGTGGAGTAGAGTCTCTCGCTGACGGTCGGGAATAAACAATTTTACGGTTCGAGCGCGCTCTCGCGAAATTCGCATCGTATTATATTTACCTATTTAGTTTTTTGCTATAACGTTTTACCTCTACGTTGGAAAATACTAGTTTAAGAGTTGAAAAAGTTGTTAGAGATGATTAATATTGGATGACTCAATTTTGTAAGGTGTAAATGATGTTTGTAAAGCGTTTCAGCGGGGATTTTATCGCTAAATTGGAGATATGAGGCGAAGGAATTTTAATTGAGCACTACTAAGCATCTAAAAGACGAATTTAATAAATTTTAATCGTGCACCATAAATAAACGTCAGACAATTCATGATTCCTAATAATCTAATTACTTCTAAAGTCGTAATTACGAGCAACTTTGTTATTTAATACTTAAGTAATGAGGGGACCGAAAACCTTCAATTACAGTTAATGAATGGTTCAAAAAAAAAGAGATAAAACCAAATGTTAAGGAGTTGCGTTACAAGCGCGAATATTTGACACAAACAGATATGTTATATTACCGGAAGTGACGTAAAATATTATATCTTAAACGTAATATAACGTAGAAGCTTTTAAAAATTATTGAAATTGCGAGGTCGCGCATTACCTAATAACAAATTACATAAAAGAGCTTGAAAAAACAAACTTTAAATTAAGTAACGTGGCTACCTTTACTAAGTTCTTTATTTGACAGTAGATATTACACCTGGCACGTAAATCAGAGAGATTTCCGCTCTCATTCGATTCAAAATAAGCCACCTTCAAAAATCGACAACAAAAGGCGAATGCACCGACCTAAAAAAGCAAGCCAAAGTCCCCGGGAATCCTTCTAGGCAGCCTCCCCCGAATACTCACGCTGTTGACGATGTAGATGCCCCGTCCGCGCGAGCTCGCCTTGGGCTTGACGATCCAGGGGCCGCGGTACCTGAAGTGGGCCGTCAGCAGTTCGCGCGACTCGTTCGGCAGGACGAAGGTCTGCGGTATGAAGTCGAGGCTGCGGGCCCCCTTGCTGCGCTGCATCGCCTCGATGTTCTTGTACAGGCGATCCTTGCGGGTTATCTCGTACGTTCTGCAATGCACGACGGAATTGGGTCGAAGGTCGAGAGTGGGTCGCGGCGAGCCGCTCTTTCGTATACGATCCTCCGCCGGGAGGATTTCAGGAGAGCACGAACGAGAGAGAGAGAGAGGCTTGCGGTTAGAACCTCGCCGCGGACGTTTCTCAATAAGCTTCGCGGGTTTCTTAATAAGGGATTTTGAAACTTTGTTTTAATAGTGCCAATTTTCGAGTGGTTGCTGAGAGCGCCGCGCTGATTTTCGTTCGATTTTCTATTAGGGAATTGTTGATTGATGCTTTTTTTAAAAATAAAATTCATATTTGTTCACATTGTAGTTCTTAAGTGATCTATCGAGGTTAATAGCGCGACATTAATCCATTAACCTGTTAATGCTTCTCGTAAAAAAAAAACGCAATTTTTTTCTGTGAAATTCGTAAATTCGCGCGCGACAAACTCGACGCGATAATAAGCCGCGAGAAAAACCAGGCGTCGACCCTCTCGTTTCTCCCAACGATCGAGGCAACAATCAAGAGGCAAGAACGGTGGATCAGATTGGCCGGCCGCCTAGACGAGGATAATTCAATAAAGCGGAATGCCGCAAGAAGCAAACGGGCCGCCTACCTTGGAAAGTGGTTCACTTTTTGATAAGGCATCAGATTGCGGAGCACATCGGGCTTCGGATGATTGCCCATCCATAAAATGTTGAACGAGTTGTCGTTTATGGAGACCTGAAACGTAAAAAAAGGAGAACGGCCGATTTTAATGGGTTTGCGTATAATAATTTCGAAAAAGAAACTCGCTCTAGAAAATCTTTTTTTCGGCGGTCGCGGCGATTTCGCTCCACTGTAAATAAGGCCGCTTTACACACTCGAGCGACCGCAATATCGGGAAATCGAGGAGTGCAATTCGAGCGTGCAATCGCGCTCCGAAGGCTAAATATGAGCGCGCGAAAGTTTTCGCGGGGCATTTTCGGCAAAGGTGAAAAAAGAGGGGTTTGCGTAAGATTGTTATCGCCTCTCCTGCTTCTCTCCGAGATCGAAGATGCAACGGTTAACAGCGACTAGCGCAGTGCGCGGGAGGGGGATATTACGTGGTCGTCGCTTCGTTATTTTTGCAGATTTCACGGTCGTTAATCTTTTTCAGCCGCGGAGGTCGCTTTTATTTACTTTGCAAGAGACGACGATTGCGAATGTTTTATTTGCCGTGAGAGAGCCGCAACGCGATATAATATATAACGAGGTGTAGAGAGTCGCCGATAAACAAGCGACGGGCAAAAAATGCAACTCGATTGTTTACTAATAAGTCACGCAAACTATTTTTATATGCGGTTACATATAGATAAAGAAGATGAAAATTATAATCGTGCGCGCGTGTAATTTTCGTGTTTTGAACTCTCGTTGCGCAATGCGACTGTGCGCCTCTTTTTAATTGCCAATAAGCTCGGAGCGAATATTTTCCTTCAAGTTTGGGCAATTTGGTAAAGTTAGTACAGCCGCGAACGAATTTTAAATTTGATCTCGAGTCAGTTTCGACACTTTGGCGCCATTGGAAAATAAGCGCGCATAATTACAATGCGGATATTTATAGCGCGCTAATATCGAACCATTTGGCAATCGGTTTTAGTTATTGCGCTAGAGCCGATTGCGAACTATATACACGTTTCTGCACTTTCGATCGGCTAAAATAAAGTATATCGCATCGGTAAACAGCCGCGTTTCCGCACGACCGATCGTTTACACCCGATATAATTCCGCGTGTGATAAACTCGACTATCGGATCGAGAATATCCCTTCCGCCCTCCGAAGCTCCCCGTCCGTCCGCAAAAGCCGCGAGTTCGCGACCCGGCCGGCGTGTGCGTCAGCGCCGCGATTCCGCGATTGTAAATCCCCGCGCGTCGCGCTCCCGCGACAAAAGCTGTAATCCAAGGCCGAAAGCGCGCTCTTTTTTCTCTCTCTCTCTTCCAAATGGGCTAATCGGCCGCGCCGCGCGGCTCCGATATGTACGTTAGGCGTCACGTGCGCGAGGCGCCGAGTACATTATAACGGCCGGGAGGAGGAGCGTTTCCGCGAGCGTTCGCGGGCGCCCCGAGGCCGGAGAAGCGAGCCTTCCTCCTCGTTTGACGGATGCCCGACGCGTCTTGCTTACCGACAATTGGTTCATTGGCTTTCTCGTTACGTCGCGCCGCGATCATCCGTCGAGGCTTCGGAGTTTGATGGGATCGCGGGCTACTTTGATTTTCGCCGAGTATTTGGTTTTTCTGCTTGGTCGATCGTCGCGTCGGATTATTGCAATGTTTTTGAGAGAATTTCTGTGGGTGTTGGCTTATATTTTGTCAAATTCAGTTTCGAAAAGTATAGTTTTATTCCGGAACAGAAATTAAGTTGTGCGGGAAGTGAATCATTTCATTAGAAAATTTACCCGATTAAATGAAAGAGTAATTATTTTAATTTTATGAAGACCCATTTCCTGGCAAAAAGCAGTATAAATCGACGATAAACATTTTTCATCGATAATAATTTGATTGATTACAGAAAAAATCAATAAATTTGACTTTAAACGCTGCACAAGAGAAATTAAGTAAATAAGATTTAGATGACTGATTTCACATCATTTTTTTACGCGCGCGCCCATATTGTTTTATTTAATAGAGTCGTAACCTGACGTCAGACCACTTTTTACAATGAATTCCCTGCAATTGCGAGAAATTTATGACCGTCGGAATCCAATTGTATAATTGCGCTTGACGTCACAAATTCCTGATAAATCGAAGACTCTCTCGACCATCGGGAGATGCCCATTAATATTGAACAAGGATTTTGAACTAGAATTTTTTTTTATTTATATACTGCAATTATCAATATTAATGATTATGTGCGCAATTGAGTTTATTACATAAAGAACCGTTGCGTTTCATTACTGAAAACGTATGGGCAATTACCGGCCTAGAGCTCAGTAATGTAACAATTACACCGGATTATTAAGATTTTCACCGGTTTTTTCGAACCACGTGTTCCATCTTCCGTTTTTTTTTTTTTATTTTTTTATTATTCTAACTTACTTTTACTTTTTAGAAAAGGCAGACGGCCTTCGTTACGAAAATTAGGTAATCATCAGTATTTTATTGAGGAAGGCAATTCTTTAATTGCTCGAGTGTTTTTACTTTTGCAGCAACGCTTTGTTGTTTATTGTTATTCTGCTGTCTGGTTTTTGCAAGAACTATAAACCATTTCATAAGATAATAAAGTTGCATTTCCTTATAAATTTTATTTGTCTGCCAAGCAAGTTCAATTTCGATTGTACAAGAAACAGTCGTTTATAAACACTTTCTTTTATTTTTAAGCTTGTTTTTTTATGTTTGAATCTAATGCCGACATTGTTTTTAGAATTGAAAAAGAATAACAATTTCAATTTATTAAAAGAAGTTTAATTGTTTTCGGAATAATTTAACAAATGTTTGCGCAAGAAATTTCCGCGTGTCGTCAGATACTTTTATGTGCTTATTTTCAAAGGGGGGTTTGAGTGATTGTGCCAAAATTCCTTCGAAATATGTTTGTGTCTCCAGCCTTGGGAGAAGTACTATTTTAAGTACCTTTGATCTACTTTATTCGCAGAATAAATCGAATTCGAATACGCCAAATTTACGGGGAAGCATTTGAACTTTCGGTGAATCCTAAAATAGCTTATCTAAATTTGACGTTACTCGTGAAAACTTATGGATTTCAGTGAAAATATTATTTAAATTGCAAAGTTTTTCTTTAATTTCAGATTAATCTTGGAGCAATATTTCTTTGAAAAATACGAATATTGATTTGACCTACAAATTACTTTAGAATATTATACAGCGGAGACGTGATGGAAATTAATTCTGGAAGTTTTATTTGGAAAATCAATTTGAATGACATTTACCAAAATAACTATTCTAATAAAGACTTTGAAAACCAATATTCGTTCTGTCAAACAGCACACATAATTGAATAAGTTCTCGGATATTTAATTTATATTTGACTCAAACTTATATTTAGCTTTATACACGGAAGGCTTAAGTAAAGAAATGATTGCTTAAACTTTAATTTAGCCGCGACTCGAAACATTATTATTGAATTAAAAAAGTAATAATAAAATCTGCATTTGAATCGATTGGTGCAGAAATAATCCTGGTTTATTGAAATCTTGAGCTTTACCTCGTACATTCTCTTGCGCTTTATATCTAAATATAATTATCAGTTTGTGCTGTTTCACACTCTGTTTTACTTGTTTACAGTCACATGCAGGTATGTAAATGAAGTCGTTTTATTAATGTTGCCCAGGATTAGAAGTTCTGGGCTATTTGAAACTTAAAGTGGCTTCTGAGCAAACATTCAAGTGCCTTTATCGTCTTTTTTTTTTAAACCGAAATCCTCAAAAAAAGTCATTGCATTAGGTAAAAAATATTACATTTACATACAGCTAAAAGCTCATGCAGAAAAAGCCGATACTCTACATTACTAATACACTTTGGTACATGGCATTGTTGATAAATTTTTCTTTTCAAGAAAGAAAATGAAAACGGATCGATAGAATGAAAGCCTTTCATGAAAGAGACACTATTTTAAATAAAATGACGAAGCTAAAGATACAAAAATCCTCCTCGTCTCGACAGCGGAGCCCAAGGAAATTTCGCGCGAAATCTCAGCGAACGTCGCCGAGTGACTTATGCACTTCTTTCGCGTCGACTGGGGGGGTGTACTCTCGGCTTTCGAAAAATCTCGCATTATCGAAGCCCGCCCACGCGGACGGATAGCCCGAGAGACATAAATCACGCGAGGGTCTATATCTCGATAAAGCCTCGCCGATACATCACTGCAAATGCGACAGGACGGGATGGGGAGCCGGGTGAAATGTTATACGGAGGCGCGAAATAAAGCGCAGATACATCGCGAGAGCTCAATAACGTCGGCAATTGACCGACGCGCGCGGCAAACGAGGCACGATTGACACCGGCGGGACAGCTGCGCAATGATTTTATGCCCCGCAATTAGGCTACTTGAGAGCGCGATTACTTTTTGATTATCGCGACTGGACTTGCGCGCCCGACGTGTCCCGCGCGCCGCGTCATGCCGCCGCGGATAAACGAACGTTCGACGCTCTCTTCCGCTTTATATCGCGCCGCACACACCGTTACCGCAGAGGAGCCTCCGTGCTTTCTCCGCAATTGCCTGACTATCCCAGGTCGGTATATTGGCTTTTTTAATTGCGCCGCGCACTCTTTTTGTTCGAAGCTGCGCGCGTGATCGCGCTCTCTCAATGTATATATATAAGCTCGAGTGATTTATGAGATGTTTGAATTAAAAAGTTGAGAATTTAGCCGGCGAGTGTGTTAAAAAGAAGCACTCGTTCTGGTTCATTAGTTGCGTCATGCAGTGGACGAGGGAGTGGAGGCTTTCATGACATTAAAAAAAGGGTCAAGAGTACACTTGGATTACGAGCCTTGATGAATACAGGGGAAGATGAAAATCCTTGAAACTCGCGACTGCGTGTGTAGATTATGTCATAAATTAAATAAAGTTGTATATAAGGCTTCTTTATTTGAAAAGTTGCGAAAAATATAAATTGGCAGTACTTATTCCATAACTTTTAAACTGGGTTCGACGATTGGTTCAGATGTGGTCAGTGTTTCTATTGGAGTTTATTAAATTTCATGGAAAAGTAAAGTTTCCGATCGATTAGGAAATTTTAATTAGTTTTATACTATAATACATTTTAAAAGTTTCTCAGGATTAATAAAGTTGTCTGTTTTCACAGTTAAAATGATGTTCCTAAATGTTAAAAAACAGTTTATAATTTATTTGTAATAATGTTAAGTTATATTTTTTAAGCGCCTCTAGATTATTTAATCTTTCTACACAACGTAAATATTTATTTATTGATATTGGGCTCAAAAGTGCGCAGTTTTAATAAAGGCATTAAAGACGCAATAAAAATTAAAAGCACAAAGATTCGACGAGCGAAACGCTCTTTAAAAGAACAATGAATTTATCCGAGTACAACGAGCAATAAAAGTAAAATTATTCTTTTGAAATGCCGTTTTAAATCAAATAATGAAATTCATTCTGCCTCCGCAAATACAAATCGCTGCGGAAAAAATTGCCTATTACTTAGCCCTTTCCGCCTTATTAAAAAAAAAAGCGTCCGCGAGATAACTCGACGCAGCAAACGGCCGGCTCTCGCGAAGACCATCATTACAATATACCCTCCTATTGCTTCGGCAATATTTGCATTGAAATGCAAATGGCTCGCGGCGGAAAGGAGGTTTGCGCAAAAAAAAAAAAAAGGGTCGGTTTGCAGAAGAACTGGAAGCGAACGAGAGAGAGCCGCCGCGCAATTTACGAGGTTGAGTGCAGAGCAAAGCGAGAGTCCGAGGCTACGTGACCGTGGACATACGCACGCCTGGCTCATTGACTTTTCATTTTACGTCTAATCGCCGCCGCCGCGCGTAACCGAGTTACGGACTCGAGAGCGATTCCTCCTTTCGCTTTTTCTCGTCATTTGACGCAAGTCCGTAGAGCGGACTTTTTTTTTTGCCCCTCGAGACAATCGAGTTAATAGTTCGGACGACGTCGAGTTGTTGGAATTTATTGCCGCTTTGATTGGGGGACGCGAGGCGACGTTTGAGTCAACAAATGTTGCTGGACAATGTTTGTTTAACCGGAAATTGCATCTGGCGGATTTCGGATGCGTTCTGCAAAATATTTTGTTGAGTTAAATGGTGTGACCGTGATTTGAAATTTTTAAAAGAAAAAGCATAAATTACGAAGAACGACTATACGATATTTTATGAAGACGTTCAATGGAAATGAAATTCAAACGAGGTTTACAATACAATTATGATTTTTAATTTGAAAAATTATTTTCCACTGCGCTATGATTCACGGATTTTTAAGAGGGAAAAGTACTTAGAATCGACTTGTAATAACAAACGTACGTCTCACTTCTACGTCATAGAGAGGCACCTTTTTTTTTTCTTTACGATCATTATTTGCATGGTTATAGAGCAATAAATACACGTTTGCGAAATATACGATCTGTCAAGTGCGAAGTATGTGTCAAGGAAGATCGACTGCCTGCGTAGGCACATGAAAAGTCCGTTAAAACGTGCGCTTTTACATTTCGAACGGCATTGTTTTTCATAAAACGATAATCGAACGCGTTGCGATTCGTCGTGGATCGGAATTCTGGGTAGAAAAGAAGCTGTACATTCTGTTAGACGCGCTTGAAAAAAAATCGCTTTTCTAAATATATATTAGATTGGCTTAGCAAGCAGAACGTTTACTGCTCTGGACTTAATGTGGACAAACTGTAGTTTAAAGAGGTTAAGTTGTTATAAATAAAGAACAATCTTCTAGAGTCGAAATGTCAAAATGTCAATTGAATTTGTTTGTTAAAGTCATTTGGTGGATTTGTGATAACATAATTTATATTTTTATCCATTAAGTAGAATATATTCTTTTCCCAAGAAAACCAGGTTTCATTAACATCATTTTACCACATTAGCTTTTAATCGACTCTTGCCTTTTTTACGCGCATAAACTCCAATCATAATGGCTTCTAATCTCACAGAATAACGCGCAATAAATTATTCCGCGGAGAGAATATAATTTTTCCTCCGTCGGCTCTATTAAATAATCCTATTTTTGCCGCACCGTCACACGATGCTCCACTTTGCAAAAGCCCGAAAAAGAAGCGAATCCGCGGAACGCATATATCGCTTCGCGATCTCGCGTCTTATCCATTACAGGCTTCCGCGTCGATTGGAAGAAATCTTTCGTTTACCTCCCGACAATTATATCCCGCCTGCGAGCGCGACAATCAATTATCCCCGGCGCGCCAATTACCGATACAAAGTTTCGAGTGATTCACGGCGAAGTTTAACAATGGGACGCGTGAGCATTCACACGATTTCAGGATTCCCCTCTCTCTCTCTCTCTCTCTCTCTGCCCGAACGAGCTTGTTTTCGTGATCTCTCTTCGTCCGGACGCGCCGGGAAATCGTTCGACTGCGTATGTGGCATTATTTTTTTTTTTTGCGAAAAACGAGCTCTAAAATTAGACCGCGACACTTTGGCCGAGGAAAACAAGTGCACGTGTGCGTGCTCGCGTCGGGATTTTTTGCCGCCGATTTTTTTTTCGCGGTTTACTCGGGGAACAAAAAAAAAAATCAGGTTTGTTATTACGCCTCGAAAAGAGTCGGCGCGGCTGCTCGTGTCGTTGCGGATTATATATGTGTGTGTATGGAAGTGTCATGTGCAGTTCTTATTATTTTCAACAATGTTTTCGTCGCGAAATTTAGCGGGCTTTTGAGATAAGAGGAACCTGAATAAAATTAGTTTTTTTTAATCAATTTGCGTTTAAATCGTCGGCTTGGATTAAGGATAATTTCTCTCTTAATTAAAATTCGTATTTATTGGATTACGACTTGAAAGATTTAATTATGCAAGTTTCGCATTTCCATGAAGGTGCAAAGTAAACAAAAATTTCTTTTCATCTTTCTATTGACAAAGTAAATGAACTAAATCTAAATTTAATTTATTTTCAATTTCAACGGGAGAAATTTCGAAAGTCTCTGGCGTTAAACCGAATGTATACTGCTTTAAAAATTAAATTTTCTCAAAGCTATTTTCTATACCGTAAAACGGTTGACGTTCTGGCAATTTTCAAAGGACGTTTGAAAAGTTTCTTTTTGAATTGCTGCGCGCGATTACCAATTAAGAATTTGTCATTAATTATTATTTATTTCTCTACGCCGTGAAAAACATTGTTCATACTAGTCACATAAATACAGATGGAACAAAGTGCAAGAATATTTTAATACGAGGGTGGAAACGAGTGTAATAATTTTTATAGAAAATTAAATGAATTGAAAATAATTCGGATTAGAAAATTATTAGCGTTTTACAGTGTAACTAATATGAATTTTACAAATCGACATGAAATTTCAGAGAAGCATATGCATTCCGGTATTTCCCTCAGAAATATCCGGTTCAAACCAGATTTCTGCCAGCCTTAATATGTATACAGAGAAATACATGTACTTATTAATATCATATCAACAAATTTACAGTTATAAATTGATAAATATTTAAAACGATTAGAAATTTATCAATTTTCGTTACGAAATGTATACGCTGTAATGACGTGGGTAAAACTTTTCTTAAAAAAGCGTAAATTTCAATAATTCATTAAAGATTGTTTGACAAATTATTTTACATTTTTAATTCGTTTTTACATTTATCTTACCAGGAATTTTATAATATCAAAATAAATATTGCATTTTATTAAATGATATTAAATCAGACGTATTAACCAAATATTTTTGGCATTCGCGTTTAATCATTAACATAAAAATAGAGAGAAATTTACTCTTATTAAAAATTTATTCCTGACTAAAAATGTTCACTCTTAAATTCATCTACCACGTCGATCGACATTCTTCTTTATCAAGAAAGTATCCAATATTTACTCCGAGCCAGCAGTCCAAAAAAAACCCACTCGATCGACAATTGCAAAATTCCGTTACGCCCAAAAAAAAACTCGACAAACCGAAGACTGAAAAACGTCCGCATATCGATCGCCGTGAAAACCCGTCGTCCCTCCGCGAATTCTCCGATTGAATTCCCTCTCAGCAGCCCCCCAGCTCGGCGCAGCTGCGCTCTCTCGAACCATCCGCGCTCGGAAATCCTTCGGATGCCCTCCTGGCAGCGGCAGCAGCAGCAGCCGGGTGTTATCCGCGCTGGGAAATTGTCGCCATATCCGGAAGGAGAGTGGCGCGCGCAATGCGGAAACACCGGCGATCGAGCCGCAGTCTGCCGAGCCGCTACGCAGGCCGCTAGTGACGCGAGGAGAGGCTTTCCTGCGCGAGGAGCGCGCTTGGCTTTTCAGTCACGGATCTCTTAAGGTCATCCACTCCCACTGCGGCACCCGCCTAAGAAACGAACGGGTTGTGGCGGCCGCGAGCGCCTCCGTAGCCGCGCTGCTCTCCGAGTTTGCGCTGCGCGGACGTCTAAGCCGAGCGGTGTGCTACTCGCGGCTGATGGATTTTTGGGACTTTGCGAGATTGAGAGGAAAATTGGGTTTGGTCGCGGGGTGAAAGCCGGGAAGATTGCTTTGATGTTAGAATGTTATGCGATGACAGAGTAACTGGGATTAAGATGTTTCTTTAAGAACTAGAGGGGGGCGACCGAAAATAAAGTACAGACATTTCGAAGGGACCTTGAAGTAAACGGACGGTAGGAAAATATTAATGGGTTAGAATAAAATGGAGAAAATTTATTCTTAAAAGTCGATGTTGTAAACTTAAACTATAAAAATTCCATAATTTAAGTGATAATACAGGTTTTAACCTGCTCTCTTGGACAAAAGAATCGTAATTCATTAATCAAGAACTTATGATTAACAATCGACCGCTTAAGATTTTTCAGAGAAGCTCGAACGATATACGCTCATAGTTAATTCATAAGCTTTTCATTTCATTCTCTAAAATATCGTATACGAAAATAATAAAATTCTTGCATCATCACGCGATTCCCAACGAAACATTCAAACCCCGATAATTGAAAGCTCGGCAAGAATAACAGCTTCCCGTCCGGGATGAAGGATCGTCTTGAAATTTCGATTAGCCAAAGTCGAGATCGCTATCGGTAAACCTCCTCCGTCGGAACGGATCCTTCGACAAAAAAAAAAAAAAAAAAAAAAAACTGTTTCTCCGCGCGGCGATTAACGTGACCACACTCACCGAGAGCGGATCAAGTGTATATCGCGAAGTGCGCGAAGAAAAAAGCAATCGTAAAAGAGAAGAAAAGACAGGCGGAGAGTCCATTCGGAAGTTCTTTGTTCGTATATATAGAGAGAGAGAGATCGCAATATCACGAGTTTGCCGGCGCCGTCGTCGTCTTGGCGTTCCCTTTCTTTTGTATTTTTTCCCGGCCGGTCGGCTCTTTTGTTTTCTTTTTCGAGCCAGGTAATGAACGTCTGGAATCACATTTATAAAAGGTGGACGTGTGCGAGAGCGTGGCTTTGGTGTCTGTGGGTGCGCGCTGAAAGTAAATGGGTTCAGATTGCCGGTGAGGCTAACCAAATCATCGGTACAGTTGCTTTTCTGTTGCAGCCGCCGCCGCCGCCGCCGCCGTGCTCAACTCGTTCTACTTGCAAGTTCTTCGGGATTTCGTGAACGTATGCAGTGAGGCAGAGAGTGTAAGAGCGTGTGGAGAAAACACTGATGTTTTGTTAGTAGAGCTTACCAGCTTAGATAACACCTTGTACTTTTTTATTCTAGGGAATACCTACGGACAGAAAACCCAAAATGATTCACCAGAGTTATTATTTTTGCCGCGATTGAGATGACGATTGATGTGGCGAAAATTAAGTTGCAGTATGCAACTTTCAAAAGATTATTAATTCCTTTCAAATTTGAATGGCGGTAAATGTGAAAAACTTTCGGTTTGAAAATAACAAAAATAAACTTAATGATGTTTGATTCATTGTTTATAGAATGAGCATACAGAGAGTTTATTCGATTGATATTGCAGCACATTTTAAAAGATATTCACGCAAGAATAATTTTAAATGTATAAATTACAGCGTTTAATTTAGCTTTTCATTCGCCCTGCTGCATGGCAGGATGCGACCTTATTTTATACTACAGACTAGTATAAAATATATATTAATAACGTGATAATTGCTAAAATCTCACAAATTTATAGCAAAATTTAACTTGTCGAGATAAAAGACATTTCCCATAAGAATTCATTATTTCCTTCATCCTCCTAAACTGCAACTGATTTCATAAATCCAAGCGTAGGAGGTCGAATCGTCATTTTCATCAGACAAGCCGCAACATAAATTCAGCTTATTATCTTTCTCAAAAGACGGAGAAAGCCATGTCGGAGCCTCCTTAAAAAGCTCTCTAATGGGCCCTGGGATTTTGTCGCTTCGATAAAAGATCCCACCGCGGGATCATTGGCAGCGTTAACCGCCTACCAAATCAGTCTCTCGCGCTCCTCACCCACGCCGAAGTTCATCGACTGCTCGCTGCGCCGGCGCGATTTTTTCCGCAAACGGGGAAACGGGTTTCGGAAAAAGCCGGACGGACTGGCGCTGTACACTCTCGCGGAAGCGAGAAGAGTGCCGCGGGAAAACGAGGCGCATCCGGTAAAACGGCGCGCGCTAAAAATTTTATTCAACGGCTTTATTTACGAGGCGAGCCCCGCGGGGATGTATTTTCGAGCGGCCGGTTTTTGTTTCGCGCGGGATTTTCGTGAGAGATTGCGGCCTGCGCCGGACGAAAGTCGAGCGGTTTAAATTAATGCGGCTCTGCGTCTCGAACTTTGCATTTAGCGGTCTCTCGGCGCGGTGTTTTTCCGCGGGAGGAACGGTTCGTTTACGCGTTACGCTCGTGATTGGAGTTTAAAGTTTTCTCTGGCCGCCGGTCTGGAAAGAGAGGATTTATGGAGAAAATCAGGATACGGCTTGGAGCGGAGATTTGTTTGTAGAAAATGTTGCATTTTTTTTTTGTTTTTCGAAGTGGGTTGGTTCGGCTTAAGAGGAGGAAGAAAATGCACGCAAAAAGAATACTAATCTGAAACGTTCCAGTAGATTTATGAAGGCTAAGAGCAAAACAACTGTGCAGAAAATATAGACGTCCATTTTCTCGTATTTCCATTCGGAAATAATTTACATAAAGTTCAGTTACATAAAATATTTCCACTTCGCAAGCGTGTAATAAAATGTAATCAAATTTTACATAACAATAAGACACTTTTTTGTTTAACGAATGCTCGATCAGCACGTAACTTTTCGAAACTAACGGCATTTTTATATACGGCTTCCGTTAAATAATAGATTTTCAAATGCTTTCAAGTTTTTCAAGCTTTTTGTAAAATTTTAGAAGCCTGCATTATTTTATAATGGACAGTCACTAGTCGTAGTAAAGAGACCTAACATTAGGCACTGAAAAAATATGGATTTTTCCATTTAAGAAAGTTAGCAAAAGAAAAAACAAAAAGTAGCGTTGGGAAGAAAAACAAATTGTTGAAGTAAAAGCACTTAAATTCTCAAGATTTTAGGTTTACCAGTAATTTCAAGGAAAATATTAAGAAATTAAGGAAGAAACGGATAGCGGCAGCTAGATTAGTCTGAAGTTAAGGAAAACATACTACAAAAATGATTTTAAGAGATGGAAGTTATTATTTGATTATGTGGTAAAGAATGTAGTGGCAAACAAAGATAAATTATGGAGGTGGAAGGCAGTTTGAAAAGATAAATAGATAAAGACATTATCTGAAGTGGTCACTATTAGTTTTAGATTTTAACGCATAGTTTATAAGGAAACAGACAGAAAAAATACCTGCAAGAAAAACAAAATGATACAGGAAAGGATGGATAGGACTAAGCGTGCATGAAGATGATAGAAACAAGTGTCAGTATAGGAAAGGATAAAGTGAAGTGAAGCAAAATCCGGAAGTAATTCATTAAAAGATAGCTTAGAATAAGATGCGGAAATATCGAAAGAGCCAACCATTATTGGCTAGGCGAAAAAGACAGAAATTGCGAGTTGTGTAGAGAAAGTGGGAGTAGCTTTGAACATACAGGGTGTTCAAAAAGTTTGGAACTCTTCCTCTATTTTCGAAAATACTGTTCAAACAAAAAAAAAGGTTCAGACAAAAGTTGCAAATGACCTTGGAGGTCATGATCAAGGTCATGCTTTTTGAAAATAGAGGGGGGGTTCCAAACTTATTGAACACCCTACATGTTAGAAAACTTCAGGCTGCTTACAGAATGGATAACAAAATTATGGATAACTTATCAGGAGCAGAAACAATAAGATAAAGATGATAATGCGCAAAGAATGGAAAATGACAACAATTCTGTAGAAAAGAAACACAATCTATCTGTTACTTATAAGTTATAAAATTAGAAAAAAAATAAATGCAAATAATTTTATATAAACTTTAGAGATAAACGCTTAGGAAACATGTAAGCATAAAATAATAATTTTCTGTGGTGTAATATTTTGTTTATACGTAAAAAACAGCACAAACATTATATATTTATTGCTTCCTCCTAAAGGAAGCATTATGATAGTAATTTTTGGAGTTGTTCGAAAAATCGGTTATAATTGTATTTTAAGGTGTCAGGAACAAGAATAAATCGTTTTTGAAAAATGTCTGTATAGATGTGTGTGTGTGTGTGTGTGTGTGTGTATGTATACGCCTGGATCTTAGCTTCTACTGAACGGATTTTCATCGTTCACGGCTCATTTTTTTTTGCTTTTTTTGTGACGGCGGCAAAAAAAATCTTTTTTTGTTAAATTTGTTTTATCACAAATTTTCGATTTTTGAAAAATTTAATTTTAATTTTTTTTAATGATAGGATTGAAATATTTGAATCGAACAAAGGCCAATTTAAAGAGCATAAAAATACCTATAATTTCAGAGAAAAAAAGTTACCCTAGCTCTTATGGTTCTTTTGTTTTTAATAAAAACGTGTTATTTTAAAAAAGCTAAGAATATATGTAGCTATAATCTGTAAAATTTTATACAATTTTAAGCCATTTTGTTAATTCATTTTTTAATAAAAAGCTGAAAACCGAAAAAAATGAGTTTTCTAGAGGAAACGATTGCGGAAATAAAAAGACTTTAAATTACTTGAAATTATGGGAAAAGGTAGATTTTTTACATGTTCAGAGCTGTATAGTTTTTCTGCTTATGAAACGTATTAGTTCAAAAGATATTTTTGTGTTTTAGGACTTTAAATATTCCAATAACAGAATTTATATTTAAATTTTGTTAGCTTTTCATTAAATTCTAAAATGAGCATATAAAAATAAAATAATAACGAGATAGTAACGGAACAATAAATTAGTGAGGAGGAATCTAACTGCAAATGACTTGGCAGCGGTTATTTTATTTAATATCACTTTTCGTTACCAAGCAGCGTCAACTAATAAACTATTTGTAATTCTCCTTCCGTTAGAAACCAGCAATTTACTCGTAATTCGATTGCTTCTTTCTAGAGGAAGGATTGTGATAGTAATTTTTGGAGTTGTTCGGTTATAATTGTATACGCCTGGATTTCAACTTCCACTGAACGGATTTTCACCAATTTATTAAAGCCACTCAATACTAATAAATGATTTATGTAGTAATTCTTGTAGTAAAGAAATTGTGATCAACTTTTATTACGATCGGAGAAAGTGTTTAATCTATCTGATGAACTTAACCACAGCAGAAACATGTCTGCATAATAGTCTTAATTAACGTGAGTCCCCTTGCCTCTCACGTTGAAATACTATATTCTCATTAGAGCATATGTTCGAATACATTACCATTAGCTGCTTGGCAGAAAGGTATGCTCTCATAAAAGTGATACACCATCAATTAATTTTTTGGTACAAACTTTACAATTTTTTTGAAAAACCTTACAAGGTTTTTCATGTTGCGACTTGCTTTGAGATTCATTGTTAAATTCAAATAAGACCTTGAAATGACCCTCAAGGTATACTTTGACCCTAGGTCAAGTACATATTTGAACGTAAAATTTTCCACTCTTTCCATTTCTGAAATAAAGACTAGGTTTCCAATTAAAAAATTAAAGTTGACCTTGAAATAAACTTAAAAAATTAACTTAAGGTCAAAGTCAAGGTCATCAATCAATTCTTTGGATTAAACCCTACTACTTTTGTTTGAACAATTTTTGTGGGGAAATGCGATCAGGGGTATCGTTTCTTTTGTTACACCCTGTATACAGTAAGGAAAACTTTTCCAATTAAAAAATAGAATTTAAAATAAATTTTTTGGCTACGATTCTGTTTTTAGATGCGCTTATTTATTTCATTTTTTTTATAATTTTTGAACAATTTTAATAATTTATTATAAACTTTAATAAAAATTAAGGCATCGCTATTGCCGCCAGCTTCCCCTAAGACTCTTATGTAATCTCCATTCTGGAATTGACAGAGTCGACGTTAACTGGCTTCTGTTCATTTATCTGCTTACTTAACCCAAGGACACGTCTTTTGCAAGAAACCCATTGTATTTATTGTTTGATAATTTGACGTCATTGAAAAACCATTGGCCCAAGAGAGGGAGAGCTTTTCCTCTCCACCGGCTCGCCCGTGGGGAAAGCGAGCTTATAAGCCGAGGGAGAGTACATTATGCTACACTTTTTGATTGTGCCGCACGCAGAAGCGACGTAGGCCTGTGACAGTCGGAATCTTCGAAAGTTTGACTAAATACGATTTAGACTCGATTAAATTCGATTTAGAGTACAATTTAAAATCGGCTTAATTCAGGTTAGAATACAACTTGTAATCACCCACAACTCAGCTCACTAGGGGAGTGCACGGGTTCCGGATCACCGATTTTGTTCAAACTTTGAACACGGTTTTCTTATGACAAATTATGAAGAAAGCCAAAATATTAGGTATTACGGTTTTCTTATGAAGAAAGTCAAAATATTATTATTATCTAACGCTCAAAATTTTCAACATAGAAGGTAAATAAAGTTATTACTCTCTAAAACTTCGTATTTCGTTATTTGATGATAAAACACCTCCTATTAAAGCTAGAAATTCCAGCAAGAAATCAAACGAAAGTGAAGGAAAAGACCTATAATTTATTGCTTCAAAAGTTATGGATAATTAAACTAGAGTATCAAAAAATGTATAAAAACGAGTGAAACAAAGATAATACGCATTACCACGTGCTCATATTCAGTTATCTATAACTTTTGAAGCAATAGAGATTTTTTAACCTTCTCAAATTATAGGGCTTTTCCTCTAATTTCGTTTAATTTTTTGCTGGAATTTCTATCTTTAATAGGAGGTGTTTTATTTTTCTCCTGTGTAGAAAATTTTGAGTGTTAGACCCTAATATTTTGACTTTTTTCATATTTTGTCATAAGAAAACCGTGTTCAAAATTTGAACAAAATCAGTGATCCGGAACCCGTGCACTCTCCTAATCAGTGTCGTGTTCGTCTAAAACTTGTAATTAGAATTTTGCACCGCGTCGGTGCACTGGAGGAATTTTGTATTTTTAGTATTTCTTATAGAGAGATACAACATCTGAGGACTTCCAAAGGAAAATATAGTAAGACAAATTATTAGTCTTCTTTTTTGCCTTTCTTGCTAAAAACTAATACGAATTTAATGTAGTGCTGTAGAGAGAGAGAGAGAGAGAGAGAGAGAGAGAGAACATGTACATGTCCCTAAACAAATAATTAAGAATTTTAATCGAATTTCGTCCTCTTTGTTTATTTTCTTTTGCTCAATGTCCATTTGAAGAAAAGGAAACCAAATAAAATCTTTTTAATTTGGTTTCCTTATGTATCTTGCAATCTTTTTCTTGAAAATTAAAAATGATTTTAAAAAAATCAAATTTCATTTTTCAATTAAAAATTTTTATTTATTATCGATCGAATTCGTAAAGTGAAGTGAAGTAAGTAATTAAAAAATAGAAGTGCATGTGAATTTCGTGAATTACAAAGCGAATATAACACAGAAAATAAAATTTTTAAACAAGATTATTATGTTAAGTGAATTTACTACAGAGTGAACTAAATGAAATTATCAAAGTGTAAAAAGTGAGTGAAAATATAACTAAAAATGAAATAAAAGTGTGTTGATTAAAAGTGAGAATCATAATTTTGCACTCAAAGTGAATCAAAGGTAAATAAAATAAGAGTGTAATAGAGTAAATTAAATGAAATAAAACAAATGAACGAAATAAATGATAAAGAAAGAAGTAAATAAAATAAACTATTGAATAAGGAAAAAACGTATCGTTAAAAAGTAAAAAGTGAAATAAAACGCGAGGTGAAGCAAAATAAAAGTGTAAAAGAGACAACGCAGTGAAATAAAAGATTCAATAAATAAATGAAGCAAAGACGAGAGATTAGGCGAAGATAAATTAAAAAGAAATTAAAGTTTAAAACTAGCTCCTTCAACTTAAAATTAGTTTCTTTTTATGTTAGGTTCAAAATTACGCTGAAATATCTTTATAAAAACGTTCATTTAAAAATAAAAGCAACTGACTAGAATCACCCGTTGACCGACATTACTCCGTTTTTCCCTATTGGGTAGCCAAGTTTCTTTCGCCGTTTTTTTATCAAGCTCGCTAATGCCTCAGAGAAAATAGTAGTTAAATCTAGCCTAATAAAAGACTTAAAACCTTATCATAAAAATATCTTGCAGGAAGATGTTCCGTCCGGAAAGGAAATCAATGAACAGCTCAAAGAACAATCATCAAGAGTCGACTTCTAGTTCAGATATAACTCAACCCCATTCAGTCGAGAAGCTACTACAGGCCGAAATTGACAAAACGAATAAAGATATTTTGGCTGAGATGTGGAATCTCCTCATCAACCTGGAGGATCGGATAGATGAACTAAAGATTCGAATACTAGAAATATTTTACTTCCGCCTAGAGGAAGCATTGTACTCAAAAAAAAATTTTTCTTATTTCTAGAAAATTCAATTACTAAATATCAAACTTCTTGAAATAAGAAAATATTTTCTTATATCTAGTATATTTGTATTAATGTAAGCAAATATTTTCTTAAATTCTAGAATTCCAGTTTCTTAAATGATATTTCCTACAAGTAAGACAAAAATATATTAATTTAAATGAAAAAGACTTAAATATAGTAAATCATTGTTTTAAATAAAGAAAACTGATTTTCTTAAAAACAGCAGCCACTATTAAGAAAACTATTTACTGAAATTAATAACGTGATTTACTTAAATTGAACAGACATATCTTTTCTGGTAATGTGCGTTTTATACACATAAGAATCATACACGTAAACATTGTACACAATTTAACATTGGTGAAATTTATATATAGATATATTAGGCCATGCTAAATTGGGTAGAATGTTTACGTGTACGATTCTTGTGTGTATAAAACGTACCTTACCTCTTTTTTTCTAGATCATTGATTACTCAAAAAAAATTTCTTATAAATATAAAAAAAAATTGAAGTAAATAAATGGATTTCTAGAATAATATAATAGTTGATGCATTTAAATAAAGTAAATAATTATTTAATTTAATATAAAAAAACTTTAATTTAAGCGAATATTTTCTAAAAAAATTCAATAACATTAAGCTATTCTTATTACTTATAACAAAACATTTCCTTTATTTAAAGAAATAATTTCTTGTTTCAAAGCATTTTTTGATACTTATAAGAAATTTTTAATCAATGACCTAGAATAAAAAATTTGACTGTTCAATTAAGTAAATCATGTTATTAATTTCAGTAAATAGTTTTCTTAATAGTGGCTGCTATTTTTAAGAAAATCAGTTTTCTTTATTTCAAACAATGATTTACTTATATTTAAGTGTTTCACTTAAATTAATATATGTTTGGCTTAGAAGCAGGAAATGTCATTTGTGAAACTGGAATTTTCGAATTTAATAAAATATTTTCTTATTTCAAAAAAACTGATTTTTAGTAAATGTTCTGAATTTAATCTTTAAAATTTTTACTCATGAATACAATATTTCCTTAAAATTATAAATTTTTGCATGATTAAAAAAAAGAAGTACTGGATTTAAGAATCCCCAATTAGTTAAAATTGACATAACGTTTAAGAAAATATTTTCTTCCATTAATGTATTATCATAGTAAGTTAAATATATTATTTTCTGTGCATGAATTATGTAAAAATAATTATTTAAACTATTCTAATATTTTCTTTAAGTGGTAATAACCAATAGAAAAGTTATATCATCTATTTTTATAAATATTTAAAATTTAATTAAGCATCCCTTATTATTCTTGCTATTGTGCAATGATAACTGATATTTAGATTCTACTATTTATAACAGAAATTGAAATTTTCGGTCTGTAAGCATTGCGTAGTGGAGTGGTAAAGCGTTTGCATTGTAATCCGAAGGATGCGGGTTCGCACCCACCTTACGGCGAAATTTTTCTGCGATTATTTCTAGATTAATTGTGTTACCATTAAGTGTTCAAGTGTATGTAATGTGCGAATATCTATATATCGTCATATACTACAATTAAGAAAATCAACGGATTAAAGCAAGAACAGAACAGCTTTTTATTATTTTCTTGTATACAGAAAAAAATTACTATATTGAAGAAAATATTTTCTTGAATTAAGTAACATTTTCTACAATTAATACTTAGTTTTCTTAAAAGAAAATTTAATTATTTTATTTTAATAGTAGTTTCTTACTTTCAGAAAATAATTTCTTATATTAAGACATCGAATGCCTTTTTTTCGTACAATATTTGTTACATTAAAGAAAATATTTTCTTAAATCAATATTTCACGCTCTTCAAGCAAGATGTGATTATTTTATTGCAAAAATATAATTTCTTAATATAAGAAAAGATTTACTGGTGTTGAATAATTAATGAGTTTAATTCTGTAAAATGTTCGTTTTACTTAAGTAAATATTTTCTTATTTTTAAAATTCATAGTTATTGATTTAAGTAAATATGAGCTTACGACAATCAAATACAATTTTTTTTCTTAAATTAAGTAATATTTTCTTAAATATAGTAATTTTTTTTCAGTGTAATTTTTTGAATTGTTCGAAAAATCGGTTATAATTGTATTTTAAGGTATCAGGAACAAGAATAAATGGTTTTTGAAAAATGTCTGTATGGATGTGTGTGTTGTGTGTGTGTAACGATTTTAAGTTATTTATGGTATTGCGATTATATGTATAACATAGTACTGTCATATCTTTATTATTATTATTTTATTATGACTTTTTACATTAGTTTTAGCAATAGAGTGTGTAACGATTTTAAGTTATTTATGGTATTGCGATTATATGTATAACATAGTACTGTCTTTTATTTTTTTTTATTTTTTATGACTTTTTACATTAGTTTAGCAATATAGTTTAAATAAAATACAAAAAATTACTTTTATGTGACTAAATAGCTGTATCTTAATGAATAATCGATCTCTTTCAACGATCGGCCACTTATTTTGGAAAATTTTGGGGAAAGGTAGATCTTATGTATGTTCAGAGCTGTATAGTTTTTCTGCTTATGAAATTTATTAGTTTAAAAGATATTAAGGTTTTATTTATTTCTTTTCAATTTTTTGAATAGCTGTATCTTGGTGAATAAGCGGTATTTTTCAATGATCGACTTAATTTTTTCGTCTTTAACTAAACTTTCAAAATTAAAAAGAATTTTTGAAGTTCATCTACTAGTTTTTGTTTTATAAAGATTTTAAGTTATGTATGGTATCGCGATTATATATATAACATAGTACTGTCATATTTTTATTATTATTACTATTTTATTATAACTTTTTACATTGGTTTTAGAAATATAGTTCAAATAAAATAAAAAGAATTACTTTTCTTTGGCCAATATTTTTATATAACTTAATTTAGCGCATGCATTATTATTCAAGCTTGCGCGAAATCAAGCTTTGTACATGGAGTTTCAAAAATTCTGTTTTTTAGGATTTTAAATATTTCAAAATTTAGATTTAAATTTTGTTAGTTGTTCATTAAATTCTAAAATGGACATATAAAAATAAAATAATAATACAAACGAGATAATAATGGAACAATAAATTAGTTAGGAGGACGCTAACTGTCAATTACTTGGCAGCGATTTTTTATGTTTCTACAACTTCTTTACGATCGAATTGTTTAAAAATTAAGCTTTTTATTCAAAACTTTTCTCGATCAATCTCTATAAATCTCTATAACCTTATCTTCTACTGGAAGAATTCGCCCCGAATTCACGTTTCGATGATTCCCAACTCGTCTCGCAAGCTGGCCATTTTACAGGCAGTTGAATTAGAATGATTCGAGAGCGTCGGTAAATTTCCGCTAAAAAACAAGCTCGAAATATATATCATTCACCTCTAAAGCTTGACTCCCTTAAAAAGCCAGTTCAGTCATCGGCGACGTCACGGCGTGCACTTGGCGGACTGAATATCGCTCGCGTCAACTTTCGCAAAGATCACGCGGGGTCGTTAGATAACGATACGACTCGCTCGGCGAGCGAAGGGCACGCCGCTCGGCTTTATTGGCGAAGTGTCGCGCTCTCGGCGGCGGCGCCTCCTGACGTCAAGCAGCTGCGGCACGCGACCGCTTGTACATTAGAGAGAGCGCGGTCACTTCCTCGACGCGCCGACGATCGTTGAGCAATTCGCAGCTTTGTTACCTCGACCGGCGCCCCGGAAACCTCGTCGCTCTCGCTTTGTACGGAAGAAAAAGGAAGCGATCGCGGAGCGATTAAACATCGGCAAAGTATTTCGCTGACGTCTGGCCCTCTCTGACGTGAACTCGGACGCGAATGCGGGCTTTTACGAGTTTACGCGGCTCTAAGGAAATTTCTAACTTTTAATGACGTACCGCGGAAGGTTCGCGTATCGAAGCTTTATTAGATGGACAATTGATTTCCAATAATTTAAGATATACATGTTTTAAAGGGTCAGTTTGCTGATTTATTACGTCGAACACTTTACTTCGACTTAAAATTGTTTCGAAACACGGCGCGAAGAATGTAATTTAATTCAAAGGCATATATAATTTTTTATTATTGTTCGCACACTTATTTCTCGGACTCTTTATGCGGGGCTAAATTTATAATACATAAAATTACCGAGATAGTTATTGGACGAATTATGGTACGAATGATTTATGCAGGTACTCCGACGGCCGCTGCAGAACCGTTCGTTTAACCTCACGGAGACTTTCTTCTGATTTCACGCTGCCAATGATTAACGTCTCGGAAGACACTTTTCTCAATACGTCGTCGGTAAAAAAAAACTGTTTCGAGATATCAGTTTAAAAATACAACTATATATATATGTGTGTGCTTTCAATTACATTGGCGACGAGGGCCGTTTCTTAAAGATCGATCCTCTGCCTTCAAAATTTCAAGGACCCCGAATATTCCGTGCAGCAGCAAGTTGCCTTGCGAAATTCTCGATTTCCAAATATATATTCCAAAGGCTGAGAAAAAGAAGCGCCGGAGCTCGAATCGATTAGCGGCATTAGGAAAAACCGTAGAAATTGTGTAACGATCTACTCGAGACAGATAGGTCAGTATACTCGCATAATAGCGCGTGAAAGTCCGAGGCGACAGCCTCGAATCACAGTTTCGCGAGGCTCGGCGGCGGCGACGACGACGACGTGAAATTGCCTCTTTTCTTCCTCTCCCGCGAGAGAGCGGACTTTTCTTCGCTTCCTCTCCAGGCGACGCCGCGCGCATTAATCTCCCGCAATTACGCGGAGACGTCGATATAAGATTTTAATCGCCGCAAAATGGAGCCTTTGTCTCTCGCTGCTGCTGCTGCTGCTTCTTCCTTTTTTTCCACCTCTGTCATTAAGAAAAAAAGCGACGAGCGAAGGGGGAGAGAGAGAGAGAGAGACGAGAAAAGGAGAGGCAAATTGCTTTTCCGTAGAATTCGCTATTGCGGTCGCGCGTCTCGTTATCATTTGCGATTTTAATCGGTTCGACTGTCGTGTTTTTTTTTCTTTTTTTTTTCGTTGCAATTACTTGCCGAGTGTCATCGCGGAACGATGAAATTGCGCGCTGCTCGATCGGCTGAAAAAGTACAATTATCCGCTAAAAGGATCGCGGAGGAGAGGAGTCGAGAGGCCTTGGATTTTCGATGAATAAAGATTGGTTTTTTAAATCAGTTCTCGCGTAATCCCCCACCGTCGATCTGTTAAAGGATCTGCCTTTTTAAACAGTGTATGTGATGATCAATCGATTCCACCGACTTATTACGCGCTGTTAATCGTAAGGTAGAAAGAGGAATCGAGGCGAATTCAGCATAATCGATCAGAGGAAAGCATTTACATGACAATTAGAATAAACAATTAGGCGGCGCGTTGGAGCAAATGAATTGATTGATTAGCTTGAAGTCACGTGTGATTTGACAGTTAAACTTAACAAAAGCTGCTTTTTATACAAGCATTTATATAGCAAATTTAATGCAAAATTCTTTAATTGGCCAAAGTTTAAGGTCAACAGTAAGAGTTATTTTGTTCGGGTTCGTATATTTCGAAATTGTACGTGACGTCGAACCAGTTTCATAAATTAAGAGTTGATTCATTGTAACCTTGATCTAAAGTTATTTCCAAATTATAAAAAAAAATAAAGATAATAAATATGCTGGTTATTTTGAGATGGAAGTCTGGAAAAATTTGAGAAATAAAGATCTTAATCAAGCTAGTTAATTATATGAAGTAACAATAAAACCTGATCTTTGACTTGTAATACAGCTATACATTTTTTGCATGCAGTTTGATGCAATTGCTGTCAGTTTCGGAATAAAGCCTTTTGAATATTACTGAAGTTTAGTAGCATAAAAAATTATAATATAAATGTACTTGAATAAACCATGATATAATAATAATTGCTCGGAACGATAAAACAAAAATCTAAAGGATTTTATATTATTATACAATAAAGTTTCCTTTAACGGGCCGTAAAACTTTTCGAGATTGCAGTGAAATTATAATAATTTCCATAAAGACGCGGCTCTCGAACGAAAAATTACAGTAATTTTTTTTGAAGGTGTGCTTATAATTTTTCACTACGTAAAATCACTGTAATCCCGCATTAATACCATACAATTTAGTAATAAAATAAGCGGCTCGTTACATTTTCCAGCGCGCAAACTCGAAATCTAGCATTCGATTCGCTCGCGAATTAAAGGGGGATAATAAATAGCGGGTAATTTTCATTGGGAGAGAGGGGAAAGCAGTGCATTCCTCTTTTCCTCGGCCTATTTACTTTTTTCTCTCCTCCATCATCGGAGCGCCACTGCGGTTCTATCAGCCGGTCGATTATGCGCGGGAAACGAAGAAAGAGCGCGCGCCGAGTGGAAGGGAAGAGAAGAGGATCGAAGGAGGAAATTTTATTGATGGCTCAAAAAACCGTCAGGCGCCAAGGAGAATTTATGAACTGTCGCATACGATTTTCTCGAACGGCTCGCATCGGAGGAGAATATAACCATCGTGCGCGCGCAATCATTTGTAATTCAGATTTATGCTTTTCGTAGATAATGGAATGTAACGGCGATAGCCGTATAAAATCTCGGATTTTAAAGCTTTTAATGCCGACTAACTTTATTCAGCTAATCGCGCCTTGATAAATGTGAAATTATTTTTAGTGCTTAATGTACCGAGGCGTTGCGCCGAGTATCGATCGTTTTGCGAATGCTTTACATGAGGCGAGTCGTTATTATATTGCTTTATAAGCATCGCGAGTCGAATAAAAGTAGAAAATTTTCCAATAGAATCTTATGGATTATCCCGGTTCTAAGAGCTGCTTTGTACGGGTAGGCAGCTTTGCTTAACAAGAAAAGATGGTATCTTCAATTTTCAACATTTCACGTTGCTTTACATGTAAATATACAGTACTTTATATCATTCATTTATTACAATTTTGATGTAATTATTCTACAGAATAAATTACCTACTTTATTTGCTTTTGTGATGAATTAAATTTCCCTATACTATATGATATTCCTACACTGAGAAAAAAGTTTAGTAAAAATTACCATACTACTTAGTAAGGCTACCACAGACTGTCAAAACCAAAAAAATTACCATACTTTATAGGAAAATTTACCAGACAGTACAGTAAAATTTCTTACATATACAGGAAAATTTACCAAACAATATAGTAAAATTTCTTACAAAGTATAATAATTTTTTGGGTTTTGACAGTCTGTGACGGTTTTACTAGACAGTATGGTAATTTTTACAAGATTATTTTTAATTTTTACTATATTTTTTCTCTCAGTGTATAAATTGGAATACTTTATTAAGTAAACTTTCCGTCTTTCATATTTTCTGTATTTTAAAACAATTTCTTCCACGAAATCAGATAAATTCGCCCAGATATCATACAAAACGTAACATCGTACAAATAAAAAAATCTTACTATTCACTTTTCTTACAATTCCGAAAAATTCCAGAGTGTAATTGATATTTTTTTACATTTCCATATTTTATTCGGTGCATTTGTACAGTATTATTTAAAACGTAAATTTCTTTCACAATCGGAATAAAACCCCATTTAATAAATCCACATACCGCGTCGCCGGATCACAAGCGAACGAAGAAAGCCGAAAATAATTCCTCGCCTCAACTAACCCAACTGTCGAACGCAAGCCCATTGTCGAGCGGCGCAGCTCTCTCTCTCTCGCACACGCCTTGAATTAAACGCGAGCGGCCGCCAGTAAAAAAAAAAAAAAAACACGCCGAAAAGCTCGAGAAGCCGAGAGAAAGAGAGGCGCAAAAAGAGAGAATAGCGCGGAGGAGCTTGAAATAAAAGAGCAAACCGCCGCGGCGGTGCGAGTCGTGTGCATCGCATTGCGAATCAAGGATAACGAGGGATCGAGGCGAGCGGGCCGCCCGATTGACTGGGGAATCAGTCTTTCTTTCCTCGGCTTCGCTCTCTCTCCCTCTCTCTCTCTCTCTCTTTCTGTTTCCTTTTTCTCGAGTGACTCACTCCCCGGCAGATGCGACGGAGCGAGGTGTAGGTGCCCGAGATTCGCGTCGGAAATCATGGCGATCCGTCGTCTCTCGAGGTCGCTGACCGCGACGCGTAATTCGCCGGGATTCTGCCGCTTTCGCCGAAGCTCTCGCGCGCTTCTGGGGGGGACTTTTTTTTTAATTGGACAAGTGATCTTGATATTGATTAAAATAAACCGGCGGCGCGAGAATGTTGCGGCGGAGCGATTCGTAACTCGAGTTTTTTTCGACCGCCCAGTTGAATTTCGTGCAGTCGTGCGTTTTTTTTGGAGGAAAAAGTGAAGAGTAAAGTGAGTAATTAAGGTTAAAAATAAAGTTCTATTTTCGGTACTAGAATGTTTTTCGACCGGAATATTAAATTTAATATGAATGTGCTTTTGGCATCGAATAAATTCCAATATTTAATAATCAATAATAATATTTAATTCATTTTAAATATAACTGAAGCAGTATAAATTTTCTGGGATAGTAGACGTGACTTTGATTAAAACATTTCAATTACCAGTTATGGGACATATTCGCTTAAAACGAAAAAACAGAAAAAAATAATTTTCATTTCCCTAATTGAAAATCTTTCATAAATTAAAACTGAACAAAGACAAATACAGCCTCGTTCCAAAAGAATTTCAATCAGCCTAATCGCCCGAAGATCCGTATTACGGAGCAAAAGTTCGCCGTGCATTCTAAAACATCCGCGAATCATCAGTTTTCCCCGAGCCGCCTCAAAAGCAAAACGGTTTCGATAAACGAACCCGAAGCCTCCTTAGCATAAACCCATTCCTTTTGTCGTTTAATCTCGGCGTGCATCGCTTCGAAAAAGAAAAAAAAAAAAAAAAAAAAGAAAACTAAGCGCGCATCAGCGCCTCCAGGCAAAAAACGAAGCGACGACGACGACGACGACGGAGTCGTAACCTTTTTACAGCGCGATTATCGCGAGGCGTCCGCTCCATCTCATTAACCGGTATTTACGATCTTGCGCGAGAGCACTCCTCGCCTTTAAATCATCGGGGCTTCGAGACTCGGAAATTATGATAACGAGGCGGAGCGGGCCGCGACATTGAATCTTCCTCCTTTTTCACGCGACAGAAATCGACAATGAGCCGCGCGGGAGTAGCGTGTATATTTTTCCGACGATCCGAGAGCGGCCGGATAATAATCGGCGCCGATCCACTTGACGAATGACGAGGCGCGGACGAAGAGGCGTGGGAATACCAAGCAGGTGGCGATCCTCTGTCTTCTCCGGATTACGCGAGTTCGCGCCGAGGGGAATTGCGCGCGGTGTCACGAGTTTGTTTTGACGATGACGCTCGGCAATGATTTTAGGATGCCGGAATGGCTTTATCGAGCTGTCGAATTTATAAAAACTGACTCGGGACACTGCATGTGTGTACGTGGTTTTTGACACGCTCCGCAAATAATGAATATTAATTGTTAATCGGGCGGTGAAAAATACTTTTACGATGTTTATGTTAATTTGCGAATCTGTTTAGTTTGCGGTATTTCGCTTTAGATAAAGGGGAAAACCAGTGGTAGCACAAAGATTTTTTTTTTGTTTTTTTCGTCTAAATATTTTGCACGGACGGTCGAGTACTGCCATTATTATAATTTCAACGTGCTTGCGTTCTTGGACTATAAAATTACCGGTATTCTGCAAATAGATCTTGTCATTTCCTTTTACGAGTTGTGATGTAGAACAGTTACGAATTCAGTGCATTTAAATATTATTCGAAAGTACAATGCCGTCTTAATTATAGTCGTACCTAGAATAGCTTGTTTGTATCAAGAGTCTCGGAGTAATCAATGATGTCTTTGTAGTAATCCATTCTAGTGCAAAAGTACTCGTATTATCAAAAAAAAAACAATTACTGACAAACGATAATTAAGAGATTAAGCTGACATTAACGAGTGCACGTGTTGAGAAGATAAAGCTATCAAAAAGAAAGTAAATAAATTCATATCGCGCACGTTCGGAAATCCCGCGACTAACTTAAATCCTCGATTCCGCGTAGAAATCTTTTTTTCTTTTTTTTTATATACTTTTGCATCATAAAATATTCATAAAGTCGTGTGCAATTACTCTTTGTAGTAAGATCACTCGCATTGTTAAGACCAATTACACTTCAACAATGTGAATTCCAAATTATAAAGCCGAACTCTTCTTTATTTAACACAAAGTGCATCCGCGAAACTTCTCGACTCGAAGCCGACTCTCATTATAACGTCGAAAGGACGCGCAATTCGAAATGCGCATATCCCCGCAAGTGGCGCCCGAATCCAATCGAATCGGACGAACTCGGCCATTTATAGAGCGCCGCGTCGCCGAGATTTGCGCTCTAATTCGAAAAGCTCGGAGCGCGCATCCGGCGCTAATGCGTTCTAATCGCCGTGGCGGCCTCTGCAATTTTTAACACACCGAAAATAACGAAGCCGAGGTCGACGCTCCGCTCGACGAGGCGCCGTCGTTTTGCGGCTCGCGCGAAAATCGAAATCGCGCGGCACGAAAATGAAAAGCGTCGTCCGGACAAGTTATGCGGGGATACTTTGGAATCGGGGATATTTCAGGAGTGCGAGTGAGACCAAAAATATTTTCGACGAAGGAAAACGTCGTGAATTCTGGAAAAATCGAGAGCTGCATCGAAAAGTCAGCGATTTTCAGATAATGAAAGATTATGAGAATTGAAAATTTATAATGCTAATTGAAACGTAGATCATTGGTTTTTTGTCTCAACGGTTTGTTCTTGCGCGATATTAGCTATGAAAAAAAACTCTTTTGCTTAACGAGTTACATTAAACCAATGAGCCATCGTATGATGTTAGCATTTTAAATCGTTAAATTTGAATTCCCGATGAAATAATTAGATCTGAACGAGTTTCTGAATTTTAAATCCTCTCGTAAACTTGACTTAATCGACCGAAGACAAATAAAAATCGCAAGAGAGTTTTAATAATTTGAATTGATTCTGTTCCCCATTCATGTTAAACTTACTCTTTCGAACGCATTACGATTAAAATTCAAATGCAAACCTTTAAATTCTCTAACCACAGAGTGCATTTAGTATCTTTCGTACAAGAAGAAAAGCGAAAGAACAAATACGTACGCTGAACAAATTTTTAAGGGATTACAATAATCTCTTTATCGTCCAAAATACGATATCGAGTTGCTCCTGCTTATTGACTTTCTAATCTCGCATTACACTTCAGGCAGATAAGGATAAGGCTTCCCGCGACGCGAGACCGAAACGCCGAAAAAAAAAAAGAAAAACTTCCGCTGCAACGGCCACCGCGCAGGTTTATCAGTCATCTCGAGAGCCTAAACGAGCCCCGCGAACGACAAAATTTCCAAGAAGTCCTTAGCCGCTCCGCGGACTCGTAATTCCAGCCGCGCTCGGAAAGGTCGGGCTTTTATAAACCTCCGGCGACTGACGCACGAGAGCTAATAAACCTTCCGCGAGTCGCGGGTCGAAAAAAAAAAAGAAAAACTCTCTCGGAAACAATCGTCGCGATTTTAATGGAGAGCGCACGAGAGAGAGAGAGAGTCCAGATCTCGCACGAGTCGAGAGGAACACTTCCTACCCGCTTCGTTAATAAAACTGGAGCAGGCCAGGTGTGATGTGCGTGCGAGCGCGGACTCTTTTCTTTTCTTTTTTTTTGTTGTCGACGCTGTTCGCGCCGCAAGCCGCGTAAACAGATTTGTTTTTCACTCGGCGCTTCTCGTGGGCTAAAATGCCGCGAGAGCTGCTCTGTTACGAGGCAAATTGCGCGATGCGTCGGCGACGGGAGAGTGCGGGAAAGCTCGTCCTTTTGTTCTTAATCGCGCTGCTTCGATTGACTGAATCTAAAATTGGATTTTTCTTCAAAGCGGAGATTGATTTCCGTGAGTTTACGTAGCTCTTCTTTCTGACAATGACCCCCTGACGTTATGTTACTTTGTTGTAATAAGACGCATTTTAATTTTCAATTAAAAATTGTAAAATGTTACGAGGCAACTAATTTTCTCGTTGAATGCGCTTCTTAACTGCTGTTTCACAGCTGCACAAAATTCCTAATAATTCGAATGGCTGCTTTTAATTATATACCAATTTCTTCATTATATACCAATTTATATATTTAAAATGTAATAAATAAAACATATAAATCGATCGATCGCTTCTTACCAAAGCGCCACGAAAGCAGCGAACTGCACCTCTCGCAATCGCTCCTACATCGTAGGTCAACGCTGTCGCAGGAGCCCGAGATAAGATACTCGAAGCCAGGGGCTCGTCTTATCGGCTTATACGTATTTACAAAAACGTCGATCGCGAGGCTGACGGACACACACCGCACACAGCTCTCGGCCTGCACGCGACGGCGGCGCGGCGCAACGATCCTCTCGCGGAGAAAGGGAAAGGTGAAGGATTCGGCGGAGGCGCAAGCACGTAGTTAATAAGCTTAAGGGTCGAAGGGAGGTCATAAACGTCGAAGCAGTCGGTGGGACGACGCTGCTCCGCTCTCTCGACGTAAACTCCCCTTATCGGTTTCGTGCGCTAATTGCGGCCTGATGTAAAATTCATGGGGGGTATCTTTCCCCATTATCTCGGCAAAACGTATTAGCCTCGAGAGTTGTCGTGCCGCGGAATATGGAGAACGGGGAAACACCGAGGAGGAAGCGTTGCCGCGCTGCTCGATGGGCTTGGGTCCGCTTCTTCTTGCAGCCTAGAAACGCTAATGATTTTCAGCTGTACTTTGCTCGATCGAACGGAAAACTGTTCGTTCACTTTGTTTGATCAATTATTGCAGTCTCGTTGTTGGTTCTGCTAATTTTAATTTAAAAGCTGTGGTTAAATCAGCAAAGGGAGATAATTTAGAAGTCTTTCGCAATTGAATTCTCTGCTAGAATTTAGCTAATTAAATAGCGAGCAATCGATATCTTTATCCGGAGGCAAATACACTGTTAGACTAAAAGCTTGTTATGTTTCAACCTCTTGACACGATTCCAGACTTTCCAAAGTATCTGCTCAAGTGACCAATGAAAAACTCGTTCCACATTCGCGATTCCCCCCTTCGAACAAAAGGCAGAAAACGAAGAAACTGAAAATGTACTCGCAATGTCATTCTTCCCAAAAAATGAGCGCGGTAACGAGTTGTTTAATGATGCTGCAGAAGAAAACTCTCTGCATTTCTTGCGGAGGCGAGCACAAATGACGTGAATTTAATGAAGATGTTTCTGGTAAAACTAAGCCTCGAGATTCATTTGTAAGAAATTTATTTCAGGTTTTATGCGAACCCCTTTCCCTAAAAAAACAGTGCTGATAAACGAGGACAGCTGCATAAATAATTGCATCAAGTAAGAGATGCATCAAGCCTAAGATCAAGATCCTCCGGCGCGGCTGTCGGCGACTTTTTTCAGTCCCTCCTCCTCAAAAAACGTCGGGGGGGCCCCGACTGTCAAATTAGCCCTCCTTAATTACGAAAAGTCCCGGTTCCTTCGGCGGGCGCGGCCGACAGAAGCAAAAAGAAAAAAAAAACGGAAGGCAGAGAGCGGAGGTCCAGCTCGTGTTCTCGCCCCGACAAAGGCCCCTCTCACTCGGGGTTATACGGCGCTCGTCGTCGCATCGGCTGCTCGAAGGAACACACGCCGCAAGAAAGAGAGAAGGAAGGCAGAACACACTCTCGCGCGCAGCGCAAACTCGCACACGCACACACAGAGAGCCGCCGCCGCGAGCTCGAGAGCCGCGAGAGCGCGGCGAATGGGATGACGAGGTCGCGCGAGAGCGCGCACGAGACTATACCCACACCTCCTCCTCCTCCTCCTCCTGGGCGATTTCTCTCTCTCTCTCTCTCTGTTGCGCGCGCGCGCGCGCGGACTCGACTGGCGGTGTCGGAGAAGCAGCGAGGCAGCAGTCAGTCTAGCACGAGCCACCGCTCAGGAGAGTACGGAGACAGCGCTCTTTGATCCGCAGTGCAGTGTGTGTTTGTCCGCTCTGCCTCTTGCCTTCGCGCGCCACAGAGACCAGCTAAGGTACGTGTGCCGCCGTACCCTCCTCGCCTCTCTGCCTTCTCACAGCCGGCTTTTATAGTCCGAGATGGAGCTTTCTCCGCCCGAGAGAGAGAGACCGTCGACGTCGTTTGTTTATATATGCTCTGTGCGTGGGTTTTCGCGCGTTACAGTTTTCGTTTTTTTTTTTTTCGAGGGAATATTGTTGTGCCACGACGCGCCGACGCCGCCGCCGCCGGCAGATGTAAACAGTGTGTATACACGGACGGCGGCGGTAGAGAAAGAAAGAGAGAGAGAGATCCGGTGACCGACCGGCTGGCGATGCTAAGGTTTCAAGACGTTTTTTCTTTTTTTTTCACGAGCGAGCTCGAAATTATCCGCTGTGCAGAAACGTGACGCCCCGGACTTTGGCTTAGAAACTTGGTGCGCGCTCGCCGAGAAAAGTCCCCGTTGCCCCCCGGAGGAGGAACGGAGCGAGAGCGAGCGAGTTTGTGCTTTAATTTGTAAGTTATCGAACCGCTTCTCTGATAACGTTCGGTATCGATTGTGAATTTCTATGTACGCCGGGGGGTATATCTTTTACAGTGGTTTAGAGATTTTTATGAATTAGTGATCTTGAGTAAGTGCTTCTTTCGCTTAAGCTTCAAAGACGTACTTGGATCTCGGGCTGTTTATTCTTCAAGTTTTCAAAACTAAACACTCGAATAACATTGATTTTCGTGCACTACGTTTCGAGTTATTTTATAAAAACTTTATTCAAATCAGACGTCGCAAACTCGATCAACCAGTAAATCAATTTTTATCGATTCTTCCATTTCAACTCGCAAGATATTCCCGGCGAACGAAATTGTGCCCGAGCGACACTTCGAGCCTGTCACGGAATACACAATGCTCGAATTTTCGAGCGGCCGTGCACGCACTCGCGCTCCGTACAATTAAATAAAGCGCCCGTTTCCCCGAGGCTCCTTTCCTCTCCGAAATTTTCGTCGATAAAAAGGGCCTCGGCGCTCGGCTCGGCGGCAGCGGCAAAAAAACGCTTTATCCTTGACCGATGCCGCGTCGCGGCCGAAAAGCCGGCGAGTCGTTCTCTCTCTCTCTCTGTCGGGCGGACGCGCGCGAAAAGTCAAATTCGCCCGCGCAAACGCGCCGCCGCTCGAAATATACTGGTATTTTATGTAACGACGTCGTCGTCGGGTAATTACGTAATCCCGCCACCCGAGCTCCGAAGTTCGCGCGCGCGCGCGAGAGAGAGACTGCCGAGGGAGAGACGGAGGAAAAAAAAAAAAGTGTCGCGCGCGCGAGAGCCCGTGGAATGCGCGTGCGAACGCGAAAGATCGCGAGGGAAGAATGAAGAAATTTCGCGGGAGGCTGCGCCTGTGGATATATATTCGCGCGAGTTTCTGCGCGGCGAGACAGCCGCCGCGTTTTGAGTGCGCGCGCCTTTTTTTTATTGGAGAGAACGAGTTCTTTTTATAGACGGCCGGGTCTAGCCGGGTTCTGTTGATATGCACTTGAGGCATGAGTTAGATAAAGCGGGTTAAAAATAAATTTTCCGAACTAGTTTTGCCCGCGAGAGCTCGCTCGTTTTTAATGAGGTGCGATAGGTGCCTGTTTATTAGACTCGAGAGAGGGAACGCGTAAACTTTCGTATCGTCGCGCGGCAATTGCATCTCATCGGAGCTATTGAGAAATCTAAGCTCGTCTTATGTCATCCCTGTGTCATAAGGCCCGCTCGAAAAACCCCGATTTACTAACCGTAAGAATCGCTGCTACTCGTAAGTCCCGATCTCCGAAAGTAAACGGATTCTAGACGCGCCGAAAAACCCGTTTTCCCTCCCCCGACGGGATCGAAAAGCTTTACGAAGGCTCGTCGATACGTCGCGTACATTTTTCGTTCGGCTGCGACACTCGTCGTGTCCGCCACGCGCGTAACTTGCAAGTCGAGAGAGCCCGAGGAATTTTGGGCGGCTTCCAAAATTCCCGCCGGCGGCGCGGCCTTTTTCGTCGGCGTGATATGTGCCGTTGGTAGGCGCGCCGAGAAAACTGCACGGGACGACGGGCTTTTCCGCGGAAAACGCGCCGGCGCGCGATATCGTCCTTTTTCTCTCCGCGCGACGCGAGAGTGAGTGAACGCGTGAGAAATAGAGAGGAGGTTGCCGCGCACCGCTGCTTTGTGTTTACGTTTGTTGGAAAGAGCGAGGAGCCGTGTTTTTCTCTCTCGTTTTTTCGAATCTCGAGAGGTAAATAACCACTTTGAGGTTATTAATAACGCGCGTGGCTTTAGAAATCTTTCGTTTACCGCTTCGTCGCTAGAAATTGGCGGATCGCGAAGAGACGACCGTTTTTAGGCTTCGCGAACGATCTCCGGACGATTGTCGTTTGATGTTATTTTCGATGCGATGCAAAAAAAAAAGTGTCAATTAGCATTTAAAAACAGGTTATTTTCGCGCGCGTTTTCAGTGAGTACGCGACGAAATTAGCATGAGAACATAACAGGCTGTCGTCTCGAATTTGAAATTTTAATTTTAATCTCACCGGGTGAAAATGAACTGTGTCTCGACAAACGTAATAACAATGAAATACTGTCTCTTGATTTGCGATCGAAGAATGCGCGCGCATTCGTTTAAAAGGTTTACATTTAAATAATTGAACGCTTGAGATAAAATAATCTCGGAGAAAAACGATTATTAGCCACAACAAGGAAACGTTACTTCCTTTTGCAATAAAACGATAATTTACTGCTAATATATACGTTTTGCTCGGGGAAAGATTTTGACGTTACTTTTGAAGAAAAAAAAAACAATAAAGCCCCCAAATAGAAAACGAGCTCGAAGAACCGTCTCGAAAAACTCCGCGATCGCAGGCGACTTTTCTCGAACAGCCGGCCGCGGGGCAGCTTTTCATCCGCGGAGTCCCCCAAACGGACGCTCCGGCCAGCTCTCCGTCGCGGAGGACTCGAGAAAAAGAGACTCTCAGCCGGCCGTCAGATGATCGAGAAGTGAAAGTGAAGTCGCTCCGCGGCTGTGGCGGCTCGCCTAAAAACGAGATACCTCGCGTTTATCGACGCGGAATCTCGGGAAACGCTAAGGTCGAGCGTACAAAAAAAAATGAAAAGCACGAGAGCGGTCTTCTTTGTTTTTGCCGGGCTCTCCTCGCGCCTCGACGCGAGCGGAATGAAAGCTCTCCCCGCGCGGTGAAAATTCGAGGTCGAGAGCCGCCGCCAATTTTCGAGGAGGCAAATTGCGGCGGCAGCAGCCGTTTCTCGAGCGCCGCCGCTCGGTTTTATATTTGAGGGAAACGAATGGCTTTCGAGGAGCTTGAAATTTATAAGCCCGCTCTCGCGCGCGCGCGAGAGCTGGTCTGGCTGGTGCTGGAATCTCGGCGGTTTATTTACTTGTTTAAATAATGCCCCGGCGTTTATAACGTTGCGTTTTATCGACGCGAAGTGTATATATACCTTTTTTCTTCCTCTCGATTCCGCGGCAAAAGGCGGTAAGAGTACGTTTTCTATTGCCGCGTACGAAAGTATATACTTACGGCGGCGAGTTCCTCCGTTTCTCCGGCTCAAAAACTACCGCTGAATTACGTCGAATCCGAGAGAGGCTGTTGCTCTTGAGTATTTTTTTCTGAAACTCGACCGGCCAAAGGCGCTTAGACGCGGTCCGGTCGCCGCGCCGCGGTTTGACTAAGCCGCCGAAATCGAGAGCGCCGACCGAGAAATTCGAACTTTCTCCGAGGGTGTTAAATTCGACGACAAACTCTTGTTTTTTTTTTTCTCTCTCTCTCCGCCGGCTGGAGCGTATATATATCGTCTACTCGCGATAATCCGGATCGACGTAACGCGCGTCGTCGCGACGTACGTGCGCCTCTATCTTCACGAATCCGGCCGTTTAACAACGGGAAAAGGATCGCGGCCGTAAATCATAGCGGCGGAGCGGAGACGCGCGCGAAAACTGGACGGGGATCGCGCGGAAAAAGTCATTTGCGTAGGCAATCTGGTTGCCGGTTGACGCGCTCGAGAGCCGACGTTTTATCAGTTTCGCGGATTGGCTTGAAATTGGCTCTCGTCGCTTTTTACATTTTTCGATGGGTAAACAAGAACTCGTATCCCTCGCGTCCCCTTGAAAATTCGCGACGAACGCCGCCGAATGCAATATTGACTTTTACGCGACGTTTCTTAATTTATTAGACAGTTTTGTCAAAACGATGACTCGACGCGTTTCGAGCGTCCTAAATTAACAGTCCAAAGAAACCGGTCGCTTACAATATAAAGCAGCCGCCCTCGTATCAATAAACGCGCCTCGCGTCGAAAAGAATCGCTCTCAATGAAGTCCAATAAAGCCGTAAGGTTGACCCAAGGCGCGCATTAAAAAGCGTCTGCCGCCTCGGCACTTGTCTGACTCGACTTTGTTCTAAGCGAGATAAGAGACACCCGGCCGAGTATGTACATAAAAAAAGCGAGAGCCACACGCACACGGACGCATCGCGTGTCGGCGATCGATGTATCCGCGCGTCGTCCGGGAAAACGGCGCGCGTGTCGCGTGCGGTCGCGCTGCTACCCTCCCTTTTGCATGTGCACGCACTCGCCGGCGAGTCGCCGCGAGGTACGGATTGCTTTTATTTTCGTGCGTTTTTCCGCGGCCGCTTTTTACTTGCGTTATGCGGCATTGCGCAACGAGCCGCCGCCGCCGCCGCGGACGAAGGTCGGACGTGATTCCGAAGGCTTGTTTTGGAGGCGGTGCAGTTGAGTGTACGCGAGCGAAGTCGAAGATTAGCGCGAACAGCGGGCACGAAATTATAATGTGATGTATTTCGAGTATTAAAACGAGCGTCGTAAAAAAAGAGCAAAGCTTATCGGGGGGCCTTACTTAGAGCGATTACGGGCTATTATTGATTCGTTATACTGCCGTCATTACTGTTTGCCACTCGTGTCAAAACGAGGCTGTTAATTCGGTAATCTAGCTAATAATCTGCAAGGAATTCGAGCGATTTTTTAGACAGTCCTTCTATTCGTCGATGTATTTCTTATATGAAAACAAAATTTAAACCGACAAATTATTTCGTGTAAATCGAAAGCAAACGAGAAACGATACGAGTCAAAAATAAATTCAACTCGCAAAACAAATTTTTTTTCCCCAATTCAAACGTGCTCAGTCACGCGGATGGAAACGTTAGAATAATCATTTTTCCTAATTTGAATGAAGTCCGGTCGCGCGGAAACTTTATCCTCGTCGTTATATTGAAAAACAAAATATTCAAATCCTTGAAAAAGTCTCTCTCTCGCGCGCGCGCCTATATCCCTCCCCCACGCCGCGGGCGCCGCTGCAGCGGTCGAGCGCGGGCGACTCTTGAATTTTTCGGGCGTACGTGACCGTTTCCTCGCGCCGCGTCTCTCTCTCCTCTCGCGCCGATGATGCACACGCGGCGAGTCGCGCGCGCGCGCGGGTTTTAACATTTTTATGGAAAAAATGCTAATACCTCGCGCGGGGAAGGATATCCTGCGGCCGGAGGCGCGAGAGGCGCGCGCGATAACAAAAAGAGGTGAACGCTCTCCGCTAATCGACGCACAGCTCTCGGCTCCGGCTCGCGCGCGAGCCTTTAGAAACGCGCGTAAATATCGAAAAAGGAATGAATTATTCATGCGGCTCCGGCTAATTGAAGCTTGCCGTTTCGCAGCGCGCGATTGTTATTTACGCTTGTTTCGAGACGGACACAATGAAAGCTACACGGGGAGAAAGAAGTGGTGCGCGATGTATAGGTATCAACGAGATTAGCGGGTCCTTTTCGCGTCTATGAATATTTATTTCGCGCGCAGTGTTTCCTTTGTGACTGTCGGCCGGTGGGGATTATTTGCATGCAATGCTTCGAAAATTAATTTATGCTAGAGCAGCCTTACTTGCGACCAGGAAATGGATATAAATAATCGTCGAGCGGTCGAGCGGTGTTATAAGTAAATAAAGCGACGAAGGCGACAGGTGATTCGGAAAAGTACGCAACAGCGTAAATCTCGGAGATTTAAGATGTTTTTAACATACTGCGAGTCGGAGAGAAATTTGTAATTTACGTAGTGGTTTCGGATAACGAACAAAGCATTTTCCTTTTATCCTTTTACATTGGAACTAAACACTTTATTTCGACTCTTTCACAATCGAAACGCTCTTTCCATTGCGGTTGAGAAGATGATCTTTGACGAGTATAACGTTGAAAATTTAATTTAAATAAATAGATTAATTTGCATTCGTTCATGTAACAAAGAATATTGTTCGCTCGGCTTACGTAAATAAAATTATGCAAAAATCATTTTTATAGCTCAGCGAATTATCGTCTTCGAATTCAAAAGCTCGAAGAACCGTACGGAGTCCTCTAAAAATAGCTCTCTCTCCGCGGTGCAAGAGTTCAGCCTCGGAAAAATGCTTAATTAGAATAAATATCGAGCCTCCAAGGCGCGCACCAAAAATACCTCTCGCGTAATATTCACGAGCAACCGCTCTAATTAAGCGGACGCGGTCTCGGGACGTCTACGATCTGCTCGGCGTCGCAGAATTCCCGCGAGATTCACGGAAGCCGAGGAGGTCCGAAGAAAGAAAGAAAAAAAAAAATTAATCGGCGAACGACACTCGGGGAAACTTCCGACGTCGGTAATCTCGGTGCGCGCGGCGTACGTATTATAACGCAAGTCGAGCTTTCTCGAGGAGCGTGTTCGCACGTTGCCGGTGCACGTGAACGAGATCGAGAGTCTGCGCGTCGCGGCTGATTTGCATGAAAAAGCAAGAGAGCCGGCAAAAAAAGGCGCGAGCGGACGACTTCCCTGTGGAGCGCGGCCAGAAAGAGAGAGAGAGAGAGAGATGCGCGCGACGGGTTTGGGAAGGTCGCGGTCGTAAATACATGTATATATATATATATATATATAAGCCTCGGTCGCGAGAGGCTTAGGACGTTACGGTAACGAGCGAGAGAGAGACACCGAATCGCTGTGGCGTAATAGGCGATGAGACCGGGATAATCGAAAACAGCCTTTCGCGCGCCGTTTGTCCTGACGCTTCTTCCTTTTTCGCTTCTCTTTCCTGCTGCCGGAGAGTTTCGAAAAAAGCAAGCTCGTTCGTTTTCGTTTTTATTTTTCTTTTTTTATTTACGAGCGATCTGTAAATAATCGTTTGTTTGTTTACTTTCGAGTCCTGTGCAGAGCTAAAACGTCTTTGTAAAAATATGAATATTCCATAAGAGAGAATATGACGGGAATACGCGCTTTTAATTGTTTAGCAAACAAAAAAATTGAGTTAATATGTTTACCACGTCGTTCTAATAGTCCTGGTAGCACGTAATTATTATCTTTATTGTCGGGCGTTAGTATGATAGAAGGTTACTGACTATCATTAAAAAGCTATCAGTTTTAGAGCAATTACATAAAAATATTGCCTCTTGCAATTAAATTCAATCAAAGCTACTTGCGACATCCAACGTTTTCTTCGCGCGCACCTCGTCTTTTGCATTTTCGTATAAATGTGACATAATCTATTCCGTCCCATTATCGATTAATCTTCTGTAATTGCATAACCCGAAAGGTCAAAGATGATCGATGACAGTCGTTGCAAAATCTTTCCAAATTATCATTTAATGGAAACGAAAAATGCATTAATTTAGGTTCAAGATTTTTAATCGCCGCAATGAAGCAAGAAAGTCGCTTAAATAAAGTGGCAAATTTAACACGGCGCTGCTAATTCCCTGACTAGAGTTTCTCTGTCTTCTCCTTCTTTCTTATTCTCGCGTTTAATAAAAGATCGCGCTTATAGCGAGTTTATTCATGAAAAAGTACGTTTTTTTTTACGATCCATAAAAGAGCTTTATTTAAATATTTTTTTTTTTAGAACATAAATATTTTTTCCCTATTTTACATAGAGATAAAACGGACTCTCGATTGCGAATAACAAAATATTCAATTCACCGAGATTATGTAGGTTGCAGCGATTTACGCGTTTCATCGATGAATTTAAACCGTCTCCAGAGTCAACAGATCAAAGCTTTCCGATGAAAATTCATAAAGAGCTTCGAAATTGCTCAATAACGACGTGGAACCAGCCTCGATGATAAATTTTCATTTCGTCTCCCGGCCTCCCGTGATATTTTGAAAGAAACCGGAGAGATTTCGGAGTCTCGTTTGCGCCTCGCGGCTCGTCAATCAATAATTCACGCGGCAGCCTTTATACCGCCTCTCCCGCGCAGTGCAATCCTCTTAGCGAAGTTCGGGCACGTAGAAGCGCGCTTTGAGAGCGGCTGCGCTGCGCTCGTAGAATTCCCTCTCCGGGGAGGAGCAGAACACAAGCCAGTCTAACCTGTACCTCCTTTTGCAATGTTTCAGCGAATGAACAGGGCAAGATGCCCGGCCACCGTCAGCCCAGCAGCCTGGAGAGACTGAGCCTGGAGCGCGTCTGCCAGCTGCTCGACAGCACGTGTCGCCGCCTCCAAGTCCTCTCCCAGGAGTCCTCGGCCGCCCAGGTGCTCGCCTACGCCAAGCAGATCATCCGGCCCTACTATGCTCACGCCCTCACCGCCCGCCTCCGCTCCCAGGTCATCGAGGAGACCTCCAAGATGCTCTACGGACCGTCGGCGGACGGCTCGACCCTCATCTCCGGACCGGCGCCGCTCTACCTCCTGGCGCTGCTTCTCGGTCACGACATAAAGAAGCTCCGAGTCAACCTCTGCTGCTACTACGGCTGCAGTCATCAGACGTCGCTGCTCAAGCTCCTCGCCACCGAGGGCGTCGGCCTCGAGTCCCTCGAGCTCGCCAGATCGGCCCTGCTGCGCCTCGACTGCAAGCTCCTCAAGTCGGCGCTGCTCAACATGAAGAACCTCCAAAGACTGACGCTGCGCAACATCGCCAGCGACTCCGTGCTCCAGGTGATCGGCAAAGCCTGCCCGAAGCTCGTCGTCCTCGACGTCGCCTGCTCGAGGCAGGTCTCCGACATCGGACTGAAGCACCTCCTCGTCCACGTCGAATTCTGCGACAGAGCGCCCCACCCCGCTAGTCAGGAGTCGACGAGCTGGTCGAAGCTCAAGGGCCTGCTGTCCAAGCTGAAGGTGCGCGGGCTCAAGGGCGAGAAGAAGGACAAGCCGGTCTTCCTGGATCAGCGCGAGACTCGCAACTTCCTCTGCAACACGCTGCGCGTCCTGAACGTCGCGAACACGAGCGTGACGAGCGGCGGCGTACTCCTGGCATTGATGCACGTGCCGCAATTGGAGTCGCTCGCCGACTACAGCCACATGGGTCGCGTCATGGAGATCATGAATCGCGGCGTCATCGACTTCAAGACACCGTTCAGCCTGACGCAGGCGAGAAGCTGTCGAACGACACCGGCGCGACTGGAGCTATTAGCGCAAGCCTGTCCGCGAGTGGAAAAACTACACATATCCGAGCCGCATCATCCGCCCGAGGCGCTCAGGCTCTTCCCTTACGTCACCTCGCTCAGCGTTCACGGTATACCGATCGAGAAGGAGTGGCTCGAGGGATTCTACGGCTATCTGAGAACGAAGGGCCAGGATCTGAAGGAGCTGGACCTACGCGTCGCCCAGAGCGAGGTGCCGCTGGACATCGACCTCAAGGAGATCTTCTCCTGCTGTCCGAACCTGAGAACCTTCACGAACGACGGCTCGAACGTCGTCTGGTCCGCGGGACCGGATCCGCCGACGTTGAAGTACCTCCGAAGAGTCCAGGTCGGCAGGACGGTGAGCGCGCTCACGATAACGAAGATCCTGTCGCTGGCCCCGGAACTCGTCGCCCTGCACGTGCACAGTTGCTTCGACCTGACGAACGAGCAGCTGGAGAAGCTGCTGAGCGAACCGAGCAAGCCGAAGCCGTACGGCCTGTCCCTGAGACGCTCGGAGCACGCGCCCACGCAAAACAGTCTCGTGCAGAACCTCGAGTGCTTCTACATCTACGAGGCGAGCAAGGTGTCCGCTTCCACCGTCTTGAACATGTTCAAGAGCTGTGGTAAGCTCAAGAGGATCGGTAACCTCGCCAACTGGGGCCTGGACTGCGAGGGTGTCCGAACGCTGAGGAACACCCTGGCCAAGGCGAACCTCGACGTCGACGTCTGTCCGGGATCGCACTGGTTCTGGAGCAACTGCATTCAGTCATAATGGAGGACGACGACGATCGAGTTAAGAGCTTCAACGTCATCCGGTGTTCAGCGACGAGATTCAGTTGCTTTGTGATTCGAACTTTTGAGAACTGTGAGAACTTGTATTGTGGTTTGTTTAAAAAAAAAAGAAAATGTAAATTTTAACAAGAGACTTTTTTAGCGGTTAGTTTTTACGTTCGATTGGAATCACGAGAAATCGTGAAGCTGTACCGATCTGCAACGTCGCGCTAAATAATAGGGAAAGGTAGGAGAGGAGCTTCGCGCCGAACACGCGGATCGAAGCTGCCAATTAGTTGTCTAACGATTCTATAGCTGCCATTCGTTATAATACTGTCACTTTTTTTCTACTCGTAACATACAGCAGACTGTAAATTCATCAGTATTATCGACTCATCCTCGGATGGGAATATTCGCCATCCGTAAAACAGATCAGCGCGGCCCGCGTACAGTAAGAGAGAACAGATGCGCGCGAGGAATGGTAATTTCGTAATTGCAGAGAGGCCCGATACAATGACTATTCGAGCCGGCGTTAACCGCAATAACTCGCCAGCAGCGGGGAGAGAGAGAAAGAGAGAGAGAGAAACTGGGAGTCGCGCTCCTCGCGAATAAGGAGATTGCAGCTGGAAAAAGTGAAATTACTTACGCGAGAGAAAGGTCTCCACCCGGTCTCGGCATTGTTGTATCTTCGTTGTCACGCGAAGAGAAAACTTTTAGCTTTTAAGGCAAATCCTTTTAATATTATACATATGCGACGAATTATGCTTTAATCGACTTAGGATAATAAGTTAGCTCATACTCTATAAATGTACGTAAACGATAAAACGAACTTATGTACCTACGCAATCCTATGTAGCTACATGGCAACTAGTTTCTGCATTTATAAATTTCAACAATAAACGTCTGCAATATTCACTTCCTTTTCCTTTTTACAGCGAGCACAAGCTCGCCTCTAATTACCTTCAAGCTTTCGCGTCAAGTCTTCGAAAGCCATAGTTTTTTTTTTTTAAAGTAATATCCAGCAAGGCGGAAACCTTTTGTAAAGCAATATAAAAGAATAAAGTATACTGTAGAAACACACTTGTACGGCATTTTACTCATTTTGACGAACCCCTCGAGCTCGCGATTAGCGGTAGTTGGAACGTTAGCGCTAATGAATAAGTGAGACGTACCTCGCTGAGTCCGTGCGATTGGAACAACACGTTGATCAATTTGGTATCGGTCTGGTAAATTTTGTACGTCATGTGCAGTCGCTTGGCCGGGGGATCCTCCGGCGGTTCGGCGAGAGCGGAGCATCTGCAAAAAAGAGAGGTGTTCGTATCGGAGGCAAATTTTCCAGATGTTAAGGAGGGAATATACGCACTTGAATCGCAGCATCGGCGTCTTGTTTGGGCAGCTCAGCAGCCACTCGTTCGCCTGCGAGTGTCTGTCCTTCGGTGTGCTGCAACAAATCACATTGCCTCCTCTATTTACTCCGTTATGCATCGGGGGAACGGTTCTCAATATTGTGCGTGGAGGCGATAATTCATTTTTTTTTTATTTGCAAACGCTGATTAGTACATTAATCGCTGGCTTTAATGAAACTGTTAAGATGGTTTATTTTTATAGCTAAGTTTGTAAATCATTATTATTTATTCTTCGTTGGACTGTATTTTTCATTAATTACTAAAGTGCATTGTGGTATACTGGGCGTTTAATTTGAAAATTAATTGGGGCCACATATTCATATTCTTTAGCACAAAAATGCTAGCGTCAGTCCATTGTAAAATTAAATTAAAATTTTAATTAAATTTGAAATTAATGCAAATTTTCCCTTTGTAAAATATTTTAACATCGCAAGGGCATTAAAATATTTATAATTAGAAAATTATCAAAAATGAATAATGAGCACCAATTGTGAGAGGAAGATTTCAATCTTCCATCCATATTCGTTATTACCTAGTCTTCATACCATTAGATAATTATCGCTATTCACAATAAATTCAATCCCGCCTCGCCAAGTAACCAAACTCGGAGAGCGAGCCCTTTAAAACTCCATGAAGCCTCATCACCCAAAGCCCTAAAAACAACAGCGGAAGGGGTCGACTCCCCGGCCGATTAGCACGTGCTTTCTAGCTCGTCGTCCGGCGCGCTTTCTAGAACCGTGGCGGCGGCGGCGGCGGCTCTCGAAGGAGCAGCCGCACCATAAAAAGGAAGAGAGGCTTTTACGGAAGCGCTGTACGGCCCGAGAGCGGCGGCGGCGATCGCTTTGCATACGCCGAAGGTCTTTCGCGCGCACGCGTTGTAACGCGGAAAGAATGGAGCGCGCAAGCGAAATGTTAATGGGCGGCTCGCCGCCGCTGAAAAACGTAACCGAGCGAATTTACGACACCGAGAGCAGCTGCTAATCGACGACCTTTTTCCGCCGGCGAATTTTTAACGACGCGCATATAACGCCCGGCCGCCTCTTCCGGTTTCTTCCTCTTCTTTTTTTTTTGCCGATCCACGGAGGGTTCCCCTATTTATATAAAGTCCGCGGTCGATTGAGAGATGTGCACAAAAATTAAGAGACCGGATTAGCGGGTTTTAATTTACTGCTGGATGCTGCGGGTGATTCTTTGAGAAGCTTAAAATATATATATACGTTTTTCTGCACATGACTCGGCGGTTTTGTTGGGATAAAAATTCTCTCCGTTTTCAAATCTATTTTTAAAAGGCGTTTTTTTGGAGACGAAAGTCATTGCTATATCGATGCTAAACAGGTGTAATGTAAAGTCATTTTCAGAGGATTGAAGCGTATGAAATAAGATGTAGTATGGTTACAATTTTCGCTTTTCTTTATACGATTTTCACCTGATATTTTCAAAAGAAATAAAAATGGTAAAATAATATATTAAAAGTTCAAAAATTATTAAAAATACAGGTATGTGTATACACACTTTTCTCACATGAACGTTAACACGGAAAAATCAACGAAAAAATTATTTTTGAAGCGAACGTACTTATTAAAATTTTTCAATAATTACTCTTTTATTGTCTTCCAATACCATAAAAGTGGCCAAATTGCTTTGAATTGCAGGATAAAGTGTTTCAGAAGAATTTAACAGTTTTTAAAGCAATTGTTTATGCAAGAATTTTTATTGTACATTGCTTAATCGATTACATAGATAATCGCTATTTCATCTTTTCTGAGTAGTTTTAACAGATTTTCCAACAGCGCGTTAACGGTATTAACAAAAGGTATATCGACAACTCTTCCATGTTTAATAAGCGGTCAATTTTCAGATGATTTTTATTAATATCTTTAATAAAAAAAGAGATAATTTTGCGAAGATGTATTTATAATTCTTCAAGGATTTTGTAAAAATAGCCAAGTTTTTAATCGATGAGTGGTTATTAGCCATTTCAATATTTACGAAAATTTATTCTTACTGAAAAAATCTTTAAAAATCAATAATTGCACTATAATGATACTTTCATTTAAATATCCTATCAAAGAACGTATTCAATGACAAACTTTAAATTGTGTCTACAATTGTCATACTTTATTGCATCACTGAATAAATAATTTCGCGCGTATAAAACATTGCTACCGACCGCAATCAATGCTAACCGAAAAACAAATTATCGCAAAAGTATCGTATAAACGCAAAATAAGTCCAGCCTCCCAAGTTAAAGTTCAACAACACCCGGCGCGCGACCGTAAACATTTCCACTTTCTAAAGCGCGTTAAAAAAAAATAACAGCAGCTCTCATTAAGCGCATAAATTAACGCCCGACCAGCCGAGAGAACCAACGCGAAAAAGAGACAGAGAGACAGAGATACACGTTCGGCGACTCTGGAAAAACGAGCCGCTACACTTTCAAATTCGACAAGCGCACGGGCAATGCAGGCGGAGCTCCTCGTCGTTAGAATCGTCATCTAGCGGCTGCCGCGCTCGCGGCTATATAATCGATATCGCGCCGGTTATTAAAAGAGCAGACGGCGCGGGAAGAGGAGCCCGGGAGGTGGCGCCGGTCGGTAACCGCGGGATCTGCGCCGGCGGTAAAAAAGCGCGGCAAGCGCGAAAGTCCGCGGGATCGTCCGGCGATCGATATTCGGCGAGAAAGGGATTGCCGGTGAGTTATGCGATGGACGCGTGACGAGCGTCGGGTCAAGGAACTCTGCTGGTTTTTTTTTTTTTTGCTCTGCCGTCTAATATGATTTTTGGTGAACGATCGCTCGAGCTTTCTGTGCGGAACGATTCGTCGGGAAAACGATGAGTCGGAATTGCTTTGAGGCGACGGTGAGTGTTGAAGAGTCTGAGGCGTTTTTATGTTAATAAGCGCTACTTGTTCAACTCGGGAGTTTTATTACTTGGGCGTGCAAATTAATTAATGAACGTGACTTTTATGTCGGACGGAATACGGGGTTTGGTGCCGCGAATTATTGATCAGGGCGTTGCATATATAAACGCTGTTATACACAATTTTGCTAATCTCCTCGAGATAGCATGCACGTCTAGTTAAATTTAACTTTTAAAGTAAAGATTTGTTTATTCCATCATGATAAAATTCATTAGTTTCCCCCCGACGTATTCAGCTAACTAAACCAAAACGTTTCGCGGATCTACATACGTTAAAGCTTATCAACGACAGTCTTGCAGTCGAAAAACGGTTTACTTAACCCATTAACGCGCAAAATCGAACTTTTGTGCACACAATTTCAAGCGCTCAATTCGTACAGATAAAGATAGTAACTTCTTTCAAAAATCCTATCTAAACAGTTTTCGAGGGTGTTCTTTCAGAATCCGGTATCAGTTTTACGATAAATTATCAACAAATCTATTAATTTTGCATTTT
>JAWWEO010000036.1:6029313-6074357 GCA_035582975.1 Ormyrus labotus
TAATTTTAAAAACACAATGAAACTGGTTTATTCCACTTAACCCTTAGTCGCTTAAAACTGTAGACGGCGAACAGCATGTTTTTTTGGGGACGAAGCTTAAGGCATAAGGCATAAGGCAAAAGGTGTAATGTGGAATCTCCCTTAAACATCTATTCGTCAGAGTTTTATTTCTAAAACGAGTAAAAATGCGCAAATAAAACTGATTATTTCCTTGTGTTAGAAAAGAATCGTAGCGACGTATATATCAGATGTGACATAGATTTTCGGTTACGTATCACGAATGAAATATCGGCTCGATTACTGATCAATGTTCGCGCGACACAATGAATGAATTTTGACATTTGCACAGTTGCTACCTATTTGCAGCGAAAATATTGCGCTTCGTGCGCGTCAAATCCTTTCGAATTTCTATTGGAATTAAATTAAACAGAAGTAGACACTTGAACTGCGCAAACTCGGCCCTATTGAAGCTTGATCGGCTTATTTCTGAAGATCAACAATCCCTTTTCTTTAAATCCAACTACTGCTAAACAAGTGACAGACCTGTGACGTATAAATTGAGAGGAAATTGGAAATGTTTTACATTAGTTAGGAAAATCGTTCGCAATGCTGACCTGCACGCTTCTTTTAGTCTCTGCGCTATGTTTCGCGGGCGTCCAAGTTATCTACGGACACGGAAAAATGACCGATCCTATCAACAGGTCCAGTCTTTGGAGGGTATATCCCGACGCGCCGAGAACTGACGAAGACAATGAAAATTTCTGCGGCGGATTCGGTGTAAGAGAAGAAAAAAAACGATAAAATAATTTATTTTACATTAAAAATAATAATCGTCCGAATGTTTTAGATTCAATACGACAGGAACGGTGGTAAGTGTGGACCCTGTGGCGACAACTACACAGATCCAATTCCGAGGAAAAATGAAAACGGAGGAAAATTCGGAAGAGGGAGAGTTGTTAAAAGGTGAGTATATTTTGAATAAACAGCTAGCAGCAGTCGATATTGATGAATCCTCAATTGGTGAAAATCCCAGGTATAAATCGGGCAGCAGCATCAAAGTAGTCGTAGACCTAAGCGTCAACCACAAGGGCTACTTCGAGTTCTCGATCTGTCGGCTGTCGAGTCCGAGCGCCGTCGAGACGGAGTCCTGCTTCGAGCGCTACCCCCTGAAGGTGATGGAGAAGGGCCAGGTGAGCGACAAGTTCCACGTGGGCGAGCTGCAAGGGGACGTCGTCATCGACGTGCAGCTGCCCCGGGCTCTAAAATGCGAGCGCTGCGTCCTCCGCTGGCACTACAGATGCGGCAACAACTGGGGGGTCTGCGACCCGGACACGGGAGCCGGAGCTCTCGGCTGCGGGGATCAGGAAATATTCAGGAGCTGCTCTGACGTTGCCATCCAGTGAGGATTTTCCGATTTTCTGCTTTTTCGCACTTGTTGCTTTTGTATATAACATTATGTTTATAGTACCTATTTATCATAATATTTAACGTAAATGTCCGTCTTGATTTTTTTTACAATAAATTTTGTTTGTAAACAAAAAATACATTTCTTTTAAAAAAGTTATCATTTATTTCCTTGATGATACCATAATGTATAAAACAATTCCTATTTTTGCTCTTGGAAAATATTCCAGATTAGCACAAACAAATGCGATAATTAAATGCCACCGTTGAAAAATTTTTGAATTTCGAAAAATCTACTCTCAATAACTTGAACCATCGTATGATTCACGGTATTATAATTTCTAATTTTTATTATAGAAATGTTGAATTTAACGTTTTCAAGATTAACCTTTTGTTTGATTAATACAGAAGTGTTTTCGCAACTAAGTTACATTTAAGTTTAAGTAAATGTAAGTGTTTTGCGGATGTCAGCCGCAAATAATCGATCAATTACTTTGATTAAGATAAAATTGCTTAACTTCTTAGGTCGCGGTCGATTAGGTGCAATAAACAATGTAATAAGTTACTTAACTGAAAAGATAAACTCATGTAACCCATATGTTTATTATTTTTATTTTTACTTACAAAAACAAAGTCGCTGAATTATACGAAAGTGTTTTCTTTTATTTCATACATGTATTTTGACATTTATACATTTCAACGTATCGGATTGATTGACGAAAGATTTATAAAACTTGAGGTTAATAATTTTGCATGGATTACATTGATTTGAATAAACAGTCATCAGATTTTATTTCTTTAGAACATTGATTTTGAAAAATTGAGAATGGAAATTGGTTTAATTCAATGAAAAATATATATTGTAACATTTTCTAAAAATAAATATTTTGCTGTATTATAAATGATAGCATTTATCCTTAAATAAATAACTAAAAAATTCACATTCGTCATAGAAAGAGTTCTATTTGTTGAAAATATTATACATCAATATGTTTTTTCAATATTTTTATTAACTCACTGCAGCAATAAAAATTATAATTGACCTACACCTGTAATAGTACAAATTTTTGACACATAAACATCAGCGAATGATAAAAGTCATGAATAGTTTACGGTTTGACGCATTATTGCTTTCTTAATAGATCCACTCATTGGTTTAATTAATTGAACTAATCGAGCGAAATTTTGATCGGTATTTTTAAAGATGTTTTGCTTTCTGAATAGATCCACTCATTGGTTTAATTAATTGAATTAATCGAGCGAAATTTTGATCGGTATTTTTAAAGGTGTTTACGAAATATTGAAAGTTCCGTATAAAAGCCTCGTCTCGCCGAGGAACCAGCATCACTTTCCTCCGATAAACAACCGAGAAACAAAAAAATGGTAGCTGTCAAGTTGGTTCTCGTTTCGGCGATCCTCATAGTGGGATTTCAGGAAATTCACGGTCATGGAAAACTCATGGAACCAGTGAACAGATCGAGTGCCTGGAGGAAAGGATTTAAGACGCCGCCAAACTACACCGACAATGAAAACTCCTGCGGAGGGCTGGGTGTAAGTGTTTTCTAATATCTACAGAAAAAATAGCAAAATTCTCTTTCTGTCACCGCTATAATTTGTGAGAGTTTAAATAAATATGAATTTTTGGTGTAGGTTCAAAATTCAAACGGAGGTAAATGTGGTCCTTGCGGGGACAACTACCTCCACCCCCAGCCGAGAAACAACGAAAACGGAGGCAAATACGGAACTGGTACCATAGTCAAAACGTAAGTCCTTTATATATACATACGATTAAATTTCGAAAGAGCTCTTACCAATCTAAAAGACGGTCCTCCCCGTTTGCAGGTACAGCAGCGGGCAGCGCATGACGGCGGTGGTGAACCTGAGCGCCAACCACATCGGCCACTTCGAGTTCGCCGTCTGTCCCCTGAACGGGCCCAAGGCAATCGAGAGCGAGGAGTGCTTCGACGCCCATCCGGTGAAGCTCGTCAGCGGCGGCTACAAGTACCCGGTCAAGGCCGGCGTCAACGGCGACTTTAGCATCGAGCTCGAGCTCCCGGCCGGACTTAGGTGCGAGCACTGCGCCTTCAGATGGCACTACAGGACCGGCAACTCCTGGGGCCACTGCCAACACGGAACTGGGAAACTCGGCTGCGGGCCTCAGGAGACCTTCAGAAGCTGCTCCGATATCACTATTAATTAGAGACTCATCAGACTCTCTTCTTCTTTTTTTACTTTTTTTAGTTCTTATTCTTTATTATATTTTATAGTCATTTATTCTTTTCTAAAAGATTCCACGTGCCTACTTGGACAATAAATTTTATTTGGAAAACATTATTTTTCTTGCTATTCTTTTTTAACCTGAATGTTTTATTTTAAAATCAAATATAGATTGTATATAGACAAAAAATTCTCCTACAACTCCTATTTTTAATACTTTGAACTCTTGACTTTCGCATAAGATTATTGTTTCATACGGAAATTATGTCGAGTTAAATGGGCCCAACGTATTCAGTGAAGCTCGCCGTTAGCAGGCCTAAGCTGCCGAGGGAAGTTCGACGGAAGTATGAGGGAAGTACGCGAGGAGATTGACCTAATGCTTAGAGTTTTTCTGATACTATTAGTACTCATTGTATTGGTCTGTTAGTAAATAATGTGCCCGTATCTATAGAGACGCGTCCAATAAAAAAAATAAATAGTTTTCTAAAGATTAGAAAGAAGGGCATCTAGTTTATGGGATGTAGTTCCTGCTTCTTTGTAATACTTAATTGATGCTTGTATTGACTATTGTAATAGGTCTTAGAGTTCTTTTAATAACTTTAACTCCAATTCTAATTATAAAAGAAGAAAAACTCATTTTGTTACAAAATAGTCAGTACAGCCGTTATTATATTCTCCATATTTGATATCGGTATAAAAGTATAAAAAATACATTTAAATTTGTGTAATTTACGGAACGAGATTAATATATTTTATTCAATCAATTATGTGCGCTTTAGTTTGCAGCAATTAATCATAAAGTGTAATAACATTAATGACGTCAAATTATATGTCCATCAAACATCAGATTTATCAATTACCCATTCATGTGTTATGCATCGCATTCATATGAACATTTCTGTCAACGGAATGCGCAGAGGTATAATGTAAAGTCATAGATAATTCCGTATAATTAATATACGCATGACGTTTATTTAAAATATATATATATATATATATCTTGGATAATATGAGCAAAGAAGTAAAAAAATTACATGTTTATAGTTTTTAACACAACACGTGTGTTTTAAGCAATTTTCAAACCCGTTTGCAAAGACAAATTTAATAATTATTTAAGTAGTTCACTGAATTGTCTAATTTATTCATTAGTCGTAGAAATAATTATTTTAAGTTTCGATATAAATAATGTCAATTTACAGTATTATTTCCCGAAATCTATTCTTAGCAACTAATGTTATCTGATTTATTATAATGCTACTTTCTTTTTCCGCATTACATAGTAATATTTTTTTAATTAAGAAAGAATTAATTCAAAAACATCGACATTACTGGTTCGATCCTCAGATTGTTAAAACCTTTTAATTTATTTTAAAATACGAAAGTCTTACTAAAGTTTTTAAATTTTAACAATATTTTAATAATTCATTTAAGAAGGTAATTAATTAATTTAACATGACAATAGAATGTATAACTTAATTGTTCGTAAACAGGTGGAATCTTGAAATTAAGACTAGCGGAAGGTCGCCCTTACACTTTGCTACGATTTACTAATCCGGCGAAAACGAAAGAAAAATTCCATTACCCTCATTGCGTTAGCGCAAAGAAAGTGCGAGCAATTAATCAAATCATCACTTCTATTGAAATTCAAATTACATCTTTTTCCTATTGAAATACCTCTTAACAGCTGAGTGTCTGCAGATGTCAGACTCCGAATTCGTGTTTACCTGATTTCTTGATTGAAATGCATGAATAATTCGGCGAAAAGCACCCAGTCGCAAGAGTATAAAGCTCAAAATTTCGAAGCCCCGAGCTACACTTGTCGATTGAGAATTGAGATGGCGATCGCAAAGCTCCTGCTGGCTTCAACCCTCCTCGTGGCCGTTTTTCAAGAAATCTACGGTCATGGCATGGTCATGGACCCCGTTAACAGATCCAGCGCCTGGAAATTGGGATTCAAAACACCTAAAAATTACGATGACAACGAATCTTTCTGCGGTGGCATCGGTGTAAGTTTAACTAGTTTCGAATCGAATCGCAAACGTATTTTTACTATACGTAACTATATAATTATGTATAATTATGCAACAGGTTCAGCACGATCAGAACGGAGGTAAATGTGGAGTATGCGGTGACAACTACGCCCTGAAACGGCCTCGTCCCAATGAGAACGGCGGAAAATACGGAACCGGCACCATCGTCAGAACGTAAGCTAATGCCTCCTTATAAGCATTATAAAAGCTTCACTACAATCGCCTTGATCCTCCAGCTACAAATCCGGCCAGACCTTCACTGCCACGATCGAGCTGGTAGCCAACCACGTGGGCTACTTCCAGTTTGCCGTGTGCCCGCTGTCCAGCCCGACGGAGATCGAGACCGAGGAGTGCTTCGACAAGTACCCGCTCAAGCTGGCCAACGGCCAGGACCGTTACAAACTAAGGCAGAAGGAACATGGCAACCTGAAAATCGATCTGGTCCTCCCTGCCGGACTCACCTGCGAGCACTGCGTCTTCAGGTGGCACTGGAGGACCGCCAACAACTGGGGCAAATGCCAAGACGGAACCGAAGGCATGGGATGCGGACCCCACGAGCACTACAGAACCTGCTCTGATATAACCATTCAATGAGCAATCACCTTTTTTTCTACTTCTTTATTTATTTAATAAAATTTACTTTATTTCGAATTAAGAATCGACTACCTTTTTTCTTTTTTCCTTTCTTTTGCTCTCTCGTCAGGTTTGCAAGTGACAAGATTTCGATTGGTGAAAGGAGTTTTTACAATATGAGTTGTTAGCTGCAATAAAGATTCAATATTTGACGTCGTCATGTATTAGAAGTGAAACTGCATTAGAAGAAATTATGACGCGTTGATATGAATATTAGTTTGCTATCTTTCCGTTCCGAATATTTTAATTTTAGGCGTGCAAATAAATCCATTGCGGATCGTATTTGATTATCTAATACTAAGATTAGATAATCTGCCCGGCCAGAATAATGGAAGTCAATTAAATTTACGCCACATTGTAGAATAAAAGATAGAGAATCGAGCTGTTGGCGCGCAACGATCCCCAAGCAGCTCTCCCCTCTCCCGCGTCTTTGTTCCGAAGAAAGCTCGGCTCCTCGGTGGGCTTTTTTTTCTGCGCCAGTTAACGGCTGCGGAAATCGCGATTGCCAAGGCTGTTTGCGTCCATTGTGCGGCATCAGAGCTGCGATCGGGCTCGGGCTCGATCGGAGCCGCAGCGGCGGCAGTCGCTGGCCAAGCGATGAGCCGCCAAGTGGTCTGTCTGTGCGCGCTCGCCTCCGCGCTGCTTTTGCTTCTGCCCCGAGTGGACGCCCGGCTCGCCACCAGTACGCAGAGTAAGTGCACACGGGCCCTTTTAGGCTTTATTCGGAAGTCAGGGATCGGTATTCTGCTTAATGCCATTTATTTTGCGCTGAAAAGCTGCGAGTGAAAAGTTTCTTGGGGGGTATTAGAGCGCAAGAAAAACAAGCGCAGTAAAGGTTCTGCGCAGAAAGTTGATTGGGAATCGCCGGGAAATGGAGTCAGGCGTGTTTCCTGACCTCTATACATATTTTTAAATTTTCATGCCCGGAGCTTATCCGACCTAATGCATTAGAGACGTTTATCCACTTACGGCCCCAATCGCTTTAAATCTGCAATGTGCGTGCCGAGCTGACGATTGCCGCTCTCTTCTCTCTTCTCCGTCTTTCTCCCTCCTCTCCCTTTGTCTTCGAATTTCGAGCCACACCGTAGCTTTCAAGACTCGGCTCCTCTCTTTTATTACCGCTGGATTTCCCGTATGCTAATGCAGAGCGCTCCTGATAAAAAGATTATAGCCAGCTCTCGGAGGCCTTGAGAGAAACTATAAAGGGAGAGTTTCACTACTCGTCTATTGATGTCGTTAAACGTGGATCGTACTGTCGCTAAAATATTTCAACGTCGGCCAAATAAAAGAATGCATTTTCTTTTTACTTTCTACTTTATGTGTCTTTCCAAACTTACTTTTGTAAATACGTAGTTAAAAAATGGGCGCATGAATTTATTGCGCGAGAAATCGGTCAATTCAATTTCAGTTTCACCTTAATTCCTCTCCCAGGGGTAGCTTGAAAGCAATGGTGAACAAACGGCTGCTGCACTCGAATTACATAAGCAGCGAATCTAAGAATAAAAAATCCCCCCGAATGAAAATTTGCAGAACGTCTCCGCCGTTAAAAATAGCAAATAGAAAGAAAAAGTTAATGAACAATCGTAGATAACCGACCGTGGAACGAAACATGGGCGGACAAGCTCAGGCAACACCTGCTGGCGAAGTACGACAAGTTCGCGAGGCCCTCCCAACACTGGAACACGACCACAGTGCGGTTCAAGCTCGATGTGCAAACCGTCGAAGTCGTAAGTTGTCTATATTTTCCAACTGATCTCAGCCTAATTAAAGTTGAAAATTCCTTTCCTTAGGACGACATGATCAACGTAATGGCTGCGAACGTCTGGGTTGTAATGGTAACTAATATCGAGCCCGCCAGCCAGTAGATATAAAAACTAACGTAACGTTGCATTTCTCGTTCAGATGTGGGAGGACCAGAAGCTCAAGTGGAACTCGTCCGAATACAAGGAGCTTAAATCAATCAACATGGGCTCTCACGAAATCTGGCTCCCGGACATCTACCTCCTAAACAGGTATATACTCGGCTGGAAAAAGCTTACGGGTTCACGGCTTGCATTGCATATACATTGCAGCGCGGCGCACGGGATGGAGTATTACGGGGACAGGCACTGCGTCGTCAACGAGGACGGCTCGGTGCTGTGGGTGACGCCGACCATCTTCCACGGCTACTGCCACCTGGATTTCACCTTCTGGCCCTTCGAGATGAACACGTGCCGGCTGAGCCTCAGCTCTTGGACTTACGACGGGACGCAAGTCGATCTGAAATTAATGAGTTCCGGCGTCATTGTAAGAGCCAAGCCCGCTTCCTTGCTCCGTCCCGCCCGGTTTTTAACCCACTGACAGACTAAAACTTTAAGTTTTCTGACAGCTCGACGATTACGCGGCCATCAACGAGTGGATCGTTCGAAACATCACGGCCAGCCGGAGGGAGGAGACCTTCGACTGCTGCTCGGAGCCCTACATCACGCTCGACTACGAGTTTGAGCTTTCGCGCTCGGCCGAGCTTTACTACCACATCATATTCATACCTACCGTCCGTGAGTTTCCTCTGCCCTCGATTTCTGCCTCGTGCGCTCTTGTTTACGACTCTTGTGCGACTCTCTCTCTCCCTCTGTCTCGTTGCAGCTATCGTCTTTCTGTCGCTCATCACCTTCTGGCTGCGGCCGCAGAGCGAGATGAAGCTGATTATAAACGCCTGCATAATTCTGGTGGTCGTGCTCTACCTGATTTACTTTGGCTACAAAGTCCCGCCCCGCTTCGACAGCATGCCCATTATCGGTGAGTTCGAGCGCGCAAATCTGCAAAAATGGAATTCGGTAGACCAGGAGCTTTTATCATTGTCTCATTTCATTTACTGCACTGTTTTAGTTAGGTTCTACAGTGCCTGTCTCTACCAAGCGACCATATCGTTGATAATCTCGATCCTTGTGATAAACATAAACAAGTTCTCGTACTACATGAGCATCCCCCGACCCGTGAGGCGTTTCCTACTCGGGAAACCGGGAAGATATCTAGGCCTCGGCTACCTTATTCGAGAGGTTCGCACCGTCCTTCCTTCCTTGGATAAAAAAGCTGGAGAATATTGATTAAAAAAAAAGTGACGAAAAATTTGCAGATCGAGTGTCAAAAGTCGGCGGCGGAGCAGGAGATGTGCGAGAACCATCTGATGGACATATCGATGTCGACGACTCCGTTCGCGAGCTTCGAGAACGGGGAGCAGCCCCTGACGCCTCCCGCCTCCAACAAGAGCATCGTCCACCTGGAATGGCAACTTCTGGCGACGGCGATCGACCGAATAATCTTCCTGAGCTTCTGCGTCGGCTTCAGCATCATGGCGATCGCCTGCGTGAGAGTAAAGCGCTTCACCTTCAGCAGCGACAACATCCCCTACTGGCACCACAGCTAATCCGTCAAAAAATCGGTAGACAAAGAGACAGTAAATTTAAAACGAGATGGGAGCGCTTTTTATTACAATCGAAGGGAATCATCATTTTACAATTAGTTCCATAAATACGCTACGTGTACATAAAAATATTCTACAAATATATAAAGCAATTGTATAAACAAAAAAAAATACGAAAGAAAGTATAAGGGATTCTTTCAGAACTTATTTCTAGCGCGTTCGAGTGGTTACAATAAATTTACGTCGCACAGCAATTTATATAATTATATAAGGCTATCGTTGCAAGCCGGCGAGGCATCTCGACAAGAGGTGTTTCGTCGAGCACGGAGAAAAAAATATACATAAAAAATTACTTCGCCCATAACGAAGATTGCAAACTTGACATTACACTTGACTTGAGTGAAAAAAGGGAAAAAAAAAGAAGAAAAAAAAATGAATAAATAAACAGCCCTCGGAAAGATCTTATCGAGAGTGCCTCCGTCCGGTTTTTTCTCATTTAAAAGGCAGCATCGGCGCATTTGGTTTGTCGTCAATTTAACTTTCGAGCCTATTAGTACGAGACGAGCATCTCGTAGAGAACCAGATCACCGGTGACGCGAACCGTGTCGATGATCGAAGGCTGCAGCCTGTGCTTGAACTCGCCGATCAGCTTGTCGTTCAGCCAGATCATGTAGCTTTCGTACTCGCAGCGAATCCTGCAACACGCCAAACGATTGCGTTAGAACTTTGCTCTAATCTAAAGCATTCCTTCGGCTTTCGCTTACGTCAACAGGAATTCTCGTCCGGGAGTCCAAGTCTGTCCCTCGTGTCGTTCTTCCTTGTCCCAGCTGCCGTTGTTCCAGCAGTTCATCACCATGCAGGATGGCTGGTTGCCGTAGTGATAGCGGGGATTCAAATGCAGTGCAATTGCAGGGTGGGGATATATCATCTTCCCCTTTTGGAGGTTTATATAAAATCTGAAAACCGAGCAAATCTTTTACTGCTTCTGCTTCCACTTGACAACTTCTCTGCTTACTTACGAGTGAGGTAATAGTTTCAGTCTTCCCTTTATTAACAATCGAGCTCCAACATTCAGGCCTTTTGGTAAATCAACGACAATCGGCAACTCCTGCAGCGAAAAGCAAACGTTAGATGGAAGCCTTTTGCTTTTCGAAATGTCCTTCGAAACTTGCAAAACTCACTAGATTTGATTTCAATGGTTTATTATCTAAAACTTCCAGGATTCTCGTTGGTTTACAAATTTCTGCGTCCGGGTATACTTGAATATTCGTCTGTCTAACTTTAACCTCCTCGACGTCATCGTTAACCTCAAGGCCAACGATTTCTTCGAGCGGAAATCTGTATGCGAAGGCACAAAAATGTTCTCCATCTATGGCGATCTAAATTGAAAAAAAAATCCTTCTTTTTTTTGTCAATCGATCCGACTGGAAAAATCTAGCCAAAGTATATATCCACTCACCTGAAATTCATTGAGCGTACAAAAGATAGTGACGTGAAAGAAGGAATTCCTGCGGAAGATGTATCCCCTCGAGCTCGAAGGCGAGCAGGTCTCCTCCTCCTCCCAGTATCCCTTGTTTTTTGAGTTCCTGACGACGTAACCACGGTCGAGGCGGGGGTTAAAGTGCAAGGCTATGTTGCTCGCTGTCCTGCACTTGAGATTTACGGAGAACCTGTGCGCGGTTTATTTTTATATCGAAAAGAGAAGGAGATTAGTTAGGGTCTTTGGTTCAAAACTAAATTTGGACGACGCGAGCCGGAAGAAAGCTTTGGCTATTGTGAGACGGTCTTTCTTGTTGCCCGCTTCTATTTGAAGGTCGCCATGGGAACGCTTTTTCTTTCGTTTGTTCGACGAGCCGAGCGCCGGATTTACTTTTTGGACGAAATAAATGACAAATAAAGTGCCTTTTTAAATCGAGATCGAACTTTAAAATCAGAGGTATTTTCGCAAGAGAAGTCGGAAAAGTCTCTACTTGAAATTTAGCTTTTAGAAGAGTACGTTTATTTGAATGTACCTTACAGCCTCGATTGGTATGTAGCCTATAACGATGATTGCAGTCGTTGGTTTCATTTTGTTTAGTTTAAAAAGCGTTGATTTGGTCTGTAAAGTAAAATGTAAAGTGTGTTGAATTACGAGTGATTTTAAGTATAAAAAGTAAAAGTCATTTAAACATTCGCACTTTATAAATTAAATCTAACGATTGCATCTGTAATTTTGACGTTTTCTTCTTCGCGGCAGAGTTTCAAAATACTAACTGTTTCGACAAGTGATGATCATCGTTAATTATTCCAAATTACTCAATCTTTTGTAATGACATGTATTTAGAACGTATTGTAGTGTTGTAATTAGAATATTTCGAAACGCGAATAAAATTAATTAAATTGATAATAATTGTAAACATAATCACAGAACATTATAATTTCTTATTTTTATTTACCTTGTAAACATGTGTATATCTAATCTTTAAAAAATGTCGACTCGCAATAATAAAACCGACATTTTACATCAATAAAACCCCAGCCGAGCCTTGAAAATGCGCATAAATTTAAAAATAGAACAAACATATCGCCCACGACATTCGACGATTAACATTCGAAAAGAAATATTCAAAACCTTCCCGCGTTCTCCGGAAACGACCGACCTCTCCCGAGCTTCCAAGCACTTGCTATACCAAGGCAGTCAAGCGCGCAATGTCCAGCAGTTACTGTAGTATACGAAAACAACAGCCCTACGACCGCTTAGTCGGGACTTATCTAAAAAAGCACCAGTCGGCTTAGATAGCGGGAAAGACAAACTGTTTACTCACGATGGGCTTAGCCTCGGGATCGTGATGCTCAAAATTCTTGAGGGCTTCGTTCCTGCGAGCCACGAGGGCCCGCAGAGCCTCGCGCGACACTCTGTCCGTCATCCGGCGGGATACTGAGCTCCTGCTCTTGTGTACTTGCGCACATTTTTCGCTACGTGCGAATCACGCAGCGCCTCTGTATACAGCTCCGAGTGGCTGCACGTTAGATAATGCAGCGGTCTTAGTCATTCTATGCGCAAGTTGACCTTCGATTTGCCGTTGAAAGCTGGACTGACGTTCCGAAATTTTATTGCCCGAGTGCTTTTACAAATGTTTTTAAAATGTAAATATTGGCAGACACTAATTATTAAGCTTACGCGTAAAATCGCTTTCAGAGCAGGAATTCAGGAATTAGCGAGTGATGGTATGATGAATAAAAAGAAACAGATGTGTTTAAGCAATAATGCTTTATTTTTTAACATATAGTAATTTATATTTATCAGTTCAATGTACGCATTGTGATATCGACGTCTTACACTTAAGTAACAAAGTCCAAATCACAAAGATAAATTTCCAGTTTGTTTATTCAATACGAAAATAAGCCCATCTTCATTATTTATTGAGTATTCTTGTGCATGTACAATCATTAAGAGCAACAACAATCTTCCATATCTTTTTATATCTGAACTGCTCGTTTTAAAATTGTAAAATTGTAAAATTACATAAAATCTGTAAACAGCAATAAAAATCTCTCAATTGTGCGCTCCATTATTATATTGTAAAAATGATTATAAAATTCATCTTTATCAAGATTAAAATTTGTACTTTGCAAGTATCTGCCTTGAATAGTGGATCGGAAGACGTAACCAATGATATTTTCTACTAGAGTCTAACTTTAGCGCGACACGCTAAAGAACACAGTAACAAATATTCTTTCTGCAATAGTATCTTCGGAAAACGCCAGTTATATTTTAAAATCGTTAACAATAAATCTATACATATGGGCACGAGTAGAATATCAATTTGTTTTTAATAACAACAAAAAATCGATTTTCGCTTAGACTAAAATATTTGCTAACTTTCAATCGTAAATTCTATTACATCTAGCGAGTGGATGATAATTAACGTATACACAATTTCATCAAAAAAGTAATAGTTCTGTTGCGATTTTTACAGACTAGAAAATTCAAAATAAAATATAGTAAAGAAAATACGGGACATATATTTATATAAAATTCAAATGATAGAGTCTTTAAATACATATGAACTAAATCAAATAAAGACATGTGATTGTTGCGATAAAGAGAGTCCGATATCAGTTGTAAAAACAAGTTTCGTGTGACAATCTGCACACTTTCTTAATACTATCGATTTTTCGACTTAAATTTTACAAGTTAAAACCTTTTTCTCGTGGTTCTTTAAAATCCAAAGTGTACACGCGACCATAATATATATTAAGTCGAACTTGTAATATTAAGCGCTATAAACCAAATGTAAAACTAAATTTGGAAATGCGCAATGGCATCGCTCAAATTTAAAAAAATTTTAAATGAAGCATCTCGTCTGTTGTGCGATAATAGATACCCATTTTTATATTATTAAAAATGATTAATGGATTTAAATATCACGTGGCTCATGAGGATCAGGCAGTTTTTGCCAGTTCGGCTCAACACCCCAGATTTCTCGGGCATATTCAGCTATGGTTCTGTCCGAAGAGAATTTGCCAGATGAGGCAATATTGTGAATGGCCATTTCTACCCATTTCGTTTCATCCTGTAAAGAACAATAAATTATTTTGTTTTTATTATTGTTATCTAAATCTAAATTATTTCTGCATTATTTTTTATTAAATAAGTTTCGAAATACGATTCATTTGAAGTCGAATAGTACGTACCAGGTAAGTTTTAGATACTCGTTCCTGGCATTTGATGTAAGCTTCATAGTCAGCTAGAAGGAAGAATCTGTCGTACTTGAGTAGAACATCGACAATGTCTTGGAACTCGTTAGGATTATTTGGGCTGAAGAAACCTCCTTGAATTTGATCGATACATTGCTTCGCTTCGGGTAACTTATTGTAATAATCGTAAGCGTTATAGCCTCTCCTCTTCAAAGCTTCTACTTCTTCTACAGTCATACCAAAGATGAAGATATTGTCGTTACCCATCTCTTCAGCCATCTCTACGTTAGCTCCATCGAGGGTACCAATAGTTAGTGCGCCATTCAACTACAAATAATTAAGAAAAGTTAATATTACTATAAATTAGTAATAATTATATTATCGAAAATATTTTTATTTATTAAAAAAACTCACTTGGAATTTCATATTGCCTGTGCCAGAAGCTTCGGTACCAGCAGTAGAGATCTGTTCACTGAGATCAGCAGCCGGAATGATTTTCTCGGCCAAAGTTACTCTATAATTTTCAAGGTAGATAACCTTGAGTTTGTCACCCACAATTGGATCATTGTTGACAACATTGGCGACGCTGCAAATGAGCTTGATGATCTTCTTGGCAAGATGGTAACCAGGGGCAGCTTTACCGCCGATCATCACTGTGCGGGGCACAACTTGGGCGTTAGGATTCTTTTTGATGCGATTGAACAACGTGATGATGTGCAAGCAGTTGAGCAGCTGACGTTTGTATTCGTGAATACGCTTAACTTGAATGTCGAAGATCGACGAGGGGTTGACCTTAACTCCATAATCCTTCTCGAGCATAGCAGCAAGTCTCATCTTGTTTTCCTGCTTGACCTTAACGATAGAGCGCTGAAACGAGGGATCCTTTGCCCACTGTTTCAGCTGAGTGAGTTGTTCCAAATGTACGGTCCAGTCGCTGCCGATTTTCTTTTAGAAAAATAAATATTACGTGTTATTTTATTATTATTATTACTAAAATAATAAAATACTTACTTCTTCAATAACATCAGAGAGATTAGGGTTGCACAACAGCAGCCATCTCCTGGGAGTAATGCCATTGGTTTTGTTTTGGAATTTCTCTGGGCTGAGTTCATAGAAATCACGGAAGCTGCAATTGAAAAAAAAAATATAACATCTACCTATATCTGAACGAAGAAGTAAACCTTTAGATACTTACACAGAGTCTTTCAAAATTTCCGAGTGAATTCTGGCGACGCCGTTAATAGCATGACTACCAACAATAGACAAATGAGCCATATTTACTCTCTTCTCGCCTTCCTCCTCAATGAGGGACATACGACGCAGGCGATCAATATCTCCAGGGAACTTAGCCTCGACGTCCTTAAGATGAAGGAAGTTAATGTGATAAATGATCTGAAGATGCCTAGGCAGGATGCTGTCCAACATGCTAGTTGGCCATCTTTCTAAGGCCTCTGGCAGTACAGTGTGGTTCGTATAAGCGCAAGTACGAACGGTAACGTCCCAGGCCTTCTCCCAGGATAGGCCTTCAATATCAATGAGAATCCTCATGAGTTCAGGAATAGCGAGGGACGGATGAGTGTCGTTCAATTGAATGGCAATTTTCTCGGGGAAAGCATCGAAGTCAGTTCTGTGATGCTCCCGGGAGCCGAACTTGCTGGATTTGTATCGGCGGATGATGTCTTGCAGGGTGGCGGCGACCATAAAGTACTCTTGCTTCAGACGCAGCTCCTTGCCCTCGAAGAAGTTGTCGTTGGGATAGAGAACTCTAGAAATATTCTCCGCGAGATTCCTATCAATCACAGCTTGAATGTAATCACCATCGTTGACTGAAAAAGAATAAGCTCGTTAGAGAAAATGAAGAAACGCATTTACATCGATGCAATCGAGCTAGATTCTTACAGAATTTCAGGTTGAACTCAACCGGCGACTTGGCCGACCACAACCTCAGAGTATTGACAACGTTGTTTTTGTAGCCCGGAATGGGATTGTCGTAGGGCATGGCGAATACGACCTGCGTGTTCACCCACTTCTTCCCTTCGGGGGTATCGATAACGTGTCCGTAAAAGTTGACGGGCAACATGAATTCGGGCCGAGCCTTCTCCCAGGGGTTGCCGTACCTGAGCCAGTCGTCGGGCTCCTCGACCTGTTCGCCGTTCTTGATCTTCTGGGCGAAGATGCCGTATTCGTAACGGATGCCGTATCCGTAGGCTGCGAGTCCGAGGGTGGCCATGCTGTCCAGGAAGCAGGCGGCCAATCGGCCGAGACCGCCGTTGCCCAGACCCGCGTCTTCCTCGAGCTCTTCCAGCTCTTCGATATCAAGACCCATCTGTCGAGGAATTATTTAATTAATATCGCACGTCCTTTATACAAATAAAATATTTCATTTCATTTCCGAAAGCATTCTCAAGATCGAATCAATTAAGAAACATATATATACAGTTGATTAAAAAAAAACGAAAATATAATTTGATATTAAGGCGCAATTAAAGCGTCATAAATGCCGTAACGGACTGATGTTATATCACTTTTATTATTCTCTGGAATTTATCACTTGCAATATCACTGTGATACTCACTTGGTACATGGCTTCGTCGCATGCACCCTGAATGCCCAAGTTGATCATCGTGTTTTGCAGGGTTCTGCCCATGTAGTACTCGAGGGACAGATAGTAGACTCTCTGTGAAAGGAAAAAATGAAAAAAAAAAGAAAAAAAGGCCGATTAATGAAATAGTAATTGCAAGCAGATAGCGCGCCTATGCAAGATAAAACCGACACAATTTTCAAAACGAAAAATCGGCGCGCCGCTCATTTATCGGCTCCATAATAGGTCATAGATTATCTCTTATTTTGCATGCATCCTTTGAGAGCCATCTCGCATTTCAGATCGAACGAGAATAATCTATAAGCTTTCAGCCCGGCTGATTCAGACGTTTTATGTCGTGAATTAAGAAAAAAAACGCTGAATTCTTGGCAGTCGACTCGTGGGTGGAAAAGTTTTGAGTGACGAAAAAAAAGTTGCAAGGAGGTAAATGGTAAATACCTCGAGGTTTAAAATACAAAGCGCAATAAGCGCATGAAAATGGGCATGACTGCGGCGTAACGTGCCAAATCCGAACGGCACTTTGGTTTTCTTGGCTTTGGGAAGAGATCCAAACAGTCGGAAGGTAAAAACTCGATTCGAAAGTTTTTCGAACGCGTTCAAAGGCATTCAATTTCAATATTGTTGCGTTCGTGTATCGTACAGACGATATGGCAAGTTTGAACTTGGGCCGAACTTGAAAGAATTTCACGCATAATAAAAACTCGGGCGTTGGATTTATTGTAAACATGTTATTTAACTCGTTTATATATGCTAAGAAGAAGGTAATTTTACAGCTCTGCTAACATGTCGGGTCAGTTTGCACGTATAATGTGAATAGCGTTCTTTATTTAAATCGACAATACATTACGCAGCTTATCGAAATTATCTATATAAAAGTAAATATTTATCAATACTCGAGCATTATTGTATAAACATAAATTCATCTTTAAGCCTTCTACTTTCTATTTCTAGCCATCACGGCGATTTTTAAATAATTATATTATTAAGTTAAACTTGATTAATAAATTTTTGCCTGTAACAAAAGCGACGGGGAGAAAGAGAGTGACGCTAAGCTCGAGGAACAGAAATTTTCATCGTCGGACAGCTGAGCGGCTCGCTTAATAGATGTAAATTTAGCAGCACATTCGGTTGTGTCCTTCGCCACTTGCTCTATAACTCTATATGAACTATCGTACTAAGTAATATCATTACTTAGTCTTGTCGTTACAATATGTCCACTAAATCTTATCTTGTTATAATTAGTTGGATATAGGCTTTCGTTACAGTAAAATCGGTTCCTTATATATAGAATGAGAATGAAGTAACGTTTATTTATACTTTATAAATTTCGGTTGGGTAATATTCGAAATAATTTGTCGTGCTTCGCGAGCGATTCTAATACGGCAAAAATTAAAGTAAAAATAACAGTGTACTGCATTAGATAAGAGTACTTGAGTCGAAAGTTGACGCGACGCAAAAACGCCGGCCGTCAAATTCACGCTCAATATTTTCCTCAATTTTCCTTTTTTATCGTTAAAAAGCGCATCAACATCACGCTTGAGCCTGTCTGCGCTGTCGAAATCAATCGAAATCAATTGAGCTTCTTTGAGTGAACGAATTGTTTATATCTAAGCTGCATAGCAACTACTGTGCGACATTAAAAAATCAGGGCCTTATCGTATCACCAGCACGATTAGAAGACATAGTAGACTCTCATTACTTAATGATTTTGTAATATTTCGGAGGCGCCAGATGATGTTTTATATCAATGACAACAATATTGTGCAAATTTGAGAAAGAGTCTGCTGGATGTACTTTGACGTTACGTTTCGAAAACGTTGCTTTTGCGATTATTGAATAAATTTTCCTCGATGAAATTGTTAAAAATATTTTAAGTTAAAACGTTGAACATTACTTAATATTCAAGTTTGTTGTTACCGATCTCGAGGTGTCAATTTTCCTCTCCGAAAGAACTCGACCAAACGCGAAAAATAACATTATCATTCCTCCCGGCGATTAAAATCAAGCCTCCGAAGATTACGGAACGAGCACGAAAGTAACACGACGACAGTGCAAAGGAGCCGTGTGGCCAATAAGGAAGGGTTATAAAGCGTAGAAGATTAAGGTCAGGGGAGATAAAATTTTTTCACCGATGATGAGCCGACTCTTTGTCTTCTCCCTCTTGTAGCGTGCTTTTCTGAGCTCTATAGTCGTCAGCTCGTGAATTAAATAGCCGGCGAGAGCTTCTACTTTGGCCGCTGCCAGCTAAGAGGTTCTACACGTAGGTAATTCATTAAATATTGATTAATCGGCGGGAGAAGATTTAAGATGGAACTTGGAGATGGAAAGTTTTTGTAAAATTAAAAAAAAATATTTTATACTGACATTGTATTTACTATTACTTTCAGTTTATTCTTGTGAATTTTCAAAATTGGTATTTCAGCGCCGAAGAAACGGAAAATTCGTGAGATCGCGCATATATTTTAAAATTTCTTAAAATATCTTGCACCGACTGAGAGGTGCGTGATAAAAAATCAAATCTTATTTTTGGAAATTTTTCAAAACCTTCCGCCTGAACACCTCGGAGATCAAATTTTAACATTGTATCTGATAATGAAGCGTAAATACGTAATTTTGTGGAATATTATAAATTTCAGATAAAAAAATAGGAGTTTGGTCGAGAGTGTTCCTTATTTTACGATTCAAAGGTTCGCTTTTTCTTCATCCGGCTATCTTCTTTGATAGCGTAATATTTATATGTGAGTATTATGAATTGCATCACACGTGAAATTTTTTTCTGCAGACAAAAATAAGTGTTTAAACAACACGAAGCATAATAATTACGTAATTTTGTACCCAAGAATAATTTATAGAATAAATTAATTTTATCTTTTAAAAGATTTTAATTCGTGACTCAACATTTCGATTATTGTAGACGTAATTTGTTGTCTTGTTGAAAATTAATACAATATTATGTAAGTTAGTACATTTATTATTAATCAGGATTAAAAATTTCCTGAAAAAAATAGACTCAGCCTAAAATATCTTTGTTTACAAGTATAAACGGAATTTCTCGGGCTGTTGGCAAGTTTATGAGAAAGGAAAAAACATAAAAGTTCGTTGACACGGGTGCAAAAAGGCAACGGCGACCGCGTCTATATAATCCCTCTCACTTCTCTTTCCGAGTATCTCTCTCTCGGATTATATTGCACGTGCTAGATGCTAGATCTTCAGTCAATGAAATCGACTATTGTCTTTGAAGGTATCGGGAGCAAGGTTGATCGTTGAGCTTCGTCTTTTTCGAACGCGCCCTAGGCCTCAAAATCGAGCTTCGAACATCGCCACTCCTAATCAGCTGGCGTTAAAATTCGGTCGACGAGCGAATCACGTTTTTCACGTGTGGACGCTGCTATCGGGATTCCGTTTTTACGTAGCTCTACTCGGCGGACATATAGCATACGTACACCTTACGAAACTTGCTGGCGCAAAAATAAACACGCCCGATAGCTACGTGCACTCGTTTTGGGATACATCAACAAAGCTCGTTTTATCCTTACAGCACACAACTACAAGCCGAACGCATTTCATCGGCCGCAGCTCGGCAGTCGACCGTTAAAATTTAAAAGGCCCGACGAGAACACGCGCTCCAAGTCCGAATTCCGAGAGGGCATTCAAAGGATGTCTATAGGTTAGGATTTTCACCTTAATCGTTTTCCGATCATCATAGTGCGATCTGCGCGTTTTTCGATTATCGGTCCGACAATGGAGACAAGAATTGACCGAGCGGTAAACATGCTCTCGGTTCCGATTTCGAAAAGTAAAGTAAAGGGAGAATCGAAGGGAGCAAGTAAATACCTTGGGATCGTTCTCGTAATAATACTGCTGGGTTCGGATCCATCTCGAGACGAGGTTGTCCTTGACGCTGTGGGCGAGGGCGAAGTAGTAGTCCCTCGATGTCGCGACGTTCCTGTCCTTTACCAAGGTGTAGTGCAGATGCCTGTTGAAGGTCTTCTTGAAATTGGCGACGTTCTCGACGTCGACGATGCCCCTAACCGAGATCTGCTTGCGCTTCTCATGATCGGAATCGCTCACCGACATTTTCTCTGCCGCTGGATCAAAAGCGTTGGACGATCTTCCTGGAGGTGCTTGTCGGCTTCACAATTGGGAGTAGCGCACTTTGCGAGCCGAAGCGCGAATGACACGCGGTAGAACGGCGCGCGGGTTGAGCGGGGGCAGATCGGTTCGGGATAAGGAGAGAGAGAGAGAGAGAGAGAGAGAGAGAGACGGAGACGAGCTGCAGCTACCCCGGCTAGGGAGTGTGGTAGTTGATAGGAGCCGCGCGGGAAGAACGTGGGCTTGGTGTCACCTTGGAAAGGTCACGCATGCGCACGGGCGACGAGAACCGGGAGGAGGGAGGACGGCGATTTAAATTAGACACGCGTGTAGGGAACTTTTGTACCTGCTGTAGATTCATTTCGGGCCGAGGAATTTTTAGTTGTTAGAGAAAAAAAAAGGAATTTTCGCTGACAGAATTAGCCTTAATGACGTATTATATTTCTTCTTTAATTGAGCCTCTAAAAATATAAATTATTTCGAAAATATAAAAGTACAAAAGTATTTATTGTTATTATTATTATTAAATTTTGCGTTTAGTTTTTCGTTAATTTACGAACTGTACAACAATGTTATACCTGAATGCTTCCAACAATTTAGAATTACTTTTCTGATATATTATATGGTAGTAAAATTAAACTTGTTGTAGATAATAATAATAATTAACTTGCAATAAAAAAGTTTCATGTTTTTTTTTATTCTTAAATTATTTTAAGAACTCTTGCTTACCTGTTATAAATTAAAGTAAATTGTGGTATTAAATAAAGAAAGAATAATATAATTTGAAAAATCAACCAGAAAATTAAAAAATAAACTTCAAACTTAATTTGGTTGAAATTCAGTTGCAAATTAAACATTTAAAAATTGAGTATTCAATGTTTAATATTGATTTAATTCTTTCGTAAAGAGTGAAATACGTATTGATTACGTAACGTAAAAGAAACGTTGGCTTCCGAACATAAAATTTAATTAATAAAACTAAGAAAATGAAACATTAACAAGGAAATAATAATGAAAAAATTGAACATAATATTGAAATTTGTGAAAACGAAATAGCTACATTTTGTCTTATTAATATTGTTTATTTATAAATTAATCGTGCGAATGCAGATGCAATAATGAAAACGTCAAGAAGCGATACGCGTATTACAAGTCATATTCTCTTAACACTTTTGCCACCTTTTCTGAGATAAAAACACGTGGATTCACGTAGCTACAAATAGATATTTAAGAATGTGTATAATATAATATTAAGTTTTTATTTTCACGTTCTGGTTCATTGGGTCTTTAAGTGATATATATGTGTAACTCCATTTCCATTGCATCGCCATAAGCCAATTGTTTCTCTCACTCTTTGTGTTTTAACTTTACGTAATATAAACTGATGTAATTTTTGTAATAATTTTATATATACTTCTTTTATATATTAGCTATATAATTACAATAATAATATCAATGTAATAGCAATAATATTTAGCAATCCTCAACGTCGTTCAAAGAGACAGATACAATAAGTAATAATCACTTTATCAATTTCTCCATTTAATTCTCATATTTATTTTTGATCGCATTATAACAACTGAAACACGAGGGATCGCTGGTTGTTAGACATTACATCTTAAAATCTAACGATAAAAAAGAAACAATTTCGAGAAGCACTTTCTCCAGCAAATCACGCTCCGTTTCCTTTGCCCACATCCAAATAAAATATCTCCTCGTCGTCTCCTTCACATTATCTTTATTTTCTAGATTTCATAATAAGCACTGCCCTATACATACAATAGACATTTTCACATCGATTGCCTTGCCTTAATTTGCTTCGTGCGTAGCCTGATTGACCAATGATTACTTTAACAACGTTTCCAATAACGTTTACCTACATTTAAAAAAGGATAGACTCTTTGTTACGATGAGTGATCAAGTAGCAAACGAGATGATGCGAAAGAATGCGGGTGAACGGTGTAATGCATTTAATGAATAATATATATACTTCTTAGATCGTCATTTATATAAGTTACTGGTTATTAATTTTTTTTTCTCCTTTCGACATGTTTTTATTTTTCTTTTTCAAAAAGGATCGTGAGTGTGATTGCACATTAATGTTTTCATTCGAGAGGGAATAAGATGGAAAGATACACGTTTTATGTGTCTGCAGTTAGTTATCCGAGGAGAACACCCAAAGTGCGAAAGGTCATGGTCGCGACAATCATTGAAATTTTTTTCGTTCATTTGAATTTCGCGACAAACACAGAACGATATTTTAAGTTTCTTTTGCTTTATTTGATTTATTTATTCAATATTTTGTAAATCGTTTCATTAATCTTGCTGTTATATGAGTCCATGTTTACTGTAACATCGTTCCGTCGCACTTTCTCTTGTTGCTCACTAGATAAATTCGTCATCATCGTATCGCAATAACGAACAATTAATCACTAAGTGTTACTTGCATTTTTTTTTTATTTTTTCTTACTTTAAAAGGATATCTCGATTTTCTGTTTTTTTTTTTCATTATGTTTTAAATAATGGCTGCGCGTGTTTCAGATCGTTCGATCTCGCAATTTTGTGATTCCCGCGAGATCGAACTCTCGTAAATCGATTATCTTATTATTTCCAACTGACAATAAGCTCCCCCCTCCTCCCTTACAATACAATTATTTTATTATATTTGACACACAACAAACAATTAATTCATATATCACTAAGTTTGCCCTGTGTCAAGATCGATCGATATCCAACATTTATCAGAAGTTAAAACAGTGGTCCGTTATTTACAATCTCTATCTCGCGTCGTTTTTTCTCTCGCCGTTATCTCAATATACCGCGGATCAGATCCCGATTGAAGTTCGGTGATGATGCTGATAACATGTGTCCTCTCAGCGTACGCGCTACCCGATATCCTTTTTTCTTCTCATCACATCGTCTTCTAAAATAAGTCGTTCATCCTTTTTTTCCTTCCTCTGCACGGCTCTGCAACGATTGAACGCCTCTTTCAACGTACGCTTATTCCTCCTTTAATGCGTCAGCCTTCTTGCCAAGGGGCATCGCAGCCTTCACTCTGAAAGAAAAAAAGTGCAAGAGAGACGTTTATTAGACGTTTATTAGAATGAACTATTTTCGGAAGGAATGCCAGCTTGCGTTCTACTTACTTGGCCGTAATTTCGTTGATTTTAGCTTGAACCAAAGCTAGATTTTGATCGATTTGCGTCTTGTTCGTTTCGTAGACCTTAGGCAACGTGAAAAGTGCGACGACACCTGGAAAATGAGGGAGAAATTCGTTAATACAATCCAATTTCACGAGGACTCGAAAGGAGGCTAGGAAAAAGTATACTGACCAATGATGATGAGCGTCATGCCATTGAACCAGGCGCCAAGGTACGTGAGGGACCACAACAAGATTCCGAACTTGAGGGAGTCGACAAAGTCCTCGACGAGGAAGAGCCTGCGGAGCTCGCTGACGGCGGCATTGGCATTCGCGACAGCAATGTCGGCGAGTTCGTGCACCTTCTCTGTAGGTAGCGCCAGGTCAAGGTCGAGGACGCTTCTGAAAGGTCGCGAAAATCATTAATAAGAAATTTTTATTTCAGTTTTTTTTCCGGATCGTTCGTTGAAGGGAACTGTTAAACTTTACGTTAATGCTTTAATAAAGAAGAAGGATCAGTGATAAATTGAAAAAATTCTCTGCTCCGCGCTATTTTTAAACTTCCCTGATTAAAAATGTAATTAAGTCATCAGCGATTAATTAATTTTTTAATTGAAATAATCAAAAGTAATTTCAATGCAAAGATCACGCTAAAACTTTTGCTAAAACTCCCTTTTGAACTGATCGCTCCTTTAAGGTTAAAAAGAAAAGAGGCTGTACTCACTTGAATGGATGTCCATCGGACGTCTTCTGAATAGCCTGGAGGACAGTTTTGTAGATGCGGAAAGATACGGTGCCGGTGAGAGTGAGGAGGGATATGTAAGCTAGCACGCTGATCAGACTGAAGTAGGCCAGCGATAAAAGCACTCCGAGTGTTGCACCAAATACGATTCCCGACTTTTTGGGATCGCGCCAGTAAATCAACGCTGCCACTGTAAATAAAAACAATATTTTTTAAGTCACTGCTCCGATTCCGTTAGTTTATTTATTTAACATTTTTTTTTATTAATACTAGCTTTTAAAAAAAGCTACGCGAACGCACACGCTCGAGTCACATTTCTGGGGCGGCCGATCGAATTTAGAAAGTTACGAGGCTTTTTCTTGCCTCAATGTCACCTGTATGGTTCAGATTGAAAAGAGAAAATGGATTATAATAAGTATTTTAATAAAAATTTCGACTACCGTTATCGAATGAGCGTTATTAAAAAAAGGCGAATTGTAAAATGAGATTAGAAAAACACTTGCTTTCGATCGAATGTGGCCGAATCGGATAATTAGTTGGTAAAGCCTCGAGAGCTTTAGACACGTCCTTTCCGTCGACTGGCCGGCGAGCCACTGTCCAGCTTCAGCAGGACTGTACTTTGACCGGAGAATTCCAGCGGCGAAAAATCGCAATTAGTATGGAAATCGCGCTCGGGTGACATCAGCGAGGGAAGCACCTTGGTAACGAATCGCGTGGGAGGGGCGGCCCGGCTTCCGGCGCCGATCATCTCCATAATAATATTTCGATGCGCGTGCGTGACTGTACAGGAGCACAGTTTTCGAGGGTCGTTGACTTTCTGGGTGCCTCGCTTGCAGTTTAATGCGCGCGGAGCACGAGGAGTTCGCTAACCGGGGCTGGATCAAGAAATTTCCCCATTTCTATTGTACATTTAATTAAAACTCTAATCTTATTTTCTGCAATGAAAAGTAAGCTTCATTTCTAGAATCTAATTTATTTTACGAACCGTACTTTCTTAATCCGCGACAAAAGCCCGGATCTTTGCAGCGGCGGGCTCAATCAAATTACGGAGGATATAAATTCGGAGATGCCTGCCGATACAAAGTTAATCACTTAAACGCGGCTCGATTTAGAATCCTGACGTCATTCAGTTTTTAATAAAAATAGCCCATCGATCGGGAAGCACGACGCAAAGTGCACCCCATTAACGCAACTTAACGTATCGATTTCTAAGGGCACACGCGATAAGCCGCAAATAGGCGCAAATTCGCGTCCGAATTATTTTCACTGGGGAAAAATATTGTCAACAGGCTCTCGGGAGTCTGTGCCTTTTGCTATTTTAGCTTTTTGGAGTCGAGTGTCCCAAATAGCGAGTCGGCCGAATTCATACGTAAGATCGAATCCGGCTGCTAAGAATAGCCTTTGCGCGCAAAGAGAAAAAATTCGTGCCCTATCGCCTGGCTACCGACAAGTTCGTACTTTGTGTTTTTTTTTTTTTTTTTTTTTCGAAATTCTTGATAAAAGTTATATAAATAGAGGGACTCGATTGTTTGCAGTTTCTGAAAATTTGTTTCAGCTGCTTCGGTTTATTTATTATCTGGCCAATGGAGGATCCACTTATTTCGAGAATTAAATCATTTCAGACCTTGAAATTAGAGGTTATGCTAAGAAAAGACAAACCGATTCGAAAAAGTAAATAGTACCCCGGCCCATACTCAGAATCCAACTACTGGCGCGTCTAAAAATCGCCTCGCACTTGCGGAGCATCCAGAGTCCGTCGTCGTCGTCGTGGCACGTCGCGTCGTGCCACGACCTTGTCTAAATGCGCGCGCACGAAAATCTCCGCCACCTGTCCCACGCGACGATATCGTGCTCTCCGACCCATCCAGCAACGTGGATGATCATCGGGTCGCCGAGGAAGTGCGCCCAATTGCGTCGGTAACGGAGGGAACTGCTCTCTCCCGCGCGGAATCGGTGCCGAAGGGAACAAAGAAAAGGGAGTGCATTATGATGCGGCGGCGGCGGTCGTGGCTCACGGCTCCGCTGCCTCTGGTCCCGTTCACTCTCCACCAACACAGGCGCGCCTAAAGCGTGTATCCGATGTCAAGCTGCTCGCTCTCTGAAAAACCGGTGCTGCTGCTGCGCCTAGGGCCGATGGGGATCGAGTGTCCGCCACGTTGGTGCATTGCCTCCGCGCTCCTTTCAATAAGATTACGCTCGCCTTTTCCAGGGAGAAGATTCGTATCGCCGCGCAGTCGGTTTATGAATGAAAATTGGCAAGTAGAAAGCTGGAACGCTGCGATATGCTTCGGGTAATGCGTCTTTGGATTGGTAAAGGTAACGCGTTGGACAAATTGGTGAATCGTATGCTGAAGTACCAGCACGCCAAACCAAATCACCTGGATTTTTATCAGCCAAAGCCAGAGAAAAGAGAAAAGAGAAAATTATCGAATTTCTAAAAATAAACAGCAGACGCGGCAAGTGTAGAAAATACGTTTCGTACATAATATATTTGGCGTATACTCGCCGCGGCAGGTGATGAAATGCCCTCGGCGTCCCTTTTTCCAAGGCGAGGCGCTTCCGCGAAAAGGCAAGAGCAATCAATACGACGAGCCGGCTGGCGTCCCTTTAAAAGCCCGAGGCTCGCATTTAAAGGTCCCCACGTGTCAACCATATGTTCCCGCGGCGCCCTCCCCCCGCTTTCAACCAAATAAATCTACGAATCCTCGCATCACAAGGATCGACTCACCAGGTCCTCGTTCCGGCAGCTCCTCGATCGGCTGCCTCGAATTGCTCCTTCGCACCATGATATATACCGGGTCCCGGCGACGGTTTGGCCTCGACGAGAGGAATCGAAGGAATAAGTGCGCGACCTGCTTTTTTCTCGGAGAAAGAGAGGGAGAGAGCACCGCGCGCGGCCACGAGACTCTCTGGAAGCGACTAACTAACCTGGTGGTGCCGCCGCGAGTATAGCGTGCAGTCTGTGTGTAAAAGAGGCAGCCAGCGCCGGACGAGGGAAAGAGAGAAAGCAGTCGCAGAGGAGGTAGGGGAAGCAACAGCGAGAGGCGGAGGAAACGAGGGGAATATAGAGCTCTCTTTCTCGAGCCGACCTGCGGGGCTGTGAATAAAAGCTCTTTGGGGCAGATTCGGCATTCGAGGGGCTGAATTCGCGAGAAGCCAATCTGGAGACGCGCGTAGGTGGCTGAAACGGGAGCAGCGGCAAAACCTTACAACTTGGAGGTGCTTACGTTGCGCTGCGGCCAGAAACGCACTGGCAACACAAAAGAGGGATAGAGAGAGAGAAAGAGTGATGCTCGTGCTGCTGGATGAAGGTGGCAGCACCGACCAACAAGTTCTTTCACGGCTCGATTTAAAAACGGCTGATTTTAATGCTACCTAGTTGTATTTTAAGCGAGCGCAACTAATTTATGCACAAAGAAACTATACTTAACAGCTCATTCGTCTTTTAGCATTGTGCTGGGCGGTATTTTCGCCTCACAAAGGCACCGATATTCTCCGAGTGTCAGCTCTACTAGCGCCCAATCTCCACTCGCAATCACCCAGATACGCAAACTACAAACTCCGCGCGAATCACCAGATTGATTATTCGAGGCGCCGTCCCGCAATTTAGGACGCGTCGGCGAGGGTTATTATCGAGGGTTGGTCACGTCGCGGCGAACGCCGGTAAAGTTGTACGCGGCCGCCTCGTGTGCGAAGCTTCGACGCGTCGAACTAGCAGGTGAACCTGCAGGGGGAGCAATTATGAACTTGCGCCGTTCGGGATAACGTTATTTGGAATTAATGGCCGAGATAGCCAAGTTTGCACAAGTTTTAAGGGGTAGTGAAAAGCTTTTGTCAAAGGAACGACAAGTAGCCGGGGAGAAAAGTTTATTTTATCATGAAGGATGAGAATCGCAGGCAGGACTTTTAGTATACGCCAAACTTCTTGTCGGACTCACAGCCAAACTAGTTCGAAGCACTATTAATTGCTTTTCAATAATTCAGGCTGATTTTTCCAAGAGTCCAAGTGCGCTCGCTCACAACGGCAGAGGCGCACGTCGGGTTAATGCGCAAATGGCGCTCGGCTCTTATTGATTTTATTCGACAAAGCTGGAGCATCAGCGAGCACATCTCCTCTCCTCATCCTCCCCGAGCCGACGGAATAAACTTTGCAATTAAGCCGAGTCGAGCACTTCCGCGGCAATTGTCTTGATTCAGGCGCGATTAGTTTAACTTTTCAATGGCGCTGCGTGAATAATGGCTTTGTTTCAGTCGAAAGCATAATCATGTATTATCTTATAAAAACTGTTTTACACTCGTATCTCGAGTAAAGAAAGGACGTAATTTCAATAACAATACAGTCCGGAGTCGAAGCTTGCTTTAAAATTAATTATTATTAATATTATCTGAATTAACGCTTTAGTTGAAGAAAAGAGGATTTTAAAAAAGCTCCGAGCCTAGAATAGCGGAAAATCAATAGGCTCTCCTCTTGTATAGCTATCATTCGCAGGTGTATAGATGGAAATCGAGCGCGGAAATACGTGCCTAACGCCGACATCGACGGAAATGCGAAGCGCAGGGACAGCAGATACAGCGGATCGATTCTACCTTCACCGGCAGCGTAAGTACATCGCCCCCGAAACATTTACAACTTTCGATTCCTTTTTGCTCCGCGGCTTCGCGCCTTTTCCAAACTGCAGAGAGGTCAAGCAGTCGATCAAGTAATTTGTGAGCGCATTAAAGCGCAGTCAACGACCTTTGGGCGACCGCGGAATAAAAGTTTTCTCTCTTCTTTCCAAATACTCGGGCAATGCAGCAAGCTCGCTCCTCTTAGAAAATGCAGTAGGTGTACGCGAGCCTCGTTTAAAAATACATTTTTTCCTTTCATCTTCCTAAAGAAGACTGCACAGTCTCTTTTAATTTCAAAATCTATCTTTAAAATACCTTATTTAGCAATTTTCAGGTAACAATTAACTAAACCAGCAAATTTAACGGTAAATTGTCCGAGCGGACGAATGAAACTTGTCCTTTAATTAATCCCCGCAGCAATCCAATTTACATAACATGAATAATCTAAGACCGCAATCCGGGCCCCTCTAATAATACCCGCAATTAAGGCTCCCATCCCTCGGCGCTGCGCCGCGGAATCAGACCTCTCCCGCCGTCAATTTCGCGCGAATGTTCAAGTGCACTTGAGACTGGCGCTGCTCCAGATAAGCGAGAGAGCCGTGTTTTTCGAGACGTCGCGAACTTTGATCGCGATAACGCGCTCAAACTCCTCGCGCCCGAGGCAGATTAAAGAAAAGCTCTTGCAGAAGTCTTTTATACTGCAAGCTTAAGAGCCTTCTTTTTATCTTGGGTGTATTTACGCGCAAGTCGGGCGAAAAGTAGGTTATTGCTTTTCTGGCGAATTCACGCGTCTCTCGTAATTTACTCAGGGGGACGATCCTTGTTGCATTCTTTATCAATTTTTGGTTTTACAACAGTCATTATATTTAAACCACTGAATATATAAGAGCTTAATTAAGCTTCTCATTCCGGCTTGATTACCCTGTAAATCAACGACCAAAATTCACTTCCTTCTCGCAAAAAGAAAAAAAAAAGAAAAAAAAAACAGCACCCGCACCGAAATCAGATGACAGCTCGTACGCGGCAGGTTGCAAGGTTGAACGCGCGCACTTCCGCCAGGACGACTCTCCGCCGCTCTCCGCAGTCCAGAGTGCGTGAATCGTGAACGCGGCGCGCGGCGCGCAATGCCGAGGCTATTATTGGAGCCAAGGTCACAGCCGACTCGTCCCGGCGCGATAATCCGTTTCTAATTATTTCCAAGCCGAAGATTAACAGCTCCGATCGATCGCCGATCGGCGAGCTTTGCCAATGCCTCGGTTTCCGGCTCGACCGGCTAATAGGTATAGACTTTTTTCGTAGGGTAATTGGGGCAACGAAGGCCGAACGCTTCTTTTCAAGCGCTCGAGACAATGGACGCCGAGTAGTTTCTATTTGTTATTCTTCTCCACGGTAGGTGCAACATGTTAATGCGTCAACAAAACAATGGAACGGTCAGAAGCGTTACACTTGTTCCGTACTATTATATAAAAAGAAATGAAAATATTCAGGGCAAAGCGGATTCGGATCCCGGTGATATGCGAGGGAATAAAGCACGTCAGTGGGGGGGGGAAAGTGCGGCAGAGAAGCTCGCCCGCTGTGTCTTACGCAACGACGTGCGTCTTGCGAGCAGCAGCCTCTCTCGGCGATCACCGAAATAAACGGAGCGCGATCGCGCAAAAAAAATAGCTCCGAGGTGATCGGCCTGCCGGATTTTTAAGAGGCAACCAGTTCTTCCTCCGCGGGGCTCTCTCAACAGGTGATTCCTTCAGCGGCGAAAGTTCTCCGCAACCTTGAACTGCGGAGCTACTTTTTCACCCCCTCGAGAGCGCGCCTTTCATGTGCCACTGGAAATGAGTAGATTACTGGGAGTTGCCGTATTATCGGATCGAGTAAATGACGATAGTACGATCGCTCTGCAGATGAAATGCGACGCAATCAAGGTTTCCTGCTGTGTGCGTAAAGGATCAAGGGAGGCAGGAATGTGGGGCTTTGTCTGGAGTTAAGGGGAAAAGCAACAGCTGTTCAGCAGAAGGTTCTGGGAAAATCTTCTGACTTGGAATAAAGTTTCTAAGGACAAAGTACTTTTAATAAATGACTTCCTCGATAGATAGGAAATTATGCAAAGCAATCGATAAGCCAAAGCGGCAGAAAAAAAGCAATTCCTTACTTTCCAGAGCTCATTCCACGAATCGAGAGCAGGACAAAGAGCGACGATTCACCCGAGGACGCTCCCGTGAAAAGTCCAATGGGCGCGACAAACTGCGCAGCGAAAGAGAAAGTGTACGCGGCTGTGAATCATCCCCCTGGCGGCGTCGAGCGCCGACAACACACCCTGTGCGAGCCGCTGCACGTAAACAAAGGACGTCTTTCGTTCCTCGACGAAACGAGCTGGGAATTTGGATTTCGTTTTTCTTAAGGTTACCGGTTTTTATTTTCACTCGTTTATTCGGATTTCTTTTGTTGACACGCGTTTCACTAGGAAAGTCCCGAGTTGCCAGTGATTTTTGCCAAAAAGACATTTGTCATCCGTACACCGAGTGTAGTAAATCCCCTTTTTCATTATGCATATACACGCTGACAAGTGGGCGAGCATTTGACATTAATAGACACTCGAAACTTCGCTCTTCGCAGATTTACGACTTTTAAAAAAAGATCGGCCTATCCAATTATTCAAACTTGCAAAAATTCGCTGACTCGCTTATAAAGTCAAGTACTTTTTACGGAGACTCTCTCGAACTCTGTCATTCAGTTCGCCACGAGTTATTCGAACTCGTTTGCATGCTGTGTTTTTTGCCCTTCGCTCTGGTATTCTTCTTGAAAAAGGCCGGTGCACGACAACAAAGGGGGTCAGATAAGGTTCTGGTGGGCGAAGAACACTCGTAGGATCGATTCTAACGTCACGAAGGCGTCAAATCGAGCTTATTTCTAGTAAATTAGATATGCACTGCTTTAAATGAAGCCAAACATTGTTGAATTTAGCAGAGAGCATTCCGAAATTATTTCAGCAACGAGCTTAAAAACTGCTTCGAAAAAAACACCCACAATCGGACGCCCAGGCCATTTTTCGTAAAAATCGAAACTGTCGAGTTATCAGGCTCACTGATCGCAACTCGCGCGACGCAAACGGTTCTTACTCACGTTCTTGCCTCGTGATGGCCATTTTGATCGGCCGGCGTCAGCAGCAGTGGCAGCAACAAAATCAACAGCAGCAGCAGCACCACTTATTATATATATATATATATATATATATAGCTCGATCTACTAGACAAATGTACGCAAGTCAGGCTGGCGGCTTCGGCGAGAATGACAGCCTGCGCCTGGCTTTTTCTCGGGAGAGAAACCGGCTCTCCTCGGTCGTCGAGTCGCGTGCACTTAACTTCCCTCGGTCGAGCGCGCGGGTCAATGTCTACCGATCGCTCGGCCGATTCGATTTCCGAGGTTCTCTCGGAAAAACGCGTCGCAACGGAAGGGGCTCCGAAGCGATCCTCCGATGAATGATTCACGAGTGCTTTAAAAATAACACGGAACGTTGCACAATGAACGGCACGGGTTCATTCACAAATGCTTCACTCTCGCGGATTACGTAAACCAGCCCTCGAACGAGACCGCGGCCGATCGAAAGCAATGCCCTCCTTCCCGAGAAACGACCAAGAGTTTCTTCGTAGTTATGCGGCACCTCAAGGACTCGCTCCGCGGCAAAATAAAGAAAGAAAGAAAGAAAGAAAGAAAGAAAGGGTCTCGCGGGCGCGTGACGTCTCGGACGAAAGGGAGAAGAACTGGCCGCCTCTGCGTCCGCGAACGATAAAACGGCTCTGCGTGCGCTCTCTGGCAAGGCACCAGCCAACCTGGCTGGACGTTATATTTAGTTGTTGGAAGCTGCGGACGTGTGTGCAAAGGCGGAGACGACGGGCATTACTCTCGTTTTGCGCCGCTTGCGCTGACCTTCTCCCTCTCTCTCCCTTCCTCTTGCGCGAGAGATGGACGGAGACGGAGAAAGTTAGCGTCTGCTAGGAATTTTTCGAGCACGCACCACGAGTTTTATCATTCCGCGCATTCTTCTCGGACGCGTACAATTACTTTGTTATTATTTCGAGGGAGATATCGAGAGAGCTTATTTGGAGGTTATGTGCATTCGAACAAAGAGCGTGTATTTCGAAACGAGGCTAGAGTTCGATTTCTTTCGAAAATTCATCGTTTTCGGCTTCCACATTTTTTTTTTTTTTTTTTTTTTTACGTAATGCTGCGCGCGTTCTACTTTTCAGGCAGCATTCGCTCGAAAACCTTCATGCTTTTTAAGATGCTTTTATTAATGTAAGCGAGAAACCTTTGTGAATCACAAAAAAATGTTCGAAAAAAATATTAGCTTGTGGTGAGTGAAAAAAAAAAAGACGACGTACTCCTTACTCGCTACTCGCAGCAGATCGATAGCAACGTGCCGAGGGTGAGGGAAGGAAACGAGTAGTAGTTAAGTGCACGCGTACACGACGATAAAGATAACAAAAAGAAAAAAAGACGTCGAGACTAGACCAGAAAAACGGTGAAAAAAAGCACAAAGACGCCGCGACGCGGATATCTGGAGTTTCACTCTCCCGGAGCGACGACGAGACACTGAGAAACTGGCCGCCTCGCCGACGCCGAGACGACGAAGGAAGACGAGAAAAGAGAGAGAGAAAGAGGGAGAGAATTCTCGGGGCTTTTTCGAAGGTTGGATACACTGCGTCGCCGGCGGGATCATCGCTACGTGGCCGCTTAGCGCGAAAGGGAAAGGGAAGTGGGCGCGAAGAGACGCAAAAGCCGACAGAGACGGAGATATACACGTTACGCACAAAGGGAAATGATAGGCTACACGGGAAAAGCAGGGAGCGCTATGACTAAGGGCTGGTTGTGAATGACGTCGTGGGATCTTAGCGCCCTCAATGTTTTTCTTTGTGTTTTAGCTTGAATTTTGGAGGAAACTCGAGTCGCATGGAGCTTTAAATAAATTACGTAAAGTCACTGTCGTGCGGCATTGACGTGTGACATCACCGAGTTATAAACTTTTTTCTAGCGGAATTCATAAAAAAATCACGTTTAAAAATAAACTCGGTTTCGAATTAACTCTGCTACTGCCTTTTTAAAGTTTATTAAATTTGCTTTTAAAGAAAATGTTAGGCTTTGGCGCGAATTTCACTCGCTTAGTGGAATTTTGAAAAACGTGAAAGGGAGATAGAAATAGACTTTGCCTAGGAAAGAGAGGTGATAGAAAACGTACATTATGTGCCTAACTCAGGAACGCAGCTGTTTATTCACTTAGAAGGACAAAGGTCGATTTACAGATTCTACACTGCTTCGAAACTTAATTAACGACGGGTAATTTTTGGACGAGGGAAAAGTTTTCGTGACGTACGGCGACGTTGATAAGATCCTGATCAGATTACTGAATGGGTGATAAGGGGACAGGCAGGCAGGTGGAGACGCGAGCCTACTAAAGAATGATTTGCCGTCTGTCCTCGATGCGTTATGACGGCCGCGAAGTTTGCTGTTTATTATTACAATTCCAGAGCTAAATCTGATTTAAAAAATACGCAGAGTTTGCCTGCACTCTCAAAATACGAACTGAAAAAACATTCCTGCAACTCGCGGCAATAAGACATTATTCTTATAACTGGCTCGATCAATTTAGAGATTAAATATAAAATAGCAAAGAAAAAGCAACGGAAGGTAAATTGCTCGCGATTGGATAAATTACCTAAAGAATAACGTGACTAAAGAGAGCGTGCGTTTGCGAACTTTTACTCTTTAACTAATACAATTACTGCCGAATGCTTTTGATAAAATTCAGAGAACTAGCTATTAGTTTCGACTCACCTTTGGGATTCAGTCTTTCTGGGTTAAACCATGCATCTGTAAAGAAGACAAATAGAAAAAAGTTAGTATTTACATCCGTCACCAGAGTGAAGCTTATTATTAAGATGAAAAGTATGATTAGATGCGTGAGAAATAGATAAAGTTGAAAATTATTTAAAGCAGATAAAGATTAGAGCGCAATGCTATTTTCTATTTCATTCGGAAAAGTTAAACTTCACCGAATGATAATTAAAAAAAGTTTAATAATTGTTTAATAATATTTTGAAAAGCATATGAAATATTCCGAGTTGTTAACTGACTCACAGCAGTGACGTTTTGAAGCTAATTGTGGCAATACAATGAAAGAGTCGCTTAGTATATCTATACATGATAAAACTTGACTCTTTATCTGGTTATATAAATAAGCTGCAAATAAAGTTCAATTTTGGAATGAAAAACTTGTTTATGCTACTTTGATTAAAAAAAATATCGTCCTACATATCGTCGAAACAGTTTTCTAAATAATGAGAATGGTTAAATATGAAAATTTTTGTCTTGAAGACAAGAACTATTATTACGTCCAAAAGATAAAAGAAATAATGATGCACTTAAACAAGTGAATAAAAATTGTTGGTTAATATTGCAAGCACGCAGATCGATTTACATATTCTAATGCAACAGCAGGCATCGACAAAAGAAAACTCAGCGGCCACGAGTGTTGAACGAAAAGTTTTACAGAAAGCTTCCTTCAGGTAGAGGCTTGAAAAAGAAGCAACTTCCTCCAACCTCGAGTAGAAAAGGAAAACTAATCGGTGCGTGCATTCAGCTCTAAATGGCATTGGCTGAAAGAAGATGGAAGAAGATGAAAGAGCGCGAGAAGCGAGAAAAGATGTGAAAAGGAGCGAGAGAGAAAGAGTGAAGGAATCAATATTCAGGGACGTAACGAGTAGCTGTGTACCGACTGTGTCAAGCAGCGGTGTAAAGTGACTCGTCCAGTTTGTGGCGTCATTTTCATCATTACTTTCCGCTCCCCGGCAGAGAATTAATAGTATATTACGCACCTAGGGAGGTAAAGTATTGGTAAGCTCATAGCGCGTGTACATTGACTCCCGAGCCGAAGGCGAGGGTGTCAAACACGTGCTATGGGCTTGCCATTTTACCTCCCATGGAGCGTATACTATTTTTTTGCCTAGCGAGGACGAAAATGCAACCTTCCCGATTCGGAGCCGGGAGGGAAAGTAGTACTTTCGGCCCGCTAGGCAAAAAAAACTCTTTGCTCCTCTTTCATTGATAGCCAGTAAGTTTTACCCTTGTCAATTGGAATGAATCAATGCTTACGCCGTGAACGCGAGTAGTCGCAAATGATAGCGATATAATCATGTAGATGAATAATCATTGGGACGTTTAGTGCGAGTTTAGTGCGCAAAACTCGTTTCAGTCCGGCATAAATGGAATGAAGATCTCAGTGGCTGAGAATTCTTTACGTAATCTGTAGACACACATTTTCATGAATGACGTGATGAAGAGCACGTAGCACTTTGAGCGGTGCTAAAATCTGGAAGTTAAATGTATACAAAAAATCTCTTTACGACTTGGCTTGAGAGCGAAATTTACTTCGAAGAAGCAAATATGTATCTTTAATCGGCTAACCTCCAAAGACCTAATCGAATTTTTAGATATCGCGGATGCAAAATATTTTTTTATATAACTCTTAAGGGATTGTAATCGAACGATTAAGACGTTATCTTCGACTTGATTAAAAATACATTTACGAAAAATAAGCGGAGTGAATTAAGGAAATTTTAGATTCATTCCAAAGAACGAATGCATATTTTGTAGATTTCGATTAAAAAAAAGTTCTATTTTAACCTACATGCTGGACGAGTTTTTGATGAACATAGGAGAACAACTTCCTCGATTCTCGATTCTTCGACGGAATAGAAAGATTTAACGCAGGACATTTTGTGCGAGAGAATTGTAGCAAAAATAATTTTCGAATGTGTACTTGTTGCAAAACGTGTTTTTCGAAAAGATAAAATTGTCAGAAAGACCAAGCTAACCTACGAAATAGACTTTTTAAACAATGACACATCGCCGCACATCGCACTCGATAAACTTTGACAGCAAAAAGAAAGCTTTAAGCTTTAAGGAGGTCATTTCATTAGGCGCAGATATGAAAAGGCTAATCGATGAGATTTCTCTTTTTATCCAAAAGCTTCTATTGTCAGTCAGTGAAACGAGGGCTTAAGGAATCAAAATCCGACGATATTATCGATCGACACATATTACCCAACTTGTTCCAATTCACAGAGTCGGAGACAGAACCCTTTCGATTCAAGCTCGAAATTCAGGACGATGGAAAAAATGAGCTTTTTCCATTGCACTCCCGTTCCTTTGTTGTTCACAAGCTATAACTTTAATTACGTTTCCGCGGCAGTTTATTCTTGCGATTAATATAGCCGCGAAGAAAAGTGTAGGCACGATGCGGTCGCCCTTTTTTCATCTCGTTAGTTCAATGACATTCATAATCAAAGTCTGCGCGCGCGTTCTTGCGCAATCCCAAGAGCGCCGCAAGCGTATAACAGGATAAAGTATTGAATATCGCCGAGGAGTGACATCAGGTAAGATAAAGCGACTTCGGTCTGGACTTTTTATTCGCCGCTTGAGAAAAAATTTCCAAGTTCACCTTCTTCGCGTTTCGCGATTACATCTTATACAATCTTAGATAATCATTTGAGTGATAATTAGCTTTGATTCAACAGTAGTAAACGAATGCAATTGTTGCAGATAAACTGAAAGTCGCCGTTAATTTTTTGTACATTTTGCAAATCCAAGTCGGTGCATTGAGTCACCGCTGAGAAAAAGTGACGTTGCTCCTAACCAGAAAATTCAAGCCCCGCGAGCAGATCGGCCTAAAAAAGCCGTAACCGGTAACCCACATTCATCAATGAAGGAGAGAACGCTCCGCAGCTCGGCGTCATTCCGGGTCACGTATCCCCCGGTACACGACCCCGGTCGTTGACCTTCCGCCTCTCCGCGGAAAAGCTCCAAGGTGCGAAGGTGGAAAAGGCCGTCCCGACCGAGGCTACTTTTCAACGCGTCGAGATAACGAGAATCGATAGCCTCGATTTCTTTGCTGGCGATGCGCGCCGCGTTGCCCAATCGACGAGTCTTTCAACATTTCGACAGAGACACCCGGCACCTTCCGTCTCGAGAAACCTGAATCGGAGTTTTTCTCTCGGAATGTCCCGATTAACGGCTTAATCTTTATAGACGAAAGCGCGAAAAAAACATTGGGCAAATAGGTTTGCCACACCTAACGGAGAGGAGAGGATAACCTATATTTTCTGCGCAACGATCGAAACTTGCCGCGCCGCGTTATATATACGTTACGACTACACGTACACACAAGGAGACGCCATCGGAATGGCGCAGATGCCTCCTGCCTCGGAGGAGCTTCTGGAAGAATGGACTCTCCCCCGGGAATTTCGCGGTGGTAATGGTGAAAGATGAGAGAGCTTCTAGAGAAGCGCAATGCTTACTGGGTATCAAAATGTTCCACAGGGAAGCAGTGCAGGGCAGCTTGCCGGAGTTGTTGTTCTTGGCGCAGGCCGCTCCGTCCATGGCTGTGCTGGTTCAGGAAAAAAATAAGGTCCAGTTCTGACACCTGCACACCCCCGGCGAACTCGGCACTCTCGGGCCGCGACTGAGACGCGGACTGAGCCCAGCGGCGGCGCAGCTCCTTCTCCGCGAGTCGAGTCGAGATAACGAGAGAGCGAGAGAGAGAGGAGGCGGCCCCCGATAACGCACAGACTCTCTGTCGTACAAGAGTGAGTGAGAGCGAGTCTCGTGGCGCGTCGGAAGGAGGACTGCTGCGCGGCTCTATCGACCCGGGGGGGAAGGCTCTAGCGGCGGCGGCGGCTGGGCTCCCCTACTCCTCCACATGCGCATCGTCGCCGAGGTGGAGAGCGCATGAGTCGATATACCTGCTGCAGCTGCCTGACTGGACGCTTTGTTTATACGGGAGCTGCCGACGAATTCGGGGCAGGAAGTGTCGAGTGATAAGTGCGATTACGCGCGCGGAGGAAGTAGAGGGACTCTATTTTTTTTATTTTAAACGGGAAACTCGATTAAATGTTGCGAAAGGGCTCGTCTGTGCGTTGCATTAAATTATAACGCTGGAATATGAAAATAAAAGCACCGCAGCACTCGAGTCGATAAAAATAGTAAACAAGGGATAAAATCGCGGAGAGCCCAGGCGTCTCTCTCTCTCTCGTATAAAAGCTCGCTCTAGGTGCAGCAGAGAAGAGAAGAGGAGGTTAGAATTGGCAGGGCAACGAGCGAGTAGCCTCTTTTTCGGGACAAAAGCGTTCGCTAAGCTCGGACCTTCGCTATTTTCATTAGCTCGAGAGATGCCGGTCGCTACAAGTCCTATCGACTGAGAATTATAGTGATCGTTCGTTGGTCTCTACTTTAATCGAGACTTTAATTCTTACGAAAATTCAACTCGACACTTTTTCTTGGCGAATTTTCCTCCAATTGTCGATGACTCGAAAATTTAATAGGGTGTTTAGTGGACTGATAATTGGTTATTTTTAGAACAACTGTTGCTTCTTCAAAGATCCTATCGATTTTCGCTTGCCAATGACTTTGAAAATCCTTGGAAATTTTTGCTCAGCGATAACGAAACATTACAGCTTTTTTCCCGAAAAGAGTATTGGAAAACAATCAGCTTATAATTATAAAGAATTCAAATGCTATATCTTTTAAGGTTTCGTAACGCGACAAAAGAACTTAACGAGCCTAAGCGCCGATTGTGAGAGCTTAAATTGCAGATTGAGCAGACAAAGCGTGTAAACGTCGAGTGAACACAGTTTACCGCCTAATTGATAAGTTATTATTATTTGGAAAGCGTACATTATTGGTGATGATCTTTGGTCGTGAGTCGTTCTAACTTTAAAATAGATTAGACAATTCTTTTAGGAGAAAAATGCTAAGGCAAGAATGGAAAGCTTATACAGTGATAAATAAAGACTGATGGGAAAAAAGGCGCTGAAAAGAGTGAGAAAGGGGAATCGGATTGTCATTGCATATTTTTGCACGCTCAGAATTAAAAGCAACGTTGTATAGTTTAAAAAGGCGAATCGCGAGGTGGCACGTGTACGTAGTAGAACATAGTAGAAGAGCAATTCGCATTGCGTAATGTCGGCTACACGCAGAGGCTAACCTTGCGCGGACATTGAATAAAAGTGAGCGCAGCGTACCGGTGATCGGCCGACCTCATTTTTCTTGTAAATTTCCGACACTTGTACAGAAAAAAACAATACTTTTGCAATATGAGTCAGAAGGATAGCTCTGACAGGCTCGTATAATTATTTTCGGCAATTCGCAACAAGATTTTTTTGAGAAAAGGGATGGGAATTTATTCTCGTAGGATATCGCAAATTATCACTTGTTTATTAATAACCTTTGCAGTTTGCAGAATATTTAATACTAAAGCGGGCAAAACTGTTTTTGTTAAATGGATGCGATATAGCTTTTCGCATCCAAGCGATCCGACTCACGGGCCAGCGCATCTATTTTTATTCATTTCGAACAAAAGCAATTTGCCTCAAAATCTCCAATTCAAATGCATGATATATGCCGCGCTGCATATTGCAGCCGTTTTTTTTCGCCGTTTTTTTTCGCGCCTCCTCAAAACGAAAATCTTCTATTCATTAAAACTCGGCTGCTGAAAGTTTGAAAACTCCTCCCTTGGCCATTTCCCGGAAAACAGAAGGCACCTCGAAAAAAAAGGTGCGCGGGGCGTCGACCGCCAGGCCCACTGAATAATTGAGGCGAAGGGTCCCCCCGTCGTAGACGACGAGCAAAGTGCCGCCCTGAGTCAGAGACCGACCGCAGACTCGGCGTCGCCCACGCAAACTCTCGCCCCGCCAGGCTGTAATAAACGGAATCGATATACCTATACGATATACGGGGGATGTTTTTTTACGCGTAATTTCATGCCGCTGCTGGGGAACAAAGGGAACCGTCAGACTCACGATAAGCGATCGATTTTACTAAATTTTTATCCTTCACGTGAATAATGTCGGCTGAACTGTTTTATCAACTCCCTTGACTAACTCTTGTCACCTGGTAAAAACAATAGTTTAACTCGAAAAACAAAATAGATGTTTATTTTTATTACAATTTTCATCAACTAAAGTCTTCTGAAAAAGGTTAATTTTTCAAAAAACACATAATAGTAATTAAAATCATTGAGAACCCTGAGAACAAATAGTTTTAATGTTAAAATAAAAAGAAAATCAAATACACAATAACAGATCGTCATATTAAAGAAAAAAAAACTTGCAATCGAAATATTGTGTACTGCGGCATAAAGCATTTTCTTGTCTGGTCTCTTCAGAATCGCCTACAGTGTCGAGCTGGCTTTTCGCCCAAATCAGAATAATGCAATCGACTTAAATACAATTTAGACTGGCGGCTCTCCATACTGGCGGCTTTCCACCTCTAACGCGAGAACAAGATTGAAAAAAAAATCAGATTTCTGAATCGGGCTTTCTGCGCTACACTTGTTTTCAATTACAATCGAATGCGAGTCTTACATAATTCGACTCTTACGTAACGAGGCCTTTTTGAGGAGAGATGCGTTGACGATCACAACTTTTTGGCAGCGCTGAATAGAGATGAGTTTTTAACAGTTTTCTTTGCGCGATATGAAGTAGATACCGCTGAAGGTAACTGCGAGGATCAGCTCGATAAGCACAAGCAAATTCTGCAAAATTTTATCGTTCCGTTTAAGAAACTATTTGAAACGAAGTGACGACCTCTCGACACCGAGCTGCCAAGTCTAAAGAAACGCGCAGTTGCGCACGCCGGTAACTTATCGACGTATCTCATTTGTTGGTAAAACAGCTGTTTCACACAAAGATATATAAGATCTCAAGAAGAAAGTGCTGCAGACAATTTGACCTACAATCCGCAACCTTCCATTATCGATCGTGAAAAATTAATATTAACACAGCACACCAAGAAAATACCATCAAAATTCGAATATTAAAGCAGATCAGGCAGCATTGTTCCATTGATTCACATCCCGTAGGTTTGTCGGCCAATTAGAAAGCTCGACTTAATTATTCAGACGCGACTGAAGAGGAAGCGAGTCTGCCGGCACTTGTCCATGCATCCTCTTCGACGTGCTTCATTTCAATTAGTCCAAGTGCGAGATAAGACTGCAACGAGCCCGTCGTTAGGCGGCAGCTTTCGTCCGACGCCTTCATCGCGTTCTCTCAGTCCTTTATCCAAATCCCGCCTAGACAATCCTTCTATCTCCTCCGTTAATCCAGCATGCAACAACTGCTCGCTTTAAAGGTCAGCGTAAATTTATTGAATAATCGATAGTATATAATTACCGCTTATATAATAAGCGCAAAGAATCACCCATAATCGATACCCCGCCGCGACCGAGCGAAGAAGACGAAAAAAAAGAAAAAAACTGCTTCACCGATTCGCGGCGTCGAATTCAAACGGAAAGCTCCACAGGATGCAGCGGAAAGTAGCCAAGTGGCAGAGTCGATCAATACTCGCGAACGCAGACCACCGCGTCGCGCTGAACTTGACGCGATTTAACGGATTTGTTTCGTAGAGTCCCCCCCCGTTTCCTGACTTGGAATTTTTCTGCGTTTTTGAGAGCGCCTCCCCCGGCTTTTCAATTGAATCCTAAGTTTTTTTATACCGACTAGATTAAGGGTTTCTTTCTTATCGAGAAAAATTTAGGTGGACGTAAAAATTTCGTCGAAAGTTGGTATTAAAATTAGTTTTCTAATCGAAACTTTTATTTCAAGCTATTGCAGTCTTAAGCAAATTCTCTGCCTATAGTCCCTCTCCTTTGAATTTTCGCTACGTTAAAGACTGAATGTCTCATCTAAATCCCTTTAACATAATTTTTAATCTGAAATTTATTCGAAAATATAATTTATTCCCGCTTTCAACTCTAGCATTAAAATCAGTTCTAGAGATTTCTTTCAGTTGGACTTGTACGACCAAGTAAGATAATTACTTGGTCGTAAAATTTTCAATAAATAGAATCTCCATATCCGCAATAATGTCAGCTCAGTGCGGAAAGGGAAACCGTCCGCACTTCTGCTGAAAGCCGCATCTCATCTCGGCACCGTTGCGGAGCCTTGGTGCTGATTAGCGCGATTATTAGGCGCTCGGGGTGGTCATACCCGCCAATCTAATTAGCGAGCGAAACAATAAACAGAGACCCGAGAAAACGATCGCGAACGATCGCGAGAGCCAATTCATTGACCGGCGGCTGTTTTAAGATATGCGCGCGAATTTGACGAGCGCTTTGCAATGCTAAGTTAGGATGAGAGGACAATCGGCGGATTCGTTTTAATCGAATGGTCGATGTTGTTTTTCGGCCAACAGGTTGCGTCTCAAATGAATTTATGTAAACGACTGATGTAAATATAAGTGGCCTTGATTTTTATTTACTGTAAATGAGCGTAAAACTTGAGCAAACAAAGTAATTAGAGACTATTCAGATATCGTAAGTAGCGTTAAATTTCAGAGCCATTATACTTTCGTATCTTCGTATCGTATCATTAGCACGTAAACTGCAATACGGGGGAAAAATTTAAAAAAAAAGCAACCTCGTTCAAACGAGAACACTCCGAGTAGAAAGTTTGAAGCTACCGTGAAATAAGTAAATCGGAGAGACGCAAGACTTCCGCAGCTCCGAAAGCTCGATCGCGCGGTACTTCGCCGGGCCGAGCGATAAAGCGGTGTGTGCGGATCGCGCGCGCGCACTCGATCATCAGCTATATAAGCGGTAGTTGACGCCAGCCCCGGCGGACAGTCTCATCTCGTCGCGCGACTTATCCGCCCGAGGCGGGAAGCCCTAAAGAGCGAGAGTGCGGTATATATTTGTGTGCAAACAGGCGACTGCCCGGCGAAGCCCGTACGAGCTCAATTGCACGCTCAGGTGCACTGGCTTTGGCTTTCGAGACAATCCGCCGGGTAATATCCTTTTATTATTTCCGGGGGGATGTAAACATCAATTTTTCACCTATCTTTAAGAAAATTTATTAGCTTTTATCCTTCATTTTATAGTAGTCGGATAATAAAATATTCATCGTAAAACTTTTGAATAGAACCTCCAATTGACGATTTAGCGAAACAAGAGCTTCCTTCATTCACAAAGCAGTATTGGAAGATTTTAATTAAAAATAAAAAAGCACGATAATGCTAGTCACGAAGCCCAATTCACCTTTCCCAAAATAAAATATACCATAATCAAGTTCGCGTTATCTTTATTGAATAGAAACGAATGCAAATCGAAGCTTTACGTAAAAAAGGGCCCAAAAGCGGCACTTTTTTCCTTGCGCCTATTATTACTTCGCGCAACATGAACGCCCGAGGGTGTGACCGAAAAGCCAACCAAGAAGGCCTTATTAACGGCGGCGAGTGCGAGTCGGGAGGAGACGAACGACAAAGAGGCGCAATGGCACGCGAAGCAGCTCCCTGATTCTCCGGCTGGCGCGCGTACACTGAGTAAAATGTTATTTCAATATTTACTATAACCGTATTAAAAATTACTATTTTTTCTGATAAAACGAGTGCATGCTCAAATTATGACAAATTTTAGTATAATTATATAAAAAATTAATATACTTGAATAGAAA
>JAWWEO010000036.1:6074457-6106479 GCA_035582975.1 Ormyrus labotus
CTCTCTCTCTCTCTCTCTCTCTCTCTCTCTCTCTCTCTCTCTCTCTCTCTCTCTCTCTCTCTCTCTCTCTCCCCCTCCCCCTCTCCCTCTCCCTCTCTCTCTCTCTCTCTCTCTAGATTTTTATTTTGTAATGGCTAGCAAATCAAATTTTGAAGGGGATGAAACCCCTGAGACACTATTCACGTACGTTGAGAACTTTCAAATTTTAAAAACAAAAGGAGTTATCATTGAGAAAGTGTCGGAGGTCCCTTCTCCAAGAATTGTAGAATTAGGAAAAGAAATGGCTACATTAAGGAGGATTAATTAAGTTCGTTGAAGATTTGACTATGTTTGAAGAAGAAGAATTGTTTTTACCGGGTGAAGCGTCAGATCAGCCAATGGACATTGAGAATTTTTAAGACAACGCAAAATCAGAAAGTTTTTCAAATAAAATTATATTTTAAATTGAATTCTATTCAACAAAATTATAAAATTTTAAGTATTTAAATATTATATTAATAACTTATAGTTGCATCATCTCAAACAAACAGCCAAAACTCTTCTTCAAACGACTATGCTCCTGAAGAGAAGAAGATTAAATACACTATTATTCCTCTTCAAAAGAAGATTAAAATTATGAATTTTGCACTAACTAGACAGGGTAAGCTCTCACGTTGAAGAAAAGAAATGATAAATGGAATGACTAAATTTGATAAAAGTGCAGCAATAAAAGAATGGGTCTACAAAAGATTTTCTATAAGATAAGTCTCCTGTGACAACAAGAGATCTTCAGCAATGGGACATGCAAGCAGCTCAACAGTTTATAAGCGACACTTTCTCCTTCACAACTTCTTTGCCCTGGACTAATAACTTCAAGCATGATTTCAGAATTCATCAGAGAAAAGTAACAAAATATGTTAGAACAAGAGAAATGAGAAACCTTGAGAGTCTTTAAAAATCTGCAGAAGAATTTCAAAAAGATATTTAAAGTTTAACAGCCACTTTTAATCTTGATTTTGTGATTAACACAGATCAAATGGGCTGTGAATACAGAAATAATGTATTGCGTACCTTGGATCATATTAGAGAAAAACGAGTAGAAGTATTCATTGGAGATCTCAGCAAAGTAACGCACAGCTATACAACTCAATATTCAATAACAGGTATCTGGTAAATTTGGGCCAAGGGTACAGCTTCAAATCAATGAAATGGAGAAGCTATACAAAAATGTTAAAATTACTTGCTCCAAGTCTGGAAAGCTGACCTCTGCGTTATTCTCATAATATCTTCAAGATTTACTTGCAGCCTTATGTGAAAGAAGATGAATTTATCCTCATCATTGATCGGTGGACTGGACAATCCCAAGGAGAATTATATGAAATTTTCTAAAAACCAATGGGAGCTTCTACATGTACAATCAAGTACATACCTCCAGGTTGTATTTGTAAAAAGATTTCACAATTCCACTGTTTTAATTGAACAAGCACGACAGATCAAGACAAGAGAAGATGCAGTTAAATTACACGCCATCACTCACATGCAACCGTCAGCACCTATTTTCAGAAATGCTGTTCAGTATTCATGGTATGCTGCTAAATTTATCACTGACAGGAACGTCTTCTCCAATGTTAATGAAGTATGTTTTTCTTTTAATAAAAACAAAAAGTGCGATTGCATGTCAATTGCATTCATCAAATGTTCTTGGCGTAGAAGCGAATTTTGTTTCAAATGCTTCTATGATGATTTTCATCCAAATTTATGTCCTTTATATTTTACAAATATATTTAAAACTTTAAATTTAAAATTATTATTTATTATTTATAAATTTTTTTCAATTATTAATAATTATAAAATATCATTGTAATACTTATAATCCTCATCCTTATATTCCTTTCTAATTGCTTAAACTGCACTTAAAGTTATTAGTTAAGATAGCCACATGTTTACATGTGGGTAACCTAAACTGACTAACTTAAATTTTCTTGGCGCTTCAAGGGCTGTGCTCTGCAGTTGAAAGAGAGAGATAAGTATAGAGAACAGCTGGCCAGAGGAAAATAATGTTTGCTGTGTTCAATTGCGGGTTAATCAAGGACTTCTTATTATAGAAAGTGTTTATACTTATTTTGCACTTTTCAGTACCTTTTCAGCATCAAGTGCTAAATATTATTTACTTCATTTGTCAGAAGAAGTGTCAGATAAGTTTTTGTTTATTTAAAAATGAAATAATGATTTATTTTGTGAAATTGGTTTTGTTTGGTTATTTTATTTCCAGGGGTTAATATTTACCTGAAGAAGAACTAATTCAATCAGGTTCAATCAAAGGTAAAGTTATATTGTTATTTTTATCTCTACAATTTGTTTTGTTAAAGTTTGAACGCAAGTTTTATGCTAAAAAGTTGATTTTTTAGCATAAACTTGATCCGTCAAACAGCTTAATTGCACTTAATTAAGCTTGATATGCATAAATATAATACATAATAGTTATAATATACTTATTGTAATTATAGATAGTGAATTCAGATGGAAAGGAAGGCCTAAAAGGAGATTTTTCTAGGATCGTCCGGGGTAGGTGTGATCGGAGTCGAGATCCAAGGCTAAATTAAAATATCTGGAGACTGGCTGAGTGTTAGGCTCTAAGACTCCGGGTAAGTCATCGCTAGGCTAAGAAGAGACATATGTACCAGTTTGGATGCAATCTGTCATCCGGATGTCATACACTCTCCTTGTAAGAATTTTTGTTTTTATGGGCGGGACGAGGGGCATGCAGATGTGGACTACTCCTGCACTCATGCTGCCATCATAGTTCATGGTCAAATCGGGGTGCTAGATTCTATCTCGGACGCCGAAAATTCCAGGCACTTTTCGAATTCGAATTCGCCCCTGGAGCGATGTTTGTCTGGGAAGACAAGAACCTTGCCGTCCAAGTCAAACATCGCTCTATATAAATTAAGCTTCAACGGAAAAAAAAGTATGAAACCAAATTTTACTATTGCATAGATCGCAAGTATTACACTCAATTACACTCAAAGGCATTAAATAATATCTACTCTGAGAAAAATGACGGTGTAAATTTTATTGTTTTTCATCGTAGTCGAAGGACGGACTCTTCATGTCGAGCAAAATTATGTAAAATTTACTAATTTTTGAGATAATTTTTAGTATTGAAAAGTAACTTGAACGCGTTATACACTTTATTATAGTATAGTAAAATTTATCAAAAAGTTAATAATTTTGTAGTAATGTTCATAAAAAACAAGTTTGCCCTTCAACTACAATAAAAAATAGTAAAATTGATATCTTCATTTGTCTAACTGCCTTTTTTTTACCCTTTGTGAAATTCATTGCTCATCTTTATAATACACCGCAGAATCTTTTACAAAAATCTCGCGCATCGTCTGATTCATCCCGAGAATTCTCGATCGCAATGATTGAACTTCTATTAATAGAGTCAATAACAGAGTAGAAAGGATCGTGAAAAAGATACCTTCTATTTTTACGCGACCAGACTAAATACCCAGCAGCGACTTCATTTCCCCGACTCTCAAGTTCAAAACTGATCTTTTCCACATCTCTAACGACGCCTCTCATTACCGTAGATCTCACTTTCATCCAATCGACAAAAAAGTACGATCTCTCTGTACTCCTAAAAAGGGGAGCAGCGAATTGTTCTCCAACCTTGTCCGCACAAAACTTTTCGAGAGGAGACAAAAGGGACTTTCAGCGTTACTGTAACGGAATGGACAAAGTAGTCGGTGCACGATAAATAAAGGAAAAAATGTCTCTTCGTTATTTATAGTGCGGTGTAAAAATGGTTCAAAGCCTAGAGTGCGACACTCCGCGGCAGCTCGCGCGTGTAATGGCGCGAATTAGCGGGACTCCTCTCATTGGCCGCCGTGGCACCAGGCCGTTTTTCGATTTTTCTACGAGTTCCGATGTCGAGGATGCTCGAAGCAGCCTGTGCAGCCAAGTATATAGTTGCTAGCCGACATTTCAAAGATTACCAAAGCCGAACGTATAAAATTAGTCAGGGGAATTAAATTATTATTTAATCCCGTGATAAAAAGAGCTCGATCGCACATCGCGATGTTGCAATTAATTACTTCATCGTATATCGACGATTAAAAAAAGAAGTGACGATCTTATTTCATTTCAGATCAGTATAATTGTCGGTATGCATGCACGTGATATTGTTAGCATCGCGGAAATTTGTCTTGCAAATCAGAACTGTTAATCAAGTGGCTTTTTAATTAAACATAGGATAAGGTGCGTGCCGCATTTTTGACGAATGAATTCACTGTATAAACTTCCAAACAGGCAATTAAGTTATCATCGCTATCATTTTTCTCGACTTTCTCTCCTGATAACATGCTATTTTTAATTCTCGTCATTTTAGGGAAACTAATTAAAGTGCTAAATAAGAAATAAACTGAAATTCATATTTTTCAAGTAAAATGTTTTCAAACATTGCGGACTTATATACCTTAAAGTTTCTTGATAATTTTAGAATCTATGTAAACTCAAAATATTAAAATTAGTTTTCGTTCAAACTCTATTATTACCCAAGTATTCAAATTCCATCTTTTTTTTTACATTTGACAGGAAGATATTATAAAAAAAATTTCACGTTCAAATTTTAAAACCTCTCCTCTACATACAAAGCAAAAACGAAACGAGCTAAATTAATATTTTCCGAACGAATCGAACGTAATTAATATTCCCAAAAGTCGGTTCTCGGGGTTCTTCGAGGACGATTACCGAAGCGCACCTGTACATTCTAGTTGGAAACTTCCTACCTGATGAATCATCGTTTCGCCGCTGAATTCGTAGATGGCCGCCGAGTTCGACTCATGACGCCGGGGGCTTGCGACGCTTGCGCACATATTCCACGAATTTACTCATTTAAATAATGCAAGATATGAAATTTAATTTCTTAATTAAAATCTATATCCGCCATTAAAGTAATGAACTCTTGGTGTGCACGACTCGTAAGGATTCATTATTCACGATTTTTATACGCTCTTACACGTTGCCGTGAATATTTCGTTATAATTTTTTGTTAAGCGTAATTCTATATCGTTATTTAGTAAAGCAGATGTATTCGAAAGAGAATTGAAATAAAAATATTGCTTAACTTTATGCTATTAAAAAGAAATGAGTTTTTATAAAATTTTGCCACGTCCAAAAACTTGTCTACCGTTGCTAACGTCGAGTACCTTTCTTGTAACGACTCATCCTTGTCCCGTTATTTAATAAAAAGCACTACATCAGATACGCGCTGCGAAATTTCGCATTAGAAGCATTTGGACTATCAGCAGCAGCAGGGGGGAGAGAAAGGCTCATTTACGATCAGAAAAGAATGCTCGTCCGGCGAAACTTTATTATCGGTGAGGAGGGGGGGGGGGGAGGCAAAAAATCTGAGAGCCGAAGTCAGCTTCGTAGAAAAAGAGCGAGGCTGCAACGGAACGAAGCGTCAGGCTCGAAGGCTTTACGAGGTCGAAAATTATTGGCGCGATATCGGATGGGTGCAACAAACTCAAGTGCGTTGCCTCCCGCATTTACATTCCGAACTTGAGAGTTCGAGTTCTGCGATTATATCGCGCGTCCGCCTTTGTCATTAGGCGTTCTATTTAAGAGACTTTGATGCCACTGACTTTTGCATGCAGCTCGTTAGAGATTTCGCGGGGGCGGGAAACTTTTGTCGAGGTTAATGAACTGTGCAGATTTCACGTTATTCCGTGAAGAGGCGAGCTTTTGGAAACTGTGGCAAAATTTTATCTTAAGAAAATTACATCTGCATTGAGTTCTTTTTTAATTTAAAGAATAATTATACTTGAACTAGTTTCTATCTACAATGTACACTTAATTGAATTTTGTAATATAGAGTAGTGCATAATGTAATTATTGTTTTACTGCAATCTTCATTATTTAAGTTACACTTTATATCACAGAAACTATTCAAAACAAAAGATGTTCTTCTAATGAAATTATTTACATCATATAGTATTCATGTTTAATATTGAGACCTAAACTTGTAATGGAATCGAACACTCCATTGCTGAGTCTAAAAATAACTTGCACTTAATGTATGATCTGCAGAAACAAAACACTCAGTGACTTGTAAGCCAAGAAATTTACCAGCTGATGGGAGCTGAAACAAAGGCACCGAACACTGAAAAAAACCAAGACTCACCAATGCCAATGTCTCTGAAGATCTGTTTGGGGGCAATCTCATCGATGACACTGGTTTTCTCTGGCTTCTGAGTGAAGTGCTTCCTCACCGCAGCATCTCCCAGTTCAGGCTTGGCAGGAACAGATTTGGAAGTCGTCTTGGCTGGAGAGGGTTCAGGCTCGGATTCAAATTCTGAATCTCCAGTCTCTCCTCCACTCAACGTAGCCTTGTTCTTAGCCTCAGCTAGCAGGAAGTCATTGGACATGACAAACTTATCATCGAACGGAGGCTCTTCGACAGCACCCTTTGGAAGCGGAGGCAGGGGTCTGGAGGGTGCCTCATCGTGCAGCATATCCTGGGCCCCAAATATTTCATTATTGGCTTTCTCCAGGATGTTCCAGCTCTCATCTTCCTTGGGCTTCACCTTCGTGCTCTGATGGACAATGATTTCATCCTTGACAAAGTCGAGCTCGGGTGATTTCTCGGGCTCCGGGAGCGTGGACGACTTGATCTCGCAGTCATTGTCCCCGTAGTGAAAAAGATTTTTCGATGCATGTTGTTTCAGACTTTCCTCGACCATTCCTAAATCAAGGGGAGCATCCTCCATACCGTGGCTCTTAGTGAAAGTCTCGAAGTTGGGGTCATCGTGAGTGGTTTTGTGCGGCGGTGAGGGAGATACATATTTATTCATTTGTTGCATCATGTATTCGTCAAAATTGTCTGAATTGTCTGAAATGTACAAGGGCGGCCTTTCACCCTTAATGAAAGCCGTGTTTGGGTCTTCGACTTCTTTCTCGTCCTTCTTCTGCGGCCAGATAGCTGCACCCATAGATAAACGGTCCATGGGATCCTCCTCGACCTTGCAGAAATCCGCGGAAGGTGGCGGAGTGGCCGGGACCGGCTTCAGGTTGCATTCGGCGTTATTGCTCGCCGGTATACTCGTGTCCAGGATGTTCATCTCGCTGTCTAGTCCATCATGTAGATTGTGTGGCTGCGGCGGCAGCTCGCTTAGAGAAAGGTCCAGCAGGGATTGCTGCGGCTGCTGGTTCTGCTGCTGCGCTTGATGATGCTCAAGGTGCTCGAAATCGTCCGTTGAGTCGTGTTCTCGCTTCAGCGGCTGCGCTGGATGAACTTGCTCCATAAGGTCTGACATCCTGGCCTGCGTACAGTTACTGCTTTGGCACACTCGCAGAGATACTTATAGAAGAGCGAAGGCTCCTTCGTAAAAAAGGAAAGGACACGACGGAAGCAGAAGACACGGATTCTTTACTTTGGCAAAGCAGCCTCGCGAAAAGCGCGCAGGCTTTAAAAAAACACAGTTCGAAAAGCACAGCTATAAAGTTACTGCCACTCGTTTACAGTCTTGGAATAATCAGCAGAAGAGGAGGATGAATCAGAGGCGCGCGTTAAAAGCAGCCGTGACGCCTCGTTCAAATTCACTATATATTATCACAGAGAAAGAGAGAGAGAGAAAGAACACGGATGCACAAAACACTGCAGAAATCAGGAAGACGATTCCCTGGAGAAGCGTTCGGTGATAAACCTTGCCGCGTGCGAATCCGTTGTTTATGCGGAGCTGTCAGAGAGGAAGGAACGTCGTGATCGCACACACGAGGCGGGACGGCGTTATGCTGCTGCTGCACTACTGCTGGCTCGCTCGGAAGAGGCGCCGCGAATTGTGTGTGTGTATATGCTCTGCAAGAGGGAGGGAGCCGTGGGTGGCGTGGCGACTAGCGTCGTCCGGGGGAGACGCTGGACCTCAAGCCGCGTACACAACCTCGCGGCTTTCTAATACGCATGCTCCGCTTTCCAACAACGTCGCATTCAGTCTTGTTGAACAATGCTTTTCGGACACTTTACAGCTGAATTCAGGACGAACGAGGACGAAACAACACAGGAAGCATACATATATAACGTGGGAAGTATGTACATATATAATATATATGTTACCACTTTCTACGTTATCTCGGCCTCGTTCGCCCTGAATTCAGCCGCGAGGCGGCCCAAAAGCATTTTGTCCAACAACACTGGGCCGCAGCCGCTCCTGGAGACGTACTCACCCCCTCGCGGCCCTCGCCGAACTTCGTTGTCAGCCCCCCCTCTTGCGGAATCGAGCTGAAGTTCACGAGTAAGAGCGTCTGCTAAAGGATGCAGACTATTGCAGACAGCCCGTCTGCGGCTCCGCAGACCGCCGTTGCCTCAAGGAGGGAGGATCTGTCGAACTTTATTGGGCTATTCTGAGCCGCTGCAGTTGCCAAAACAACTGGCAGAATAATCAAGTTAGGACGTTTATTTTCCAGTTTTTCATTCTGCTAAATCTATTACTTTCTTTTAATGCTATTTTTCGATAATTATTAAGGAGGCATCGATTCATTTATTTAATAGGTGGTTACTTTTGCAAATGCTTAATCACGTTTAATAACAGAAGATCTTTTGCAAACAGAATTCATTGAATGCATAAACATATCAGACATATGTTCGGCGTAAGCACTTGTATATTAAGTTTGATCGTTTATGCAGTAATATTATGTTTTCATTCTCAAATATTTTCTTTAATAGAAAAATATAAATAAATGCATAAAATTACTCAACAAGGCTTCCTTTCAAAATAAAATATATAATTTTGGGTAAAGAATGAAAATGTTCGTAAGCTAAAGACTTTATATTAATTTAAAAATAGTTTGATGCTTATTAAAATAGTAGTCAATAAGATACAACAGTGAGTCATTAGACCTTTCGATAAAATATCTGGAAGTGATAATAAATTATCGTGTCTCAACGAAATAAATTCCAGAGGAAAAGCTCAAAATTGTAATCCGAAGTCTCCAAGAGATCCGCAAAACATAGAACTACTCTATATTGTCTATCCAAAGACTTGGTAAAAAGAGAAATTATTTTTTTTTTACTCTAAGAAGAAAGTAGGTGTACCGATCAATATTAATTTTTTCTGCGGCGTGCTTCGAGACTATAGTTGCAGTTGCATCGCAGCATTCGGCTGATTTACTTAAGCTGATTACTCACCGACACTTAGAAGCCGATGTGATAAAGGAACTAAAAATCCATTCCAGAAACAATTATCGTTTTCAATTACGCGAAACGATATATATTTTGCGTTTCAAGGAAAATCCTACACTGATTCACATAAATTATAAGAATTTTAACTGAATTTTTAACTTGATCTGTTCAGTATCTTTAAAACACAAGTCCTTCAGAAAATTAGACACAACAAAATTGATTATCACAAAGCCGTAAGCCCGCCGAAACTAATATAGGCTAAAATTTTGGTACTGAAATCGCCGAGTCAGAAGCGATTAGCCGGTGATTAGATCGGCCGTGTCGACGCTCCTAACATTTCAGACGTTATCGGCACGTACAAATCAGCTCCAGGGCCAATCAGCTGAGTCTCGACCCGTGCACGTTTCTACGCCGGTCGGCCGACTAATATGCCCGGCCACTTATCTCATTGCCACTGCGAACTGCGTGAGTTTCTTTCACGCTTCCACTGATTCATCCTGCGCGCTCAACATTATATCATCTTACATCTTCTTCGGCTCTATATAGTTTAGTAGGTTTAGAATTAAGATGGCGAGGGATTGTTCGAGTGTTGGGAATGTGGACTCGGTTATAGAGTAAGGAGATTCGTCGTCGTTAAGTGATGAACAGGTTTTATTGTGTAAAATAATTTGTTAAAAATACTTTAAGTAAAAAATGAAGGCGGTGGCTAAAAAAATATTAAAACACATGGAATCGAATACTTATTATATATTCGAATAGAAAAATGTCTACATTTTTAATTAATGAAGATTAAATTTATAAAGTGAATATTTTAACAGTTTTATTAAAATAAAGTTAATCATAAAAAGAGAGTGTATGTCAGTTCTTACATAAAAGCTATGATGTTAAACAAAAGAAAATATTGTGGAAATAAAGTCAACCTTGCAGTCAGATCCGGTTGACTACTTTTGCAAGTAAATAAGGACAGGATCTCGAGAAAATTAGCTAAGCTTATTTTATATAATATCACTCAAGCTAGTTTTTCAATTACCGTACTTCTTTATAGTTATAAACATCCGTAAAGACCAAAGCTAACTTTTCAAAGAAACGGAATTGCCCAGCAGTTAAATTTAGCAACAGCAAACATTTCAGCGTAATTTCCAGACTTCTATTTACTTGCCGACGTCTAGAGTTCTCCAAGCAGTCCCCACCCCGCTTGTATACAAATAAGAGCGCGTTGCCTGCGTTTCGCCATTTCCCTCTTCTGCAAAACGCACGGAGAAAAACTATCCGTCTACTCATCTCGTCCTCGCCTCGCTTCATCATTGAAACTTCTTTCGAAACAATTACTCTCCATGCTCGAGCACCTGAGAGCTGCGTTAATTTATACCTACTTATCGACTCTTTCAGTGTAACTGCATTTGCAAGTAATATAGCATTCCAAACCGATAAGAAGCGCCGGGATATCCTCTGTGCGTAAGTAAGATAAACCGTCACTTTAGTTGGACTTTTTCCCACTTGCCTCGGCAAGTTTTTTACTATTCGTAATACAACAGACTTTTAACTTATCAGACGTCAATTTTATTTGGATTGGCGTAGTGATTCATCGAATGAGGAGTGAGAATATTTTATCTGATAAAGACGCACGTGCTCTTTTAGATTTCTATTATCGTAAAGCTTTTACGATCAAGTATATGTATCAGAAGTAAATACTTTGTAGCGAGTTTGTCGAGCTGCATAGGTAATTAATTAAAGCCCACGAGCTTTAGTAAAAATTGATCGCATGTGGACATTTTTTACTTACACCCACCGATACCTATAGAGTGGCAACTTTTTTAAATTATTTCCTTAGCGTAAAACGGCTGGTGTTTTGAATTTCGCATAAGACAGATCGATATTTTGTGAGACACGCCTATCAGTAACTGTATATGACGCTATAGATTGAGGACTAAAAATGAATCAGCTATTTTTTCGCCTGACTATACCAAATTCTTTTTTCAATTGTAATTCTTAATTACATCATTGTTGTTCCAGGTAGTTTTTTAATCGATTTCCGAATTGAATCCCGTTTTAAAGAATAAATATGAAAAAAAAATCTAACGATTTCTTCATTGGTTTGTTTTACCAAAAAAACTAAGCAAACAAAAGTTTTATGTAAGGCAATAAAAATCATGTTTAATTTCTTCACTGAAAGAAAAGTAAAAGAAACTCTTGAAAACGGTAACTTAAATATTTATCACTCAACGAAGACCTGAAAAAAACTACTAACATTAATGACGGAACATTAACAGTAAAATGTTAGCTGGATGATTGCTATCAATTCAGAGCCGTAAAAGCTCGACGAACTAAACAAAGGTATGTCCGCAACTTGGCAAAAAGCGGGAGAAAAATCGAGCCCTCGAACAGCGGCGGCACCCCTCTCTAAACAGAATTCTCCGTCTCGTTGCAGGTGTTCTTCCCCTCCCGCGAAGGGCTGGCGAGCTGCTCGGCTGCGAGAGAGAGAGAGAGAGAGAGGGAGCGAGGAAGAAGCAGTAAACCGGCGGCGGCGGCGGCGGCGCTGCGCAAAGCAACGAGCGTCGCGCCACGATCACACCACCGCGCGCGCGGCCTGGCATTCATTCGGCTGTAGCGCGCCGCGGCAGCGAGCAGGAGCAGCAGCCGGAGGCGCAGTGAGACGGAGCGCGTGGCTGCTCTCTCCCTGGAAGAAGAGACCGAGGAGCCGAAAGATGGCCACGACGACGATGAGCTGCCTCGGCAGCACGACGCTCACCGACGACGGGAAGAGGAGACTGCCAGCAGCCGCGCTGCTCGCCAACGGATTAACCTCGCACGCCAACCCGAGACAGCGCCAAGGCAACGGCTTCCTCGTCAACGGACACTCGCCGGTGAGTAGGCCAAGCTTGACCAGGAGGAGCCCGCCTGCTCGCGTTCGCACGAGTACAGTTGCAATCGCCTCGCTCTCTTTCGCGACCTTCGCGCGCGCTCTCGTCTTCCCGTTCTTTCCTTTCTTCGTTCGATCGATCGATCCGTCTCTCTTTCTTCGTCTCTGTTGCTCTTGCGGCCAACTCGGCTTGGCGGAATTTCGGCAGCAGCACGTGGCTCTCGTGAACGCGCGCTCGGAAGAACGGTCAGTGTGACACTCGTTCGGATAAAAACGGTGATAGGCGTGTCCGCGCGCAGATTTCGAGGAAAGGACGACGTTCCGAGCCCCGACCACTCGGACGATACGCGAGATGTTGCGTGCCCCGTTTGAAAGCGGTTCCTGTCCCCCTCCTCTCGCAGCTTTCTGCTACGCAAGTGCCGCAGGAATCGCGCCTTTTCCAAATACTTGACGGAATCGAATTTTTAATGCACCCCTTTTACACTCTCGCGTGTTGATGCATAAACAAACCCGAATTGATCGCTCGTTGGGAAAAGCTTATTTTCATTCTGAGCACGTTCGCTGTATTTCTTACTATGTACCTTCTTGTTAATTAATAAGAAGTTTTCCCGATAAAAATAAGAAGCACGTAAACTTTTACCTTGGAGATTTGTTACGATTGAATTTTTAAGTAGGCATTTCGTTTTCATTCGCACGAGTGATTTTTCTCTTTAAAAGCTTTAAATAAAATTTCTGACGTTCAAAGACATCATCAGTTTTTAAGTTATTGCCAACCTACTTTTGTTTAAATACACCGTGCAAAAGGTTAAATATTGACTTTGGGGTTTAAAAGATCAATCGCGTACGGTACTTTGAGTTTAAGCTAGCAAAAAATGGTCTTCAATTTTCTCGGCTTTGTTTTAAATATTTAATGTAAATCTCTTCTCAGAACGAATTTTTTTTAGTTTTGCGACCTCAAAAGCTTGGAAATTTTGGTCATTACGAGGCTTTCCCTTTATGCGAACCATTTACACTTGGTGCCTGCTAATTTCGAACTACACGAGCGCGGCTTGAACCGTGCCAATAAACATTTTCAACGCAGCTGATTTGGCACTTGTCGATATAAACATTCGATAAAGTAATTACGTTATCATTGATCGGTATTTTCAAAAAAACATGTAATTTAGTAACATGTCAATAATTTTGAATTAAAATATAATGGAGCACTTGGTGCCTTTGTATAGTAATAAGAGGAGAAATCAAGCAGTCACTTTGTGCATAGAGGTGTTGTTTAACAATTTTTTTGCAAATATAATTCAATAAAACATTATTCAAATGAAATGAATCTTAAATATAAGAATTATGGTTCATTGAAAGTTTATAAAGCATAGCTATAATTTATTGTGTACATTTTAAATGAATTGTTTATTATTTTTAATACCTTATTTGTAACTTTTTTGGCTAGTAATTATTTTTTGAAAATAATGATAAGTTAAATTAAGTTGATAAGGCAGTAAATTGTCTCAATTAATGTTACTATAAGCTATTTCTTTTAAAAAAATTATTATCAAAACTTTCAAATTACATACTTTTGTGTTTAAATTCATTTCCTAAGGTTACTTTAAGCTATTGGCAACTTAATAGTATGTTATGTTATGCAAGTGGGTTTTAAAATACCTTCAAGCTTCACTCACTATTATAAATTAAATTTTAATACATTCCTCATAATTGTAAATTTCTGTTCCAGTATCTAAAAGATGGAAAAAGTAAAGAAAAGAAAAAAGATTGTTCATCTAAATCGTCATTTTGCAAGGAGTCATTTGAAAAAGTAACATTCATCACAGCTGCTCTCACACACTTTGGTTTTTACATACTTATGTTCTTGGGATTCATAAACCAATTGCTCTTTACTCCAAATGTCGCGAAAGAACGGAAAAGAAAGGTACCCATCAATTTTCTTGAGTATATAAATTAGTTTTTGCAGTATTATAAAAAATATTTTCATATTGCAGGGGTATGCTCCACTGTATGAGAATTTTGAACAATTTTATTTGCGCTATGTGTATAGAAGAGTAAGGGATTGCTGGAATCGTCCTATTTGTTCAGTACCTGGAGCAACCGTTACACTTAAGGACCGTGTAACTAGTGATTATGGGTGGACTTTTGAGTAGGTATTACACGACATGACATTTAATAAAGAATAATTCATTTATTAACGATCTGTATCTGAATTGCAGATTCACTGGTACAGAAACTGAATGTATAAATCTTGGTTCCTATAATTATTTAGGATTTGCAGAGTCCACTGGACCTTGTGCGGAAGAGAGTATAAGCACGTTAAAGAAATATGGATGCGCTAGTTGCAGCAGTCGATTAGAATTAGGTAAAAGGTCACAAAAAGACTATCAACAGTTATTAAAGTATAGCTGTGTGCCTCACGGAATTGAATCAACATTTCTTTATTTGTCTAGGGCACATGCCTATCCACGATGAACTGGAAAAGCTCACCGCAAGATTTTTGGGAGTTGAAGATGCAATCGTTTTCGGAATGGGTTTTGCTACGAATGCCTTAAATCTGCCGTCTTTAATCTCCAAGGGTTGCCTTGTCTTGAGTGATGAAAAGAATCACGCATCCCTTATTTTAGGATTACGTTTATCAGGTGCTACAACTAGAGTTTTCGAACATAACAGTAAGTAAAAAATGGTCGAATAAAAATGAAAATTTTATTACTTAAAATAAAAATTAATTTTTGTTATAGATGTTAAGCATTTAGAAAATTGCTTGAAAAAAGCCATTTTATTGGGTCAGCCAGGAACTGGTAAGCCATGGAAAAAAATTTTGATAGTTGTTGAGGGCATTTACTCCATGGAAGGATCTATTGTTCACCTTCCAGAAATATTAAAACTCAAAAAGAAGTACAAGGTACGTTTATACATCAAAAGGTATTAAGTATAACAATTCAAGAGGTAAATCAATTACAACTTTTTTCTCTACTATTTCAGGCCTATCTTTATTTAGATGAAGCGCACAGTACCGGAGCAATGGGAAAACGTGGAAGGGGTGTGTGTGACTATTACGGGATAGATCCTAGAGAAGTAGATATTTTAATGGGAACGTTTACTAAAAGCTTTGGTTCAGCCGGTGGTTATATAGCTGGAACAAAGGTTTGTACCTCATAAGTCCAAGTTTTTTATTTGGCAAAAATGTACACTAAATTAATTTTGCATTATGTTAGACTCTCATCAATCATTTGAGAATATACAGTCATGCGCATACCTATGCAGTTGCCATGTCACCACCAATTGCTCAGCAAATTATTACATCTATGAAAATCATTGCTGGTGAGGACGGTACAGATGCTGGTAAACAGAGAACAAAACAATTAGCCCGAAATACAAGATACTTTAGACGTAGATTAAATCAAATCGGTGTTATAATTTACGGGAATGAAGATTCTCCTGTTGTACCTATGCTAGTATATCTTTTTTCGAAAATTGGGTATGTTACTACAATAAAATTAATAATAGATTAAATTTTCGTAAATTAATATTCTTCTATTCTATTTTACAGTTCTGTAGTTCGAACCTTGACCACACGTAATATAGCTACAGTAGGTGTAGGTTTTCCTGCAACACCTCTAATGGAAGGTAGAATACGGTTTTGCCTATCAGCTGCACACACAAAGGAGCAGCTCGATTATGTAAGTATTATTTTAAGTAATAAAAAAGAAATTACCTAAGAAATAAAAAATAAAATAATCACCTCTTTTTAATTCTTTTACAACAGGTACTAAATAATATTGAAGATATATCCAATACTCTTGGATTGAAATACTCAAGAAAACCTCGTGATCCTAATCCGATAGAGTATTATTCTGATAGCGAATCAGAATGACCTACCTCATAGTATAAGAAGCCGTAATCGGCAATTGAATTTCTCGCTAATGACAGTAGCGCAAAAAACGCCTCAAATTTATTTTTCAAATTTTTGTGCGACGCGCTTAACAGTCGGATGCAGGATTGGTACGTCATTTCAATAGAGCTTTTGCAAGTCACAATTAAAATGATAAAAGAGTGATGCGCGGAGTGACACAAAGGGAACAGTCCTAAAACAGACCAACTACACATCGAAGAAGATAAATAATTCAATACATTCGCTCTTCAATCATCAGGATACTCGAATTCTGTTCCTGGATTCAAACTTTTCTGATCAACTTTGAGATTTAAAAATGTTAAATCTCTGAATCTTAAACAGAAAGATCGATGTATCTTTCGATGAATAAGAATTCACACTCGTTAACTTGTACATTATAATTGACGCTGCCTTACAACACTGCATATTTTCTACATGCAGTAAATATGATATAGCATTAGCATTCAAGTAGAAAATCTCTCTTATTACGTTTTAATAATTTATGATCTTTTATAAATATCTCTTTAAAAATATTCTATACGTTTAACTCGAGTCATAAAAGCGTTTATTACTGCATAAATTCCATATCATTTCTAGACTTCCACGTGTATTATAGAATATTTCGTCTAAGATCATTGTTAAGTTATTTTAAAAAATTCTATGTTCATCAGAAAAATCAAACTTAGCTTGCTTCTTCAAGGTTGTATATAATAAAATAACTATTTTGAAAATTATGTATATATAAATATATAATTCAGAAAATTTGAACTTTAATATAAAATTGTTGATCAACAAATTAAATTAATTGTTAATTAACAAGTAGTTTTCTAAACTTTAAAAAATTAATACAAAATCTAATTTTATCAAAGATTCACTTCTAAATCTATCTCTAATATAAAGCAACATTGAAAGCAAAATAATCATCTTTAAAAACTACAAATTTCAACTACAATAGGAAGTTTATGATTTAAATCAACTGCATACTTTAAATAACATTGATAGCACTTATTTTGTAAGTCATTGAATATTTCTGTTGTGTTTTGTTTATGAGGAAAAAATAATTAATGTCTGTATCATAATTATTTATATTTTGCATAATTCATACTTTAAGAACGCACAAATCTATACAAAAACTTTCTTGCAACAATTAAGTATAATGAGTATTTTCACACAAAGCAAGCCTTGACTGATGCCTTGGCAAATATCATCTAATACATTGCGACATATCTTTTAATCACCATATGTGATTTCACTCTTCACATACGTACATTCCTAATGTCACAAGTTTATTTTTGTAACAAGTATTAGGAGAAAATTCTTGGGTAAATATATTAATATTAAACAAAACAACTGCATTTCACTTACATTAAATCCTTCCCCTAACAAGCCTCTAATTTGAGGTGCGACCAAGAATAGTTTGTATTCGGTTTAAAATAATACTGTTTAAGCAAATGCAATTATCAGGTCCATAAGGAGGCTCTATTCGCACTGTATCTTCAATGCACAGAACACCTTTTTCTTCTGTAATTGGAAAGCGATTTTCTAATAATAATTTGGTAACTAAATTTTTTCTTCGAGTAACTTCTTCTGGAGAATATTGGACCGATGAAACAACGAACAACTCTGGAAGCAGTACTTCAGTATCAAAAGAACACTCGATACTTTTAATAGCTGGTCTCATAATGATTTTCATTCCCATTTTCTCCTCTCCTTCTTTTGGCAACATCAAGACAAAACTAAATAAAAATTTTTTAAAATGAATTGAGGCAGTCTTATTAGAAATAATATAAATTTTATTTTATTGAATGTTTTAAATACAAAATGTTTTCAGCCTTACATGTACCAATAAATGCAAGTAAATAAAATTCTAACCTCTCTGAAACCGGATCAACTGTATAAACGTAGCCGGTATGGACATTGGAATCCTCGGTTATAATTGTTACTTTTTTGTTTACATAACTTTTGAAAAGAATTGGATCATTCGTGAACACTTTGTGTAAAGAATTTGATGGTTCACTTATTCCTGAAGACATGATGCGACAATTTTCCAATAGTTCTTAATAAAATATAAGTAAACTTTAACTGAAAAAATTATTTGTCGCAACTATTTCTTAAAGTATTTTCTACTATTTTACATCATAATTATGAACTTCTTTATCTTAAAGCAGAGTATAGTTTATACAAGTCATACGGCTGCGAAGTCGGAACAACTCTATGTACAGGTAAACACTATATATACATTCAACATATATGAGCCAACTTAAATCGAAATGCATTTCCGGTTACCGTGAAAAGAGAGTATAATTTCCTGTTTGCAAAATGAAAAGATATGAATTTGAATTTGAAAAAATGTTTCTTGTTAAGGCGTTTTTAAAGTTAAATGATGGTATGCAAAATAAAAAACAAAAAATTTAAGTGTAATAAAAAAAATCTTATCAGTGATATTTTATATTTTATTAGTAAGTATTATTAAACTCTTTACATACTTTATCGTTATAATGAATAACTGATAGAACGCTTTTTTATTTAAAACATCCACACACCCAGACAGACTTGACGTACTCTAAACCACAACTATGTACTATCACACGATCCTCGACTTTGTTAATAGTCTACTGCCGCTTATTCGGTGATATTTTTTAATCTACTTTCTGACATCGATCATTTATTTATTTAATTTTTTTCTTCTTTGAAACAGTCTGTATTATCGAACGTTTCATGTAAGCTTTTTGGGGAAGTTGCAGTTCGAAACTAAGATCTCTGTCAATCTTCTTTGAAGATCTTCAAATGGTGCACAGGCATATATTCGAAGACGGCTCTTCTTCAAAAAGGAGAAACATTTTCAAGAGATTTATTTTGCTTTTAGTAAGATTTTTTAATCTTCTTTTTATACATTCATGTACACTCTTGAATCGTCGAAAGCATTGACAGCGAAACAAAAAAGAAAAAAAAAAAGTAAGGCGATCGAAGTCGTAAAGCGGCAAAAGAAAATCGAATGCTGCAACATTCGAATTGAGATGAATATGAAAATTATCAACGATAATCTAACAGATACGACTAATTCTGTTACAAATTTCTACTTTAAACTTAGTGCCACGTTAAAAAAAAATGTTTTCTGTATTTGAATATAAAAATATTCAAAAACATGTCTGTTACGTTTCAAGACTCGGAACGAAAAAAGGCAGACTCAAAGTGTTGGAACGTAACGAGGATAACACTTTCTCAAGAAAATAGAAAAATGTGCGAATAATAAGACGAAATAATTGTAAAACGTTATGCATTGTCGATAACAGTTGTATTGTTTGCAAATAAATATAGTTTCATATCAAAAAAGTGACGCGTAATCAATATTTAAAGATCTCTCTCCCTTTCTCTCTCTCTCTCTCGCTCTTCTTGGACGATGACTCGATGAAGCAGTGCAGAGCTAGAGTGTATATCCTGGGACGCATAGTACGCATTGTAATGGCTCCAAAACAACAACTCCAGTCAAGAGTCATCGGCAGTCAACGTGTGCATTATCCCCACGCTTCGTACAAATTACACGTTCGTTCTCTCATTCACAAATCCATTGTATCGTTTGAATCTTTATATATATGTTCATCATTAATTATTACTTTTTTCGATTTGTTGTTTTACACTTATCTTCTAGAGGCATGCGTAGACTGCTAATAGTCAAGTCCCACTCACCACGTAGGATATAATATCGGCAGTAAATACCCTTTTTGAATGATCAATCGTTAAATTACGATTTTAATCTTGCTTTCGAACTCGCAATTAAAAACCGTTGTTTGGAAGTTCGTAGACTTCGTGCTCTTGTTATCTTTCTCTCTATAATTCTCTCATGCTCTTTACATTTATATGCGGTACTCTTCGAAAATGTAAAAGAAGTATTGCCTATAATGTCTCTGTATGTAATATAAATGACTTTCCATTCACACATTTTTGCTTAAATATTGGACAGCTTGTTTACAAATTTATCATATCACATTTATTTAGCCAAAGAACATTTTTATACAATTACCCTATGTCGTCGCAATTTCAAACGTCTCATACAAATGAATTGCATTTACAATATCATTTTTCTGCTCATCTTACACCTTACACCTTACACCCAAATTCTCATTCGTACTTTTAACTGTTACGTTCGCTCGTTCCGTTTCTTTTCTATAATTTCTACATTTCTCTGTTCATCTGTCGACGTTATTTGTTTCGTTAGTTCTTTCACTCTGTTTTTTTTTTCATTTTCGATACAATTCATTCGATTTAAAAAGAGCTCTACGATGACACGATATCCATCAAGGGTACTTACTTCGCGTTATTATTTTCTATGACTTTATAAAAAGGATTCACGTGTTTATTTGTAGAAAATATTTCTAGATTCCTGCCTAGTTACACACTTCAAACCACACGATAATGATCATTCAAAACCTAGTTCTATACATGCTCTCTTACTCTTTCTCGCTCTTTCTCTCCAAAAATCATTTGGATTTTCAGTTGCTTCTTTGTCACTTTTTGTGGTTTTTATTTTCAAAGTAATTTCCTCAAACGCGTACGCCAGCGATGCACATTTGAATTAGAAAATAAATTGACTAAGATATGGACATAATAAAATTTTGAAAAACCATTATTTTATAAATCTTTACAAGTACAACATCATCTAATTATTCAATGATTACTTTTCATAAATTAAACAATTAATTGATACAAAAGTATATAATCTTCATTGATTATTACACTAGATTATGCAAAAATACTTATTATGCAAATCAATATGAACTAAGGGTATACGTTTTTCTTATTAACAAAAAAAGGAAACATTTTGATTTTTCAAAATTTTAATTTGACTTTCTTCGAGTTAAAATGCAAAAACAATTACGTATGCTCTTCCTTGAGTGAAGAAGGTATTATATACTTTTCAAGTAACAATGTAGACTGAGCGACGTAATGGTCCCAGATTTACATGAATGAATACAGGCATTACTTTTAAATAGTGGCATACAACTCATTTTAAAAATATTTACTTTGAAAATCATACTATTAGGCTATTTCTCTCAAAATTTGCGAGTGATATAGTGATAACTGAAAAATAAAATGCTTTACTTGCAATCAAACATATTTTAAACATTGTACTTGTTTAATGCCAAAGGCCTCTAAGCAGCGTGTAACTATTTCATCGAACATGGGCGGTCATTCAGAATTCCAGCTGTAGATAACGATCATTTCTTTATACTTTTTTTAATTTACTCTGAGCCAATTCGATACTCGCAGTTAATGTAATTAAGTGTAATATTATTGTTATAATACAACTTCACTCGGATAAAAACACACATATTCGTCTAGCACATGTATATCGCTTAAAATCCTGCTGCGGCGATCCCATTTAATGCACTAGAATTTTTGAATTGATGGTCTCATTCACGCTTTCACATTCACAAGTCACTCTTGGCTCGATACACTTTTTAAAAACTGCATTGTAACAAAGAGCAAGAAGAAAAATGTGCATTTTCGATTGATGCATTAAGTGTCACATTTTGCTTCAGCGTAACAGAGTAGCATTTTTATTGAAGAAATTTCATTGATGAAGCTGCCTCGTGTTATAATCGGGGGACTTGACGTACGTTGGGATCAAAAAATCAAATCGTCTCTTGCAAGTGCAAACACAATGTCTTAACACGTTCTTAGTTTCACAGAATAACATTAGACTCTTTATTATTTCATTTTATTGTTCGTTTATCTTACGTGTTATTTGCAAACTATCTTTCTTAAATAAGAAATGTAGTTCAGCCGTAAGCGTACACGAAATAGCATCGCCAAGCAGGCATTTCACATTTTTACCCACAACAAAAACTCCATTTTCATTTTTAAAATCCTATAACAGACAAACAAACAGTCGTCGCGTATTGGTTTTACCCTTGTAACAATGGGCAAATAGTTATATTTTACACTTGTCGTTTTTTTTTTTCAGTTTTTGTCTTTTTATAAACGTGTGACCTGACGTAGGTTCACGTACTCGATTACGGCTGTAGGATTGTTTGCAGGTAAAGGAAAACGATAGTACCTACTGCAGAGCGTCATTTGTTCTGATGTGCAGAAAAAATTAATAGAGGCTCGTTGAAGGATTCTTCAGTCCTGCATTTCCTCTGGCATATCGTGAGGATTAATGATACCTGGTACGGCCATTTGCACTCGCCTCTTTTCTTCCTGAGCAGTTCGCAAAGCATTTTCTCGTTCTTCCAAATATAAATCTGAATCATCTTCACCAGTGTATTCCTAAATAAATATTTTATTTTAATAATTCACTGAATGATTAACATTAATATTTATTATCTTATGAAAATGAAAATAAAGCTTACTCTGATTTGAACAAGGAAGTCTCTTAAATGTTCTTTGAAAGCTGGTATATCTTGGTTAAGATTAAAAAGACCCTGCACAGTAATTTTAATTTGATTGTCCGTCAAATGAGGGAATGCTGCTTTCAACAATCTCGCTACAAATTCTTGGACATATAAAGTATTATCATGAACAGGGCCCAAGGGTACTTTAATATCTCCCATTTCAACCAGTGTAAACATGTATGCCAAAATAGTTGCTTGCATTGTCAGTCCTATTTATGAATAAATTTAAATATCAGTATAGACATAATAATACTGGAGTTTCATAGTCTCAGAAACTCGAGAACAAATAGCTTACCAGCTGTATGAGATGTATCCGTAACAACACTGAAAATATGCTGAAGAATGTCTGTGAAGTACGTTTGATAAAAGCTTTGAGCAGCTTCTGGATGCTGTTCCATATTTCTAAATAATTGGTATAAGATTTGTAAACCAGTATCGGCAACATTTCTCATCGTATGTTTAAAGGCCCATATAACAGAATCAAGAATTAATTTGAATTGTACTGGCTGTATTGATAGGCATGCAGGGAAGCAGTGAACGTTGACCGCCTGAAATATTAAAATTGCAAACATGTATCTAAACTCAAGAACTTATTATTTATAAACGTAAATAACTTAGTATCCGTTTCTTATTTCTTACCTGTAATAAAAGGAAGAAATTTGTCCTGTGTTCTGGGAACTCTTCAAAGTCTTTATTAATCATGTCAAGTGTACATTTAAATACAGCTTCGAATATTTTGGGGACCTCACTGGTGATGTCCCTTCCAAGTTTGTTTACTATAGTGGCCATTGCACTGAGCACTTCGGGCTCTCTGGCGCAAGGAATAGTTGTCTTTTGATAATCTAAAAGTACGGCGTCTAATAGCGGTGGTATGAAATTTTCCAACACCTTAAGAATAGAGAAAATTAATTATTTTGCTATTGAGATATCAACATACGCATATCAATTGTGGTACAGAAATAACGTTTACCATTTGATTATCAGCAGATTTATTAATCCAATCAGCTATCAGTTTAAGTGTTTCTTTTCTAACAACCCTCAGACTTTTAATTAGCGGTTGCTTCATAACTAATTCACCGTTTGCAGCTACTGCAACGCTTATGTTTTCACTCATTACCTATAAATTCAATTATTTTAGTAGTAAAAATAAAATTTTTATAAATATCACGTATAATCATATTCAATTTTTGATATGAAAAACTTACTTTATATACATTTAACATATCTAAGTAAATTCTTCCCAATTGCATCACATAAGGATGTCCAAGGGCTTTGCACGCTCTAACATTAGTCTTAAGAATGCTTGCCAGCTGCTTTACAGCTTCTTGCTCTTTCAAAATGTCTACATTCTAAAAAAATAAACATATTAGTTTTAGATACTTAATTTAAGTATGTAAAATTGAATATAAATCATTCAATACAAATTTCAGTATTACCTTTGCAGCTTGATTAATAATATCATCCCATACTTGATTAGGAAGAAGCATGTACTTTTCTATTAGGTGCTCTTGCATTACAGAATCTACTTGTGCACTGATCATGTGCCCTACAGCTTCGTAAAAGGTATGTACCTGTTGCAAAAAATTGGATAGTATTAATATGTTTATAACTAAAATACTTTGAATTAAAAATCAAATTAAGAAATTACCTGCTGCATTTGAAGATCACAAATGATAGTACTAATAGTAGACAAAATTTCTTCTATAAAAGGCACACCCTCACCCAGTTGTACAGTGACGAAATGTCGTCTACATTTTAACGCAATCTTAATGAAAGTATCACAAGCCATATCTTGTACACCTTCGTGAGTTTCTGAAAAATGTTTACACATTAATTTTAGGTTATATATATTTTACATATTTATAAATAAAACATTTAAAAATGAAAATATTCTTACCGTGCATAAACTCAAAAAGTTTGTTGACAACTGTTTTTAAGAATTTCCAATGAGCCCTTAAAAATCTGGGGTACTGACCGACAACATACATGATGTTACTTGCAATAATAGCTTTATTATCTTTACCCTTCTTTTGTTCACATAATCCAAGTAAATCTTTAATAACTGTAACCAAAAATCTTTTTTCATCTTCTTCGTGCATTGCACCAGAAATACTTCCTATTGCCCAGCATAACTGTAAAAATTTTAATTAATTTTTAATATTTTAACATTAGCAATTAAAAAAATTAATTTTTTTTAATTCAATCTTACCGTGTTAAGATTTTTCCAGGACCATTCTGATCCATTCACTTGGTTTTGTAGCTTTTCAGTCATAACCCTTTCAGTATCAACATAATCAAGATGAGTCAAGTATACTAAAGTTTCTCTCATATTTTTATACAAATTAATAGAATCTGTATCTTTCATGAATTCTCTGACAACTTCTCCATTTTCATTTTCAACAACAAGTACTTCTTCTGGTTTGGCCATTCTGCTTATCATAATGTAACGCACTTTTGTCAAAACTTGAGAATAAAATCGTCTTCTAGGTGGAATACTCAAGGACTTGGTTAGAAAAATTGGTGTGGCTGCAATAAATGGATATTCTCGATAAAGATCAGCAGCAAGACCATTCCAATATTCTAAGCAAATTTTGAAAATCTCCACTTCTTCAACTTCAGAAATTAATACAAGATAATGTAGTGCTTTAAGTAGTGTATCATTCAACTGTTTCTGTTCTACCAATGCCCCATGCTCTTTCAAATAAGTGCATAAAAACATAGCAAGGTTCTGTATAAAGTTTTGTTCTTGGTCTTGGCCAACAGCATATGCATCTCGAATATTGGTCTCCAGAGGCAACATTAGTTCTAATTGTTGCATTGTGTTTGCGAAAAGTACAACAAATACTTCATCATAATTTGGAACAGTAACCGCGGCGATTTCAGTCAAGCATTTCAAAGTAACGTTTCTGAATATTGGGACATTTAAAAACTGTAAACAAATGTAATAAAATGTTAATAATGACAAAATACATTGAACATTAAGTGATTCGGGCAAAGTGCGTATTTTTACCTTGAATATTAAAGTTTGAATCAATTTTGTCTCAAAAATATATCCTAAGGGAATCCAGTTTAAAAATCTCAAAAGTGTTTCAAGGGTTACTGCAACTAATGGTACGTTTTGAGATTTTTCCATGACAAATTGGCAGAGTTGAAAGATTTGTGAAAATTCACTGCACATCGTATCCTTTAAATGCTTTGCCTTCGTCTGAGTCATCTGTCCACTAGAAAAGTCAAATACTTCCTCTGACAAAAGCTTTAAAATAGCCATGTTATTCTGACAAAGACTTTCATTTGTTTTACTGGCACCTACAATATCACCAATAAAAGATTCCCAGTTCTTGGGCCATTCTCTTTTCAATACCTGTAAATGATAAACTTGTTAATTGAAGATTTATATTTACAGAAAAATTAAGTAAAAATCAGTATTACCTGCACAAGAATCATGTTTAATTTGTTAAGATAAACTTTGGAAACTTCAAGACTTTTTGGATCACTGCTAGTCTTTATAATCAAACCAACGATGTACTTTTTTATGCCCTCACATTGATTTCGAGGTAGAAGTTTCCATCGAGTTTTTATTACTTGTTCCAAAATTTGCAATGCATAATATTTTGTTTGTTCATTCTATGATAAAAATTTTTTATTAATATAGTTTACTGTAATTTTAAGCTACATTGTGATTTAATTAAGTTACATACCTGTGAAAATTCTAAAATAGTATCAACTCTTGTCCATGCGTCTGGATGCTCTTTAAGATTTGTCAGCACCTCTTGAGCAACTCTTTGCTGTTCACCTATTCCAGTGTACATACATGTTACTACATTGTCCAGCAGATTTATATCCAACTTCTGGTTAAAATCAAGCAAGTTGGATGCTTGCTCACCCAAAGTTGCCATGTTTTTCAATCAAATCTGGCACTTCAAACACACAAACTGAAAGTAAAAAATTCTTATGTTAATTAACTTTTTTTTAATCTACTAAATTCTAATAAAATTATTTATTCTTCTATTTAAATTCTTTACAGGCATACAAAACAAGTATAATCCTTTACATAGAATATACTAATAAAAATACAGTGAAAATATGATGAACATTGAAGTCCTGACTTATTGAACAATAACATTAGTTAAATTTATAAATAAAAATATAAATTTTAAAGTACACAGGTTGTAAATGCAATCAATTAAAAAGCAATTATTATAGCACAAATAATATACAAATTAATTACATTAACATTTAATTAATTTAATTAAAAGAACAAAACAAACAATTTTATTAGAACCTGATGAACTGTTTGAATCAAAACATTAACCTAAAATTAATAAAAACTAAATAAACATAACCTATCAACAATTAGGATCTACTATTTTAACTACTTTATAAAAACAATCATCACTTACACTCACAACAAACATCTTCTCACAACATTCTTTCATTCTCGCTCATTCTCGACGTTCTCCCAAGCATGTAATCAAACGAGATCAGGTCGAAAACCTTTCGAGGTGTCATTCCAGAGCAAAGAACCCTGCGAAAATCATGAATAGCAACGTGTAAATCACTGCACTCGAAACCTAAGCCGCGAAAGGGGGTAACAAAACGAACACTGAATAAACACCTGGGTAAAGCAATGCGCTCCCTTAGCAGCCGCGTGGAAAGTTTTGGAGAATCCCGCCCAGTAGCGTGTACGACGTAATAACGAATAAACTGGATTTACGAGCCTCAAAGCTCAATTTTTTTTCAGCCTGCAAAGGGACCAGCACTCCAGATGACGAGGTGGCCGACTCTCCCTCTCACGCGGTACTCCCAGAAAGCGCGCACTAGAAAGAGAGGTCACCGCACTGCACGAATTCGTCAACCTAACCTACATTTCGCAGTTGAGCGCGTACTTCGGCTTTACTTTTTCCAATTCTTGCCTTTTTTCGCTCTAAAGCAGCGTAGGTTATGACGGACCCGGAACAGAATTTGGAAGCGCCCAGGATGCCGACCCTGTGGAAGATGCCGCCGAGGACACTTTTCCCCGCCGTTTCCTCCTGGGGTCTCCGGTACGCGTGCTTCCGGCTGACGAAAGCTAGTCGGGAAAGGCGCGTGTCTTTTCGGCGATAATCTTTGTTTCTTCGAAAAGACGAGCTACTTATACGCGCGAAATATTCTCTCCTCTCGTTCTCCCTCGGCTTCTCGCAACCGCGCGCATACACATACACATAGAGACGCGGAACGAGCCGTGCAGAGACACTGTACTCGGTCGCGGCGAGAGAACTTCGGAAAAAAGCCGACCTGCCTCTGCGAAAATAACGCCGGCGAGGGCCGAATTTTTCCGGTGAGTTGATGGAGCGCAACAGGGCTTACTGTTAAAAGGGTGCTTACGCACACTTGCTTTCACTGATAAAGTCAGTTCCCGCGCACGAGCGATCTTGGTTCCTCGTTTTCAACGCGTACACACAGTCGCCATCTCGAGCGCCTCCTTGCGCTAATTCTCTTTCTCTCTCTCTACCCCTTCTCTCTTTCCGTCGCACGTTGTACAATACGTGTATGTATATATACACGCGCTTACGATCTCCCTTTCTCTCCCTCTCGTTCCCTCTTTTCATTTTTTTGCTTGGCCGTCTCTTTCATCGGCTATCGCCGATATATAAAAGCACCCTACCGTCTCCCTCTCTCGCTCGTGGCTGCGCGTTTTCTACGCTTTTGAGAAGAGCGCCACGAACAGGAGTAAAAAACATGTATATATATCCAAGACGCGGGTATAACCTCACTTTCCTCGGCGATGACGATCTTCCGTAGGGACAGTCCTAACCTTAAAGCCGACGGTCCTACGCGTCAGTGCATTATGCAGTCACCTAGAATCCATCCGCTTGATTCCGTCTCTCACTCGCTTTCTCTCACTCTCTCACTCGCAAACAAAGGGCGCACTCACACAAGTAAAGAGAGCTGTGAGAGAACGCGCGCAGTAGGCTTCGTAAAAAAAACGGCTGCGCCGCTCGCGCCGCTGCTAGACGAAATACTCACCGCGGCCTGCAGCCGAAGGATGTTCTGTCCTGCTGTAGCTCGCAAGAGGATCGTCTCCACTGTAATTTCATACGAATAGCGTTCTTGATACAGTCCGTCTTGGTCCTCAAAGTTCGTCGTCGATGTCTCTCCTCTTGGCGTGCCGTCTCTCCGTCTTTCTCTTGTCAGTTGCAGGCAGATTCCTCTATACTTTTTACTTTAGCGCCGTCTCTCGCACACTCAGTTTCGTACTTTTTGCTGGCACAGAGCAAACTTTCTTTCTCACGATTTCAGGCAACAAGCGCACTAGTTATATATCCCGTCCCTGTCCGCGTCGGTCCTTGTCGTCGCAGTTTGTCGTCCAAAGTACTACCGCTCTCGCTCTGCCGCCAAGCGTTACACTCTCTCCTTATCCATCCGCACACTGCGCTATTGCCATCTCTCTCTCGCACTTTCTTCCCCCTCCATTCCTCCAGATCAGGCGCGTCACGACTCTGCTGCCTGCTCTTCGCAGTAACCGACTATACAATGTATTTCTACAATGCACATAGACTCCGTACAATGTGTCTTGTGCTTGTGACTTGGTATTTGAACTATACCGGTGCAATCCTTACGGCCAAAATACTAAGTTTTTTGGGGATACAAAACAAGTATATCTGTATATATGAAACATTACTCTCAGACGGTTTCGCGATATCACCACCCCATTCAAATTAACACGGATTTTTTGGCGCTACTGTAGGTATCGTTCAGATATTGCCAATTGCTGCTGTATGCGCTGCACTCTGCAGTGGTTTGACTTACTGCGCATTGCACCCGGTTATTTTCTAAACTTATGAGGAAGCTGTTACTAAACTACTTATACTGCTACTCCTTAATTGTTTGAAAATTTCTTCAATTTTCCTTGTAAAGAAAGTTCGAAGCATGATGGCAGAATCGAGGAAAATTAGCTGAGGAAGATTTTTGAAAATTATTTTGGCGTGTATATGCAACCTTCCAAATTGAAAAGGCGTATCACTGTGGAAAATTCCTATGGACCATGTATTTTCGGCCCTTAAGGTGCATTTTGTCCCATTAGGGTTATCTATTTAGTTATATCTGCAATATTTCGAGGGCCTGAGATTCAAAAAGAAAAAAAAAACAATTTAACGATTTTTCAAATTTCAAATTAAATTATAAATGAATTTTTATTGTTTAGTTTTCATCAAATCATATTACTATTACAATCAAATACAAAAATAATTTAAAAAATGACTTTGGACTTTCAAAATCTAATAATAATCTTAATTTAATTAAATAATGATAAACATCCATTTACATTTACATGAAGAAAATTAAAGAAATTTTAAAAGTTAGGACTAATGAGATAAAGCAACAAATTATATTTCTTATAATAATTTAAATTCCATTTCTGACAAAAAAGGAAGTTTTTACTTTTACAAACCTGACTTATGACAAAACGACGCATATCAGTACATAAAGTCAAAAGGACTGATCGGCACAATACCTTATTGCACGTGTTGACCGGTGCATTAACGTGCTTCGAAATGCCGGGTCCTTGGATTCGTTTCCTTTAAAGAGAAAGAGAGGGGGAAGGGAAAACAAGGAGGGAAAGCGACGCAGAATTTCCAAAACTGCCTGACGCAGATCGAGAAAGACGCATATCCCGTTCTAATTTTATGTTGCAAGGAACACGACATGCATCGTGCGAAAATCCTAATAGTCATATCAGTTTTCTATTTACTAAAATTAAAGATAAAAAAATCATTAATTTTATTTTCACGTTTTGTAATTGTTTCTATTGAAATTTTTTTTTTAATAATTATTATCTTCACACTGCGCATATTCGCTACAGATATTTGAAGTAATGTTTACATTTTAATTAACTACACATGTAAATTATAGATTCGAACTGTAATCGTCTTATTCGAATGTTCGAGCACTAACGCTCTCACCTCACTTGTCCTTCCGCCTTTGTACATGAAGGATTACTTACTTCATCAGTTACTTATCCTGCTTCGACGACTTTTAATTTGCGTATATCTTTTGCCCATTATAGTTACCGAAATTGCAGTTTCCTAAGCTTCGCAGATTTAATTTAAAAAGATTTTTTTTAATTTCTGAAAATTTCGGATAGTACATCCTTTAATAGATATATTGACAAAATTGTAAAATTAGATTGAAAAACTTGGAAATCTGCAATTGGCCATATTTCAGCATTTCTTTCAACTAATATGCATCGCTTAATTCAAAAAAGTTTTTTTTTTTTACAAAAATTTACCATTACATCAAAATTTATATTTTTGGAATTTTTGTTTGCATGATCGATATACCACTATATTTAGTTTACAATTTAAAACAATGTTGATTTCTTTATTTTACAAACATTTTAAAAGCTAAATTTTAAATAACAAAAAATTAAGATTTTCAAACAATTACTTACATTTGACGAGGTGTTAATAGCTTAATTAATTATTATATAGGATATAGGATTAAAAATGCCTACAAGAGAATTCATTCATCATACATTCATTCAGTTATAGATAGTTTAGGTGAAAAATGATTCGTAAATGCATGTATTTTCATAGAAATATTAGAATTCTTTTTGCGAAAGAAGGGGAAGTTCATTTCCGTTAAAATTTTAAAAACATGCGCGCGCTTATTCTTTGGTACAGTCTATTCCGAAAGCATTGCTTCCAATTTGACCGAACGAATGTTTTCTGAAAACATTGACCTCATCAGTGAGGAGGAGGACTAAAACGTCGCGATCATCTGTCCGCTTCGTTTTCCCAGTGTCTTTATTTACGTGTTTATACTATAAAACAAGCTGTGCTGTCAAATCGTCAGTATATGGAAATGAGAGATGTCCTGCCAAATTAAAGGCTTCGCAAGTCTGGTGGATACCACTGAAATCCGAACTCGTCTTCTAGCCAATAGTAAGAGTAAATGTAAGTTGCCCGAATTTTCTTTGTTTATGTAACGTACAGTTTGGTGCAGGACATTTGTAATATCCTTGATTATTTTTACTTTTCAGATGATTTTTTACCTGCCAATGAGTTGCCACTGCAGGATTTGCTTGTATCTCTGTCATCAGCTGGCGACGTTTTAGTCCTAGGATGTAACAGTCACCTAGTCATATTGACTTGTAAGAATTAGTTTTGTTCTATTATTGATTTTATTTCTTATTGATAATTTTGTGGTTTTCAGCCAAATGGGATGTCCATGAAACCAGTGAAGTCAAGAATAAATTTAATATATGTTGGGATGGCAATGTAACAGATAATCGAAAGTAAATTTTTTGACTATTGTGATTTTTATAAAATATGTAAACAAAATTACAATTAAGTTTTTGTTTACAATAGTGAATGGATTACATCTGTCTTATGTCTTCCACTTCTTTGTCAAACTAAATCAACAACTGGAGGATGGATAGATTGGACGTGTGTCGTTGTTGGTTTTAATACTGGAATAGTCAAGTTTTATACAGAAGTATGTCATTTTGTAGAAAAAATTAATTTTATTTTACATTTGTCTGTATAATTATTTATAATTAAAGGCTGGAGCATTGTTATTAGAAGAACAATTCCACAATGAAAGCGTTATAAATATAAAATGTCAGACTCATAGTTCACCGAAATATGCAGGCGAAGCAGGAACAGGAGAAGAAGTTTATATACTCTATAACACTATTTTGTGTATTTTACAAGGATTCCCTTTATTTTCAACC